>CM019698.1:2794463-2951963 GCA_009760885.1 Achatina immaculata
CTTTTAAGAGGGCAGGTCAGTGTACCCCTCTCTCCATCCCACTGATACAGTACAATATCGACCAACACAGCTGCATCTACCTACAATATGGTTGTTTTTTTCACTCTTTTAAATGATCTTTCTTAGAAAGAACTGGCACTGATTATTTACTGTGTCACAGAAAAAAAACTCTGATGATCTGTGTACACTGAAGATCCGATGATCTTGCACTAACAACATACATTTGAGGATCAACTTACGGTCACTTACAAAGATCTGATGATTTACCAACAACAAAGATCTGATGACCTACTTACGGCACAGATCTGAAAGTTGAGAAAACAACAGGATACAATGTTGCAATAAAAAATGTATTTAATGCCAGTTAAAAGAATGAGGGACATTATATTGAACAATTGTTTAATTCTCTCTGTTCAGTATCTATTCTTTCTGTACAGCTCCCACTCCGAATATCTATTGTTTAAATAGGGGTAGTAAGTTACAAGTCATTGTCGTGGAAATGAACTTAACACACAAATTACAAACAACATACCTAATCCTATTTCATTTCTAAATCCTATATTTCATTTTGTGTTGGTAGTACTAAAATTGACAAAAATGATATACAGAGAAAATGATTGATTGAGACTTACAGTTGGCCTCGAGGGTGAAGTGGGCGGTGCTAGTGTTGGGCGTGGCTAGACTTGAACAATCGTTTTGGCTTTAACTGATCAGAACTTGATTGTTGCTCTTCACGACTGCCTTCAGTTTTTTTATATGAAAGATAGAAACGTGTGAACTACCTGCACACACTTCAGCTACACAGTATAGTTTATTGGTAGCAAGATGATATAAAGAAATAGCACTGAACAAAGCGTAGGAACAAAAACAGTCGGTTCTTCATTTATGAAAAAGGTCGTCGTTAGGAACAACAGAAAAAAAAAGCATTAAAAAAGAAACCAGGAACAACAGAAAAGACTATACATAAAAAAGACACAACTATACATAATTTTACATATCTAATTTTCCAAGCCCTGGGATTTTTTTCTGATACGCACCAAAAAGGTCCCAGAGTTCACTCAACCTCTAAAAGTAGGTACCAGAGAGATCTGGGAAGGTAAAGCGGCCAGGCGTGATACTGACCACGTCACACTTTCATGTGCTGAAGGTCATGGAAAATACGGGCCTAACACTGTATCCCCAGTGTGCCTTAATAGCATGGAAACGAGAATTTTACCTTTTATATATAAAACTCGTAAACACATGATCGTAAATGTTTAAAGAAAACATTTCGTAATTATCCGTACGAGAGCTACGAAAAACAAGTTAAGAGAAAGAACAGGAATGAAAGAGCAGTTCTTCAGCCAAATCTATGATCGGAGAACTTTAAAAGTCTCACTAAATAAATGTGTGTACGCGATTTGTCTGTGTAATACTGCCACAAACTAGAATGATATTGGCTATGGACCACAAACTAGAATGATATTGGCTATGGACCACAAACTAGAATGATATTGGCTATGGACCACAAACTAGAATGATATTGGCTATGGACCATAAACTAGAATGATAACGGCTATGGACCAAAAACTAGAATGATAGTGGCTATGAAAAATTTCCTACCAAACACGCGAAACGAAAAGTAGAATTCTGGTGGATGATCGGGTCGTGGTTGTACACAGTTAAGTATGTTACAGATTCCAAAGCCAGGCTGTGCAGACATGACATCTCTCCATTCTCTTAAGTCCGATAACATGAAATAAACAGGGTTAATAATGAACGGTATGTAAAGGAATGTAACGAATGAATGAAAGTTTTATATATATCATCTTTAGTTATTTTTAATCATTAGTTTATTTGTTCTTGAAGCAAGAACAATCTTTCATGTGCATTTTGTGTCGGCTTCTTACCTACACAATTTATCTTCATTATCTAATGCAGGTAAAGAGGATTAAACAGAGAAAACTTAAATATTTTGGACACATTAAACGTCAAGATAATCTAGAGAAGACCGTCTTGGAAGGGTGCATAATGGGAAAAAGAAAGAGAAGACCAAGGCGAAGATGGCTGCAAGACATCGTTGATGATCTGCAAATGGATGCATCAGCAGCAGGCCATCTTGCTCACAACCGAGAGGCCTACAGGAGAGCTGTTAGGGAGACAAAGTTCCGCAAGGGACATGCAAATGAATGAATGAATGAATGTCTAATGCAGGAATTTATCAATTGTTGCCCGCTCTAATAACATGAGATGCCACTTTGTAACACAGTTCCCCCCCCCCCCCCCCCACAATGCTGGGGTCATGTCCTCTGGAACAAATATCTGAGTGGACTGTTCTGACCTCTTCTATATCAGCTTTGTATTAACTTTAATTATTGTTGGAATGATCTATAGTAACATTCCGTTTTCCGCCTTTTCATTTTATTCTTTCCCCGCTCTCTTCCTCTGTTAGCTCTCTCTCCCAGTCCCCCCACCATCTCCGCTTTCTCTCCCCCCTCCCGTCTCTCTCACCTGTCTAGTTCCCCCCCCCCCCCCACTCAATCGCACAATATATAAATGTATATAATTACTTCTCTCCAATTGTTCTGAGTCTCTGAAATCATATGCTTACGTTGCAGGAGAACAACAGTGTAGTATAATAGTATAGAGGATAATTGAACATGGAAAGTTAGGTAAGTCATTTTGGGAATCTAAAAGTTGGGTAAAAACAAGGTTAGTCCCGCAGATTTGATAACTAATTGTTTACGTTCCAGTCCCTCTTAACTTAATGTTTGTTTATCACAGGCTTAGCCACGGAGCTTGTGGAAGTAGAGACTGATCAGATGATCAAGGGAGGAAAGTTAGACTTAGTCTTAGTTTTGCGTTCGTTAGAGTAGGCCGTAGTTTTTGTACTGTAGGAACTTTGTGTCTTATTTGTCGGCAGTGGTTTTTTGTAGTATAGAACAGTGAATCTAGTATGTGGTAGGATTATGTTGGCGTCGAAATCTTCTTGACGTTAGCAGACGCCTATAATCATATATGTTGTCCTGCTGGAGTCGTTATTTAGAATTGTCACTGCCACTGTTTTGCACTCATCGTCATCGCCATTATGTCACCACGTGCACCAAATAAAGACGTTATAATCTAAACAGCTGCTACTTGAGGTGCCACTGAGTGATTGTCCGTTCCTGTGAGAGTTCGTCTGTAAGCGGATAGTAAGCAGACACCAAGTAGACACCAACAGACACCCACCAGACTCCAAGCAGGCACTAAAGCCGACAAGGAAGAACGACGAAAGAAATGGACCTCGACTGTCTGAAAGAGAGAAATCTTGACTGTCTGTCGTTGATGCACTGATTAATACTATGGAGTCAGTTTACAGTGGAGGTTGAAGCTCAGAGTCACTAAAGTATAACACTAGTGAAATGTAGGACTGAAAAGTCAGACATACAAAATAAGCAGGCATAATAAGCAGAGCAGAATAGAATAGTGTATGACTAATTCTACCTATATATTAAAACGTGGATAACCAGCACCAGCACGTGTTTAATAGTAATTTTTGGTAGCAAAATATGGGACACAGCTGAGGCACATATCTTATCTTATATCTTATATCCTTCCCGTGCCGTTAGACGTCACATAGGGCTCGCAAAGTAGTTCGCCAATATTTCCTGTCTTCGGCGAGTCTTTCAACCTCAACAAAGGATTTTATGCCTGTTAACTTGGCCTCTCTTAATAATGTTCTCTTCAGAGTTTCACGCGGTCTGCCCCTTTTTCTTCGGCCTGTTGTGTTCCACTTGAGGCACATAGAGAAAGGAGAAATGAATTCCAAATATGAACATGAGAAATGAAGTGATGAAGCAAAACATTTTGAATTGTTGAAAGAGGTAACGTGTTTGACTTTAATCATTACTGTAACTTTTACGATCAGTTATAAATTATCATGACAATCAATCAAAACAATAATAATACACCTGTATTCTTATTCTGACCATTCAGGTAAATGCTATTCTTCTAATTTTTCCTCTTGTCCAGATAAATTCCGCCTCCATTCCCCCTCAGCGTCTATCTAAAAGTACCTGAGTAAAACACAGGTAAGACAGGTAACACCGGCAAGGTGCAGTTTGAGGTGTTCACTATGATCTTCTTCCTATCAGAGCAGACATCCAGGTTCGTGCCACACTGACCCACCATCTGGAAGTTTCCCAAGATTTCGCTGGGGCATGTTAACCTGGACGAGTTGATGAAACCTGGCGAGATAGATAGATAGATAGATAGATAGATAGATAGATAGATAGATAGATAGATAGATAGATAGATAGATAGATAGATAGATAGATAGATAGATAGATAGATAGATAGAATGAATAAATAAATGAATAATATTTATTTTAAAAGGGTAAAAATTGGGCACGCAGGCCCGTCTTACATTCTGCCCTTCATCACTCCATCTTTCATTCTTCCCACACACTTGATTTAGTATAAATATACAACTTAAATTAGGAAAAAACATATCAAAAGAGTGTAAGATTTAACTACTAAATTCAAAGTAAAAGAGAAGAAGTAATTAACCTAATAAAATAGCACTCACGCACACATACACACGCAGACTTATAAAAAAAACAAAAATACATTGTAAATACAGATCTTCTAACATATGTTTTTTAACAAACATTAAAATAATTTCTAACAATATCTAACAAGTTTTTTTTTTAACTATATCATTTTAGTACTTGATGGTTGGCGAGTCATGTGTTGAGAGAGTGCTGGTTATTTCATGGAGGCATATAATTACAAGCAAGTAAATAATGAAATAGGTTTGAGTTAAGTGATGAAGTATTACCAATGGATTTTAAATGGTAGGGGAGGGTGTTCCAGAGCTGTACTACAGAGTATGCAAGGCTTTTCTTGTACAGATCAATCCTGGGTTTAGGAAGAAGACAGTTTTTTAAACGCTGGCTTTGTTTAGTGTTATACGTAAACAGTGACCACAAGTAAGGCGGAGCATTGTGCGACAGAATTCTCTGAACAAACTTAACTTTGTTAACTAGATAGATAGATAGATAGATAGATAGATAGATAGATAGATAGATAGATAGATAGATACATACATACATACATACATACATACATACATACATACATACATACATACATACATACATACATACATACATACATACATACATACATACATACATACATACATACATACATAGACATTATCCCCTTTTCTCACCTTCTCTAATGAAGAGGTTATACCTTCTTGCATGAAATGAACTGGTCTTGAAGTCACAAAGATCTTTCACAAACAAGTCTGGACTGTTCTCACTGACAGATTTCACATAATCAAAGAATGGCGACCCCCTCAAAGCTGACATGTGAACAAATAAAAAAGTGACAGATTTTAATGTTTGGTTCTTATATGGTGCCCTGTAAACACTTGACTCTATCAATACGAAGCATCATGAACGAACTGTCTTGAATGCGAGAATGTAGAGATTATCAAGAAAACTTCTCCACCAGAAAATATTTCTATTCGTATTATTTCATTCTACTGCAGCGTGAGCAGTAAAGTGAAGGGATATAGTTTTCAGAAGTGGTGGAGCCAGCTAAGAAAATTGCTTCCTCTTATAATCGTTTTAAGAGGCATATTTAAAATTCATGTACATAATTCTACTTTGGAAGCGATTTTTATGATCAGAGATGCTCTTTAGGTCGTGAGTTTCCAAGATTTTAAACGTGAACGCTGACAGGAGCTGCTCTTTTATACACGTCACTGCACAGACGAGAGATCTAGACTGCCTGACTGAAGATGGAAAGTTTTATTTTGTCATCCAAATTCTAAAGCCAGTTAATGTTCACATCACTTGATACACTAAGTAATACAACGTACACACCCGACCGTGTGATATACAGGAATTTTCATCAAACAATTCGAATCTTACTTTGTGTCAGCATATCACTGATTTATCAAATTAAAGTGAAAACACATGACCACTACTAGCCCCTAACATATGAACATCTACGACGTACGTTCCTGATATCATCACTACCCTAACTGACGTTCACTACCTTGTAGGTGAGGAAAAATGCGTTCGTAAAACGTAAAGCATAAAATAAGCTGAGGACATCTACTCTGTTCTTGTACGCTCAGTAACATTCAAATTGTGTCAGGTAAGTAATGAGACTTATTTTATTCAGCCAATCAGAAGGGCAGGGGGACGGATACTCCGGGCTTAAAGTTTAGTGGGGGATGTTAGTTAAAGGATCGATATCTCGTCATTTGGCCCTGAGCTTTTACAGAGTGCGGATCGCTTGCGAAATGAACAGCTGTTTAAGCGTCGCGTAACAGTCAAAATGGGGAGGAGTGTAGATCAGCCATAGCAATAAAGTTTTGTGTTAAACTTGAAAAATCCGCCACCGAAACGCGATATTTGTATTTTGACTGATTCTGTACTTTGTGGTGAATTACTAGTCACAACATTCTAACAGACATCTTTCCCAGACCAAGCTGTATATATGACTAGATCATGTAGTGCTTATCAGTAGGTAATGTAGTTGTTATCTCTAAACCCTGTAGTATTTATTATTAGATCATGTAATATTTCCAGAACGCGCACATATCTTATTAATAGATAATATACAACTTATCTTAGACCTGCAGTCATTGTCACTGTAGTACTTATCACTACATTATGTAGTCCTCATCACTGCATCATGTACTACTTATAACTGTGTTTTGTAATACATAACATTATACTCTGTAGTGGTTCATTCGTAATGTAAATAGTACTTACCTGTAGGTGCCTGGTACACTAGGTACTTGTGGCTACTTAGTTTGTACAAGTAGAGGCAGGTGTACACGCGACCTGACAAACCGCTGTCGCTGAACCTGTCAGTTCTGAGGTTCAGATTTGAGACAGAAATTATGATGATTGTAGGAGGTTAGATGATTTTGGTGATGACAATGTTTCTGGCAGTGCGAGTCAGTGATAGTGTTGTTTTGTTGTTCTATACATAGCACACTTTTCATGTCAGGTCATGAAGAAAATAATTCACTCTGAAGTTGTCAGGGACTGGACAGTCATAAACTCTTACAGGTAATGGCTGACTGGACATTCAAACAGGAAAGCTCGTGCTGATAATATCACGCTACAGCCTGCGTGTTCAAGTTTACTGCTTTCTTGTGAAACTATTGATGTTATCACAGTGGATTTTCTTGTGAAACTATTGATGTTATCACAGTGGATTTTCTTGTGAAACTATTGATGTTATCACAGCGGATTTTCTTGTGAAACTATTGATGTTATCACAGCGGATTTTCTTGTGAAACTATTGATGTTATCACAGTGGATTTTCTTGTGAAACTATTGATGTTATCACAGTGGATTTTCTTGTGAAACTATTGATGTTATCACAGTGGATTTTCTTGTGAAACTATTGATGTTATCACAGTGGATTTTCTTGTGAAACTATTGATGTTATCACAGCGGATTTTCTTGTGAAACTATTGATGTTATCACAGTGGATTTTCTTGTGAAACTATTGATGTTATCACAGTGGATTTTCTTGTGAAACTATTGATGTTATCACAGCGGATTTTCTTGTGAAACTATTGATGTTATCACAGCGGATTTTCTTGTGAAACTATTGATGTTATCACAGCGGATTTTTTTATGAAACTACTGATGTTATCACAGTGGATTTTTTAATGAAACTACTGAAATTATCACAGTGGATTTTTTAATGAAACTACTGATGTTATCACAATGAATTTTCTTGTGAAACTATTAATATTATCATAGTGGATTTTCTTGTGAAACTACTGATGTTATCACATTGGATTTTCTTGTGAAACTACTGATGTTATCACACTGGATTTTCTTGTGAAACTACTGATGTTATCACACTGGATTTTCTTATGAAACTACTGATGTTATCACACTGGATTTTCTTATGAAATTACTGATGATATCACACTGGATAAAAACATTTGAGAAATACCTCATAAAATCATCATCATCATGTGCCGTGCCGACTGGCGTTGGCTATTATGCTTCTCCAGAGTACACGATCCTTCATGCAGGTCATCAGCTCAGTTGGTGATCTCCTCTCATACCATCCTGTCAGACTGTCCAGTATCATTTCTCTTGGTCTTCCTCTTGATCTTCTTCCTTCTATTTTTCCTGTTGTTATAATATTTTCAATGCCCCCTCTTCTCATTGCATGTCCTATGAAAGTACATTGTCTCTCTCTTATCTTTTTGACAAGGTTTTTTGTCTCTCCAGCTCTTCTCCTACATTCTTCATTAGTTATTTTTGCTGTCCAGGGGATTCGCAACATTCTTCTAATAAACCACATTTCTGCTGCTTCCAATTGATTTTTGTGCAGACTTGCCTATTGTCCATGATTCACTTCCATATAACAAGACAGGTTCAATATAGCATTTTAGGACTCGTTTTCTAACATTCATTGATAAGGATGTGTTGGTCAATATGTTTCTCATTCTCTGAAATGCAATCTTTGCTTGGCCTATTCTGTTCCTAATTTCTGTTCTGCATTTCCTATCTGAAGTTATTACTGCTCCAAGGTATTTGAATTTCTGCACCTGCTTTAGAATAAAATAAAACCTCATAAAATACCTGTTAAAAAATCTTTTCTCTGTTTGTCATGTGACTGATTGTAACTATAACAGTGGCAGTCATGCAACCTGTAGTATATTAGGTTACTGTTGAGACTACTATGTTGATTTTAGTTATAGAGTTGAAGAATGGAACTGGACTGCTGGTGACTACAAAAGATGATGGTTGTTGTAAAGATTACTTCCGTAGTAGAAGCTGCAGTAACTCTTTTCTCATGGGTGCAATCGTGTTGTCTTAATTATTGTTCTTTGCATGTAGTTTACTATGCGTCACGTGACGAGTGTCAGTCACAAACAACCTGATAACATAACGGTCTCCAAGCTGGTCCCAGCATGTCCACATGTCAGGAAGACCTGGCGGGCAGAGTGCTGGGTCCTTGCACGGATGGTAACCATAGAGATCACATGATGTGAAATTTATATTTCCTTTCTTTGACGATAGCCATGCCCCCCTCAAGTCCTCAGGGAATATGCATAACGAATCTAATATGAAAAAAAATGTTAAAAGTTATAGGTCAAATGTCATTGCGGTATTGGTTACGATCATAGAAACTGAGCGTGCGACTTTCATGAACAGCTGTGTTAAAATTTTGTAAAAACAGTTATTATCCGGCTTCAAAATGAAGAAAAAACACTATGTGTTTCAGTTAATACCTTCTCTCTAATTGTCATTACATTGCACAGTTTGTTAAGTTATTCATACAACTGATCAGAAGGAAAGGCTGTGCGAGATGGAAACACCATTGCCATATTTAATAAAACTTTCTCAGTCTGACTTTCGAGCTTTCATGCTACTGTTTCTCAAAGTTTCATGTAAACTATTACAAACTGTGTTTAGGTTCCAAGTACTGTTACAAGATGCGTTTAGATCCAAAGCACTGTTACAAGCTGCGTTTAGGTCCCAAGAACTGTTACAAGCTGCGTTTAGGTCCCAAGAACTGTTACAAGCTGCGCTTAGGTCTCAAGAACTGTTACAAGCTGCGTTTAGATCCCAAGAACTGTTACAGGCTGCGTTTAGATCCCAAAAACTGTTACAAGCTGCGTTTAGATCCCAAGAACTGTTACAGGCTGCGTTTAGATCCCAAGAACTGTTACAAGCTGCGTTTAGGTCCCAAGAACTGTTACAAGCTGCGTTTAGATCCCAAGAACTGTTACAAGCTGCGTTTAGATCCCAAGAACTGTTACAAGCTGCGTTTAGATCCCAAGAACTGTTACAAGCTGCGTTTAGATCCCAAGAACTGCTACAAGCTGCGTTTAGATCCCAAGAACTGCTACAAGCTGCGTTTAGGTCCCAAGAACTGCTACAAGCTGCGTTTAGGTCCCAAGAACTGCTACAAGCTGCGTTTAGGTCCCAAGAACTGCTACAAGCTGCGTTTAGGTCCCAAGAACTGCTACAAGCTGCGTTTAGGTCCCAAGAACTGCTACAAGCTGCGTTTAGGTCCCAAGAACTGCTACAAGCTGCGTTTAGGTCCCAGGAACTGCTACAAGCTGCATTTAGGTCTCAAGAACTGTTACAAGCTGCGTTTAGGTCCCAAGAACTGCTACAAGCTGCGTTTAGGTCCCAAGAACTGTTACAGGCTGTGTGTGGGTCCATGCACTGTTAAAAAGCTAAATTTAGGCCCCAGCACAAAGTGACAAATATTACTTTCTGAAGACACTAGAATAGTATCATTGCTGACACTGATTACAGAAAAGACAGTCAACACACGGCCATCAGACCATGGCTGAGAGCTGTCATCCAGTCACGTGATCTCACAGACACAATCTCATCCTTTTATCTTGATATCAGTAGGAAAATCTGTTGCAAAATCTAGGATCTACAAAGTTCGCAGAAGACAGCTGGAAACTGGAAAAAAGATGCAGGTGTAAAAAGATTATAGTATTTGGAATTTGCTACCAGTGGTCACTGAGAACTTGTGTGGTATCCTAGCCCTGGATGTATTCCAGAAAGTGACGTGGCATTTGGGGGTAAAATATTGTTATAAGCCCACGTATAAAGAACATATAGCATAATACGGTCACGAGGAACATCTGAAGTGGTTCTTACCTGAGCTGGAGATTGTAACACATGCAAATATGATAATAAGAATGTTCCTAGCAAGGCGCATTGTACGTAAGTCAGACTTTGAACTGTGCTGTGGCTTCAGACTTTGAACTGTGCTGTGGCTTCAGACTTTGAACTGTGCTGTGGCTTCAGACTTTGAACTGTGATGTGGCTTCAGACTTTGAACTGTGCTGTGGCTTCAGACTTTGAACTGTGCTGTGGCTTCAGATTTTGAACTGTGACGTGGCTTCAGACTTTGAACTGTGACGTGGCTTCAGACTTTGAACTGTGACGTGGCTTCAGACTTTGAACTGTGCTGTGGCTTCAGTCGCCCTTGGTAACTTCTCTATGATGAGGAGAACATCCCAGTTCTGTTAACCGCTGACATTTATTAGAAATAAGAAGAACAAGCTGTTAACACATGCTTTACAGAAATACATACATTTTTAAATAACTTGGCTCGTACAGCAATATTCATAAAGCAAGCAAAAGTAATGCATTTTTCTCAAAGACATTTGAAATAAAGTATATAAAAATGTTGTATATAGCTGTCAGATTCTGCCCTCCTTCTCTCTCATTGACCCTACAACCCACATACACAATTGTTGTTCATTTGACCTGGTCTTTCGCCAGTTCTTCCAAGTGATTGTTTTTTATTGATATCTCATGGATGAGTTACAGATACCTATATCTTTACATCTCAGTTTGACCTTCATCGTGACATCCTGACCGCCACAAATTTAGCACATAATTTCTGCTTAAATGTGACAGCTGTAGAAATGGGTACCCGACTTCTTCTGAAGTTGGGGAAGGAAAGGCGGCCAGGCGTGATACTGACCATATCACCCTCTAGTGTGCTGACAGGTCAAGGAAAATATGGGCACTAACACCATATCCCTATGTGCCTCTAAGGCATGACAGGATTACCTTTACCTGTACCTTATCCTATCTTAAATATATATATTATCCACTGCTGCTACATACTTCATAATACCTTCTTATAAATGACAATTTAACACCCTGAAACAGCACTAGTTGGTTACATTATTGTATCACGTGAGGTTGTTGTTTTATGAAAGAGAGCGAAGATAGAAAATGAAGTCTTTTTTTTCCCTTGAGCACTCGTCCATATTTTAGAATGTACTCAATGAAGTCGTTTTTTTTCCCCTGAGCACTCGTCCATATTTCAGAATGTACTCAATGAAGTCGTTTTTTTTCCCTTGAGCACTCGTCCATATTTCAGAATGTACTCAATGAAGTCGTTTTTTTTTCCCTTGAGCACTCGTCCATATTTCAGAATGTACTCAATGAAGTCGTTTTTT
Source organism: Achatina immaculata (assembly GCA_009760885.1). Taxonomy (NCBI): domain Eukaryota; kingdom Metazoa; phylum Mollusca; class Gastropoda; order Stylommatophora; family Achatinidae; genus Lissachatina; species Lissachatina immaculata. The sequence continues at coordinate 2,806,432 of CM019698.1, forward strand.
TTTCCCTTGAGCACTCGTCCATATTTCAGAATGTACCCGAAGTCCTAGACAACCTTTCCGAGCAGAAAACTCAAAGCGGAAATATACGTTCAGTTCTTTTTCGTTTGTGTTCTTACCTCCCACAATGAATCCACTAAGAATTAACAAATCGTAATTATTTTATCACCAATTTTTGTTAACATGTGCGGAGCAGACAGCTTTATTTAAAGCACCGCTGAAATGTATCAAATAATATTGATAATTTTTCATTATTAAATGATACTGGTGTTTTTTTATGTTACAATGCTACATTTATAACTATATTGCATTTATAGCCATACTTCTTCAATATACAGTATGTAATTGATGTGTAATTGAGCATGTATTACAGTACGATTATCAGGAACACTTTACAGTACTATATCAATAACATATTACAGCACTATATCAATAACATATTACAGTACATATTACAGTACTATATCAAGAACATATTACAGCGCTATATCAAGAACATATTACAGAACTATATCAAGAACATATGATAGTTCTGGCGTTAGTATTAACTATGTAAGCTTTCATTTTTATAAATAAACATTCCAGAAACCAGTAGTCACATATTTCACTGTCAATCACCTATCTGTGACCAGTACTTGACAGCAGACAGCATGAACGCGGACACACCCCGCCCCCGGCATTAAAAGAATGCCAGATAGGGCTCGCGCTCTGCGAAAAGACGGCTTTACTTCCAGGATTTTAGAAGGCCAGATCGTCAAAGCTCGATGGCAGGTCTGAAGTCTTGTCAAGAGTACAGCGCCAGAATGTCTGAAATGTTATTCTTGATCATAGCTAATTTTTTAAAAGTACAATCTTGTCATTTGTTCTTAACACGTAAAGGAAAGAGAACTCTTGGTTCTTCTGACTAAAAGTCTTGGATGCTTTTAAAATTCTGGAGTCAGCATCCCGTTCTGTCTAAAGAAAGAGGTAGAGAGCATTCTAGACAGAATATAACATTCTAAGTGTTTCGGGTTATAGTTTAATATTAAGAGATCTCAGAGAAGCAGTACTTTGTAGACATACGAGTAATACCGTTTTTAACTTGATTTCTATGTCTTAAAAAAAGAAATTCCATAAACTATACATAGTTTCCCATACTTACACCCTAAGTAACTCCAGCACAGTTTGGCTGTGTAGGAATTATTATGCTGGGTATTTTTCTTCTAGAATTTGGATTCTGCTGACGTCCATTAGGTAACTACGCCAATTAAATGTGAAGGTAAGGGAAGTAACTTCATTCAGATTTGATGGGATTCATGGAGGCTACTCGTCGCTTTACATGGCTGAAGAGGTGATCTCAAACGAAGAAATAAGCTTCAGGAACTGTTTCACACAAACGAAATAAGTACTATAGAACGCTATAAATGGGATTTTAAAAATGTAAGAGTTGTCACAGTGAATTTTTTTGTGGAAACTCATTTAAAGCTGTATGTAGTCAGGGAAAGAATAACAAATTCTTTGAGTTATTTCCCTTAGTAGGACAACTAATCATGCTTGCGTTGTTAGTTCCTCCAGTCTCTGAGTGTTTTCTTCGATTTATTGTCCCCACTTGCTCAGAGAAGCTTTCACACATTTCATCATCGCACATTTGTTGTCTTCGAAGGCTATATAACTATTGTCTTGCTTGTTCGTGGGTTTTGGTTGGCTTTTGGATCTAACGTTAGACGAAACCGTGATCAGTTTCAAACAAACGGTCTGCACCTCTAAGGAACTTGCTGCCCTGATAAACATAATATGGCTTATACAGATCACACGATTTGCTTGTAATCAATTGAAAACAGCGATGATTGGATTAAAAACCATGAATAATTTATTAGGTTCCATTTAGTCGGGAGGGGGGGGGGGGTTTAAAGTAGTTTTCTTATTCACAAGCACGATCTGGGCGTTTGTCTGGGTGTAAGGAGTGGAAAAATAAGCAAGCAGTGACTCGGTTTTGATTGGAAATCCCACTGGCCAGAGACGGCCACGTTTTGATAGCTGCTTCGTGTTTTCCAACAGCTGAGTGGTAACAGGAATCGATGGAGTCCTCTTTTCCAGAACAAACAACGTCGTCTAGAACTATCTGGAATCGTTCCTTCCAGAATGTGTCGTTTATGCCGATGCGTAGAGGGTCGCCTGGACTAACTGGGGCAGATCTAAATGTGTCGCTTATCTTCTCGAACCCAAGCTGCCTGCAGGCGACCGTGACAGTTGCCGTACCGAAGAAATCGTCACAGACAAAGCCCCAGGCTGTTCCTGTGTAGAACTGTAGGTACCCGAACTTGGCTCCTATCTTGTAACTGTCGCTTATGACGAGTCTTAGGCTACCTCGCTCTAAGCTCGCAGCGGCTGAGATCAGAGATTCCAAGTCATGTGTGTAAGCGATATTGTCTGACAGCTGTCTCTCTAGTTGATCTATCTCCATATTTCATTTTCTGTAGATAATGATTATCAACATATTCCTTTTCCAGTCCCAGTTCCCAGGTCACCGACTTCATTGTATCCGTCCTGTCCACATGAATCATGTCTGTTTGCAACAACGTTACGAGCAGCATGATCAGAAAATGATATTGAAAATGAAATATTGATATCTATTACAATTAATTCTATGTCTAATAAGATGGCATTGATATGTAGTACAGCTAATTGTTTGCCCAATAAGATGTAACTGATATTGTAGTAATTAATTTTTACTGGACTGATGTGCATTATTGTTCAATCTTTTATTTCGTCTTGCCGCCGCCGTACTGAGTGGTGGAAGGGTGACTACTCCATACGTTCACATCTTACATATAAATAACAGGAACACGGAACAACAATCCTTTTTTTATAAAAATCACGATCCTTGTATTTACAAAATTCTTATCCATAAGGCAACACAAATCAACGAATCCTATGCACATGATGTCCATATAATTATACATTTCCACACGCGTTATTTGTTTCATAAAAAAAGGTTCCTTGAATAATATGATTTCAATTCTGATTACAGTGCACATACTAAACTATACACGTCAGCCTCCATCTATCGAATGATCCTTCGTCCACGACTGGTCGCTGGACTTCCACGCGCTCAACTTATCCCCCTTTTTCTTCTCTTCTGGTCTTATATACCTGATCAGCGCCGGACTCGAAGGCCTGGGGATTTCCATTCAAAACGTGGCCGTCTCTGGCCATCGGGATTTCCAATCAAAACCGGGTCACTGCTTGCTTATTTTTCCACTCCTTACATGGGGGCGTTTGTCTGGGGGCATTTGTCTGGGGGCGTTTGTCTGGGGGCATTTGTCTGGGGGCGTTTGTCTGAGGGCATTTGTCTGGAGGCGTTTGTCTGGGGGCGTATGTCTGGGGGTATTTGTCTGGGGGCGTTTGTCTGGGGGCGTTTGTCTGGGGGTGTTTTGTGGGGAGAACATGAAAACATGTAACTCTTAAGCTGAAAGTAATATGTCTGTCTCCGGGATCCTGTGTTCTAGTCCCCACAAGCATGTAAGTAGTTTCGTCTTTAACTTTATCATATGGTGTTGACGGAGAAGTAGTTTGACTTTATAACAAATAGTAAAATGGTATGTTGCCATGTCAGGTTAAATTAATGAAATTGTCCAATTTCATGTAGATGTATCTAGCTGTATCCTCATATCTAATACCATGTAGATGTATTTAGATGTATCCTTATGCCTAGTTTCATGTAGATGTATCTAGCTGAATCCTCATGTCTTGAAGCCACATTCAATTCATGTGACAGAGTATCTGTGTGAATGTATGTCGGTGACTATAATTACATGAAATAACAAAGAACTCAGTGCTCTCCCTCCTCCACAGGTTATCTCTGACAAGAAATGATGGCCATTGAAGAAAAGAGCATTGTTTCCTTCACATTTTTTTATTTTCTATTTTCTCTCGCCTTCTATTGCTGCGTTTATTGCAGAATTTTCTCTCTGTTTTCCTGAACTGTTGACCCAGTACGTACATGTATTCCGGCTTAATACATTCATTCATTCATTCCTTTGCATGTCCCTTGCGGAACTTTGCCTCCCAAACAGCACTCCTGTAGGCCTCTCGGTTGTGAGCAAGATGGCCTGCTGCTGCTGCATCCATTTCCAGATCATCAACGATGTCTTGCAGCCATCTTCGTTTCGGTCTTCCTCTCTTTCTTTTTCCCATTATGTATCCTTCCAATATGGTCTTCTCTAAATTATCATGACGTTTAATGTGGCCAAAATATTTAAGTTTTCTCTCTTTAATCCTCTTTACTAGCCAGCCTTCTTCAATATTAAGCTCTTGCAGTATAGATATATTTGTTCTTTTTTGTGTCCACGATATTTGGAGAACTCTTCTATAGCATTTACATTCAAAGGCATTTATGTGCTTCTCAGCTGTTTTGTTAAGTGTCCAGGTCTCACAGGCATATGTTGCGAGGGGAAAGATGCATGCCCTTAAAAATCTTATTTTTGTGGTTCTGTCTGCTCCTCTCCACAGATTCTTTATTTGTTTTACTTTCTGAAGAGCAATAGATGTCCTCCTTTTAATTTCCCTCATTGTATCTCCATTATTAGTTAGTAGTGATCCAAGATATTCAAAACTCTCCACTTCTTCCAGTTTTTCCTCATTGATACATATTTCAGTTGCCTTGTTTGTTTTGTCAGTTGTCATCACTTTAGTTTTCTTCGCATTAAGATAGAGGTTCTGCTTAATACATAGTCATCCTAATATATCGTCTATGTTCACATTTGAGCAGTGCAGTCTTAGATTTCAAAGGTCTATACAATCATGAACATCACGATTTCAGATATGAAATAGTCACTGAACACGAGAAAAATAACGAATAGATATCTCTCACAAAGGTATGTTAACGTGGGAGTGGACCAAAGACCCTAAGGGAAACCTGTTACTCGGACTATCATAGCCTGCGTGCCTAAACAAACGTGCCTGCCTGCAGAGAAAACTCAAGTCCTGACATTGCATACAGAAACTTGCACGTAGCTGCATGGATGCCAATTTAACATGACTTAACACTAGAAGGACGAAGAAGGAAAACGGAGACACGGAGAGCTAAAGAAAATGTTCACAACTTTTGACACAACAAATAAACACGTCACAATAACCCACATATTTTATATTAAAATCCCTTGCCTCAGCGTTCTACGTACTTTTATTATGTGGATATGTTGCAAAAACTTACACCTTACATTTTTACACACACACACACGCACACACGCGCGCACGCGCACATATATAAATGGATGTATGTATGTATGCATGTTCCAAAATCACTCTGGAACGACTGGAGCAATTTCAACCAAACGTGGTACACATATGACTTAGAATCTGGAAATGTATAATGTTGGGGTAAAACACTCCTATTTCCCTTAGGGATCGGAGTGCGAAGGGGGTGACATACTTTCCACTAAACTGAAGGAGAACAAAAGGAGATAATTGTGAAATAGAGCGGTGCTGGTCTAAGAACAGCATCTCTAGCCTCCCATGGCAAGTCCAATTAATTTTTATGGTATTTTTTTTTGTTTTCATTATATTTGTAAATAAAAAGTTTAATTTTATTTTTTACTTATGTTAATATTAGCTTTTTATTGTAGTAGATTTCATTGCTCAGTGACAATGGGCCGTTTTCTTATGTTTTAAAATTAGTTTTCCAAATTAGGGAGAGAGAGTGAGAGAGAGAGACAGTGAGAGGGAGAGAGACTGTGGAGAGAGACAGGGAGAGAGTGAGAGGATGAAAGAGGAAGAGAGAAGGAGAGAGAGGTAGGGAGAGGGGAGAGACATAGAGAGGGAAAGAGAGGGACAGAGAGAGAGAGAGAGAGAGAGAGAGAGAGGAGAGAGTTAGATTTGAGATCGCCATATTTCTCCCACAGACAACCTTAAGCTGCTTGCTCAAGGGTGAGTTCACCCAAGAATTTATTTATTCTTGCTTCTGGAGGTGAAACTAAAAATGTTGTTTTTAATGAAGTTTTGAATTAAATTAATATTATATTGAATGTGTAAAAGATTTTATTCTGCACTTTGTATACTGTACTTATACTTTTAAATACCGCTAAACAAAATTACTTCGTAATACTGTAGATAGAATTCATTCCTTTTCCTGTTTAATAGACGATTGGGATAAAAAAAATCACCGGGCAACGCCGGGTAATCAGCTAGTACCATGTAAAGAAAATTTTGTTTTATATTATTTACAAACCACTTCACCTAAATTACATTCAGATGTTGAGAGAATCATGAAAATGTGGAAGGTTTATTGAAACTTGTGAACTAGATGCACTTGGTGTATCTGCTAAGTAAGATCTCTAAGTGTATAAAATAAGATTCATACAGCTGGAGACCTTACTTATGCCCGTGAAATGTCTGTTAGCTCTTATTGTAGAATTAATGTCCGTGTTCTGTCAGAATAAATTTTGATGAGAAATGTTGGTAAAAATAAACCAGAAAGAAGTTTTCTATAATTTAAAATATCGGTTCAGTTGGAAATATGCAGCGTTTCATTTGTAGGTTTTGTCTAAACATAGTTCTAAGCATTGATTAAAACTGACATGCAGGATCTACCAACACTGCCAGAGCTGTTTTGAGCTGAAAGACTTAACCCAGTTACAAGGTTCTTTCCTCTTATACCCAGACTTCGTACCCGTACCTGGAGGGTCATCAGTAGTTTTATTCTGCCCGGTCATGTCGCACTTAAATAAACAGAACTAAAACGCGGCTGAAAGGCTCTCTCCATGTACCAGATATTCTTGGGATTAATGGAAGAAAGGTGGCCACTGACCTCGCTGCCATCTTGTACCAGCGAAATGTACACACTAATAATTCAGTCTTCACGTGCCTGCATATCTGGAAACAACTGACATCACCTTACACCCTCCTCGTACCGTTAAACGTCACACAGGGCTCGCATAGGGTTCGCCAAATTTTCCTGTTTTCGGCGAGCTTTCCAATCTCACCAAGGGATTGTATCCCAACTAATCTGGCCTAACAATATCCTCTTTAGAGTTTCACGTGGGTGATCTCCTTGTCTTCGACCTGTTATATTCCACTTGATAGCTTGTTTGGGACTCTATGACTGTTTCTTCTCATCACGTGACCAGTATATGTCCATCTCTTTTTACTAATCACTCATGATACAGGTTGTTGTTTGCTCATCTGCCTTATCTCTGTGTTGTTCTTGAATTCCTTCCACTTTATACCAAATATTTTCCTTAGGCATTTGTTTTCAAAAGATTATAATTTCTTGTTTATTTCTTTAGTTATTTGTCAGCTTTCGTATGCATAAATGAGGGTGGATATTACATATGAATTTAAGAATCTTAGCTTGTTTTTTTTTGTGCTTATAACTTTTGCATGCCATATGTTCTCAAGATTCTTGAAGGTCAATGCTGCTTTCGGAATTCTAATTCTATCTTCCTTTCTGGTGTCGCCATCCTGGTCTATGTAGGTGCCGAGGTATGCAAATTAGTTTACTTCTTCAACAGCTGTTCCTTCTACTCATATTTTTCCTCCTTGATTAATGGGAAGTTTTATTATTTTTTTTTCCTTGTTAATTTCATGTCCTAGTTTGTTATCCAGTGAAGACAGGGCATCTGTTTTTTCTTGCATGGAATTCACATTGTCACTGATAAGAGCTTTGACATCTGCAAAATCAAGATCTTCTAGTTGGGTGCCGTGTACGCAATCAATGCCCGTTTTACCTGTGCAACATATTTTCTTTATGAAGCCATGGCAATTCAATGAAGCAAGGGAAACAGGTCCCTATTTTCATTTTCTTTCCTGCAGTAACACACACGTGATCACGCAACTAAGCTGTCACGTGTTTCGTGTTGTCAAGCAATAACGACTTCTTAAATAAAAATCAGCATGTTGTTTTGGAATTCATAAAGTTTCTTTTCAGCTAATTCATCGTTTCTCTCTACATTTTAACTTAACAGAGAAGTAAATAACTTCTCGTAAAACAAAGAAATCAATTTCTGCTAAAGTCGTATCAGTTTCTAACATAGGGGAAAAACAATCCCAGCACAGGAAATAAGAACACATGGTTGCGTATTTTATACAAGGAAATGAAAGCTGTGATTAAATCATGTATTACACCAATATTTATTCATGTACATATTTATTTACACACCTATCTGTGCATACTTGTACATAATGATTGGGGATGTTAGGAAGAAAAAACAAAAATAAAAGAAGAAAAGCAGGTGAGAAATTTATTTTCACTGGACATTCATCCGGAAAATTTTGAATGTCTTCTTGAGAGCCACATCAGTCCTCACTACCATTTTCATTCTTTTCCTTCGAAGGATATTTTATCTTTATTTCGATTTCGTAATTACTTTTACCTGAAAGTGATAAAAAAAAAAGGATTACGATGTTACATAATACTGACACGCAATCTTAAGTTGTACATTTATATATTATAGAAAGAGAATACTGTGAAGAATTTACGATCTTACAGAAACTTAACAAAATCAAAAGAGTCCCAAAGCTGCAGGGTTTAATTTCTGCGTTTAAAATTTGTGAATTTAACATCCTTATTTACATTTTAATAAACAGAAGGTATATAAAAGGAAAGGCAAACAAGAAGACAAAAACAAATAAAGACAGACACACATAAAAGACGCCAACAGTAAGGATAAATAAATGGACAAACTCACACAGCAAGGCAGACAGATAGATGAAAGTTAGATCTAAGTATATAGGTAAACAGACAGCCATATAGATAAAAGGTAGATACAAGTATATAGGAAAATAGACAGACAGATAGATGAAAGGTAGATACAAGTATATAGGTAAACAGACAGACATATAGATGAAATTTAGATCTAAGTATATAGGTAAACAGACAGACAGATAGATGGAAGATAGGTACAAGTATATAGGTAAACAGACAAATAGATAGATGAAAGATAGATACAAGTATATAGGTAAACAGACAGACAGATAGATGAAATTTAGATCAAAGTATATAGGTAAACAGACAGACAGATAGATGGAAGATAGATACAAGTATATAGGTAAACAAACAGACAGACAGATGAAAGATAGATACAAGTATATAGGTAAACAGACAGATAGATGAAAGGTAGATACAAGTATATAGGTAAACAGACAGACAGATAGATGAAAGCTATACACGGTAAACAGACGGATAGATGAAAGTTAGATATAGGTATATAGGTAAACAGACAGACAGATAGATGAAAGGTAGATACAAGTATATAGGTAAACAGACAGACAGATAGATGAAAGGTAGATACAAGTATATAGGTAAACAGACAGACAGATAGATGAAAGGTAGATACAAGTATATAGGTAAACAGACAGACAGATAGATGAAAGGTAGATACAAGTATATACATATATATATATATATAGGCAAGGACACAGTCTTAATAACAGGCGAGGACAGCGCCTAAATAAAAGACTTGGACGGAGTCGTAATAACAGCCAAGGACAGAGTCTTAATAACAGACAAGGACAGAGTCTTAATAACAGACAAGGACAGAGTCGTAATAACAGACAAGGACAGAGTCTTAATAACAGACAAGGACAGAGTCGTAATAACAGACAAGGACAGAGTCGTAATAACAGACAAGGACAGAGTCTTAATAACAGACAAGGACAGAGTCGTAATAACAGACAAGGACAGAGTCTTAATAACAGACAAGGACAGAGTCTTAATAACAGACAAGGACAGAGTCTTAATAACAGACAAAGACAGAGTCTTAATAACAGACAAAGACAGAGTCTTAATAACAGACAAGGACAGAGTCTTAATAACAGACAAGGACAGAGTCTTAATAACAGACAAGGACAGAGTCGTAATAACAGACAAGGACAGAGTCTTAATAACAGACAAGGACAGAGTCTTAATAACAGACAAGGACAGAGTCTTAATAACAGACAAAGACAGAGTCTTAATAACAGACAAGGACAGAGTCTTAATAACAGACAAGGACAGAGTCTTAATAACAGACAAAGACAGAGTCTTAATAACAGACAAAGACAGAGTCTTAATAACAGACAAGGACAGAGTCTTAATAACAGACAAGGACAGAGTCTTAATAACAGACAAGGACAGAGTCGTAATAACAGACAAGGACAGAGTCTTAATAACAGACAAGGACAGAGTCTTAATAACAGACAAGGACAGAGTCTTAATAACAGACAAAGACAGAGTCTTGCTTCATTTGATAAAAAAGATTGAAATGTGACTTACACAATGAAAAGTGTAAGTAAGTAAATAAGAGAGAGAGAGAGAGAGAGAGAGAGAGAGGGGGGGAGGGAGAGAGAGAGAGGGAGAGGGAGAGAGACGAATGAATGAATGAATTGAAATTAATGAATGTTCAAGAGGTGAAGAATTTGGCACCCAAGCCCATCTTACGTTCTGCCCTTTATCACTCCATTATGACAACCTGCTTAGCGAAGATCACTGTCATTCTAGTCTGTTGTGACATGTCACTTCTTGAAGATCATTGTGATTCTAGTCTGTTGTGATAACCTGCTTAGTGAAGATCATTGTGATTCTAGTCTGTTGTGACAACCTGCTTAGCGAAGATCATTGTGAATCTAGTCTGTTGTGACATGTCACTTGGCGAAGATCATTGTGACTCTAGTCTGTTGTGACAACCTGCTTATCGAAGATCATTGTGATTCTACTTTGTTATGATATCCTGCTTAGCGAAGATCACTATGATTCTATTCTGTTGTGACAACCTGCTTAGCGAAGATCACTGTGATTCTAGTCTGTTGTGACAACCTGGTTAGAGAAGATCCTTGTGATTCTAGGCTGTTGTGACAACCTGCTTTAGCGAAGGTCATTGTGATTCTAGTCTGTTGCGACAACCTGCTTCAAGCTGACATATTACTGTAAATAGGTACAGTACGTTTCTAATGACCAGATTAAGGTCATGGCTCGTTGTTACAGTTATCTTTTAGTCAGTTCAGATTTCGTAAAATTAATTTACTTCCATGGACCCCACTAAAATAATAAAAAAAAAGAACTAGATTTAAAGATTTAATAAAAGATAAAAATGCAAAATGAAAACTTGATCATCAATTTGACATTGATAAACTCCCTGGAAACAGTTGTGATAAGAACACACTTATCTTAACATAGTCTTTATGAGACAGGGAACATAGATATAACTGCCTAAAAACTCTGACCTACTTCTGTAGCACAGAAACCTGTAGCAATCAACACTAGTTGTAACTGGTATTACAATAATTGTTATTATTTGTAAAATGTAATGTCAGGATGCTGGATGGGTGGGGACACGGGAGATCGCCGACGGGGATGAGGAAAGTCTGATGTAGAATCAGTGAACCCAGGACGTGACAAGCCTATGGGTCTCTACAACAATGGCTTTCAGAATGAAGTAACAAAATAAATAGAGCTAGCATCAGACTATAGATGGCGGGGAATGGATGTCGTTGAAGCACACATCCGATTCCTCATCCCAAAGTTGGAGTGTCTCTGTGGAAGTGTCACAAAGCTGTTGGGCCTGATGTGGAGAAAGGGCTTGTACAGCCACCAGAGGCTGGAAAACAAAGTTTTGGCCAGGCCAGCCTACACCACTGTCTTCACGGCAGTCCGATCAAGACCACAGCAAGGAAATGTGCTGAAGTCAGAGGTACCCAGTCAGAAGGCACATCCCTAAAATCAAGGTACCACGCATTATCGCTAAATGTGTAAGAAGAAGAAGAAGAAGAAGACATTGATAAATATGCATTCACTGGAAGCTAAACCCGAAAAACTGTTTTTATCACAAACTAAAAAAAAGCTTAAATAGAACAGAAAAAAAGTCAAATTTTACTACATCTTACAAGGAGATTTTTAAATGTTTGAAACGCAAGAACGATCATTATTTAGTAAATAGAAATGTTTTTAGTATAGATCAACATGTTTTCATCACATATTAATCATCTTCAGTTAAACAGAAAAAAAGATTGTTTCTTATTAAGGACCTCAGAATTATGAAAAGTGTGGACATAAATGAATGCTTTTTATACCTTTAGTGGCCTTATGTACAACGTCTGCCACCTGGTTTATAACGTCATCAGTAGATTCTGTAGTTCTTCCACTGTGGTCGTCTATTCGGGAGGCTACGGTCGGTCTCCGCAGGTGATAGTCAGAAGCTGCTGTCCTTGTTGCTTGGTGATAGGAAGACTGTACAACATCGTATAAGTAAACTCTAAGTTAAAAGTTTGGTTTTTATTCTCTTAACCTAAAACAAAAAGCAGATTAGTGTCATAAAAAAAGGTATTCTGTTAAACATAATACCAAGGCGTTAGATCACTGGACATAGAAATTATCTCTCAACCTAAAGTAAGGAGCTAGATAAGTATGACAGAAAACTGCTTCTTTCACTTTTTGACGTCCAGTTCTCAACAACACAATCCTCAGATTAATTTTTCTCATTTTACGTTTACTTTACTTTATTTTAATTTCTTTTTTTTTACAGTAGATCTTGTCTTAATTTGTTTACTTTACTCCTAATGAACAAACATTCATTATAGAATTAGAAGAAGTGACAGGTGCGGAAATATTTTCTGTAAGATATCTTTCTAATTCAGACGCTACAGACAACCGAAGGTAAGATAAGATAGAGATTAAAGAAGATGGGATAGAAATATAAAAGCAGTTGACGGAATAGATGAGCGGACAAAGAAATTGAGAAATAAATGAGGGAATGGAGGCTATATTTGATGGAATGGAAACATGGTTTGACATATCAAATATTTCTAACAGATTCCATACAGTGATTACGCCCATGTTATTTAAAGTCTGTATAGATGAACGCATAAAACAAATACCCAACATTGATTAGAAGAGCACATACAGCAAATACCCAATATTGTTTAGAAGAACACATACAACAAATATCCAACATTGTTTAGAAGAACACATACAACAAATACCCAGCATTGAGTACAAAACATACATGTAGGTACTCTATACTTACGGCTAAAGCTGAGCCCAAAATACAAGCTAAAAGCAGAATAGACGACATAGCTCTCAGTCTGTTGTCTGTGTTTAAAATCTGGACGTTTTTGATGTGACATTTATACAGCAGAAAGTGCTATTTCTCATTATGATGATATCTCTATCATCCACAGATCATAGATCTGCGAAAAAATCTCTTATTGTGTCGTGGAAGGCAGTAACCAGTTTTCTCCTCTTCTCACGGTCTGCATCCAGCATGTGTATGGTGCCTCATCCGTATAATATACCTATTATATCATCCATTACTTTTCAGTATGTGACCTGTGATATCTGCGTGATCTATTAAAAAAATGAAGATCAGTAGACGAAACTGTGACATTTGCGGGATATGCTACCAAAAAAAAAATGAAGATCAATAGATGGAACTGTGACATCTGCGTGATCTACTACAAAAAAAATCAGTAGATGTAACTGAGACATCTGCGTGATCTACTACAAAAAAATGAAGATCAGTAGATGCAACTGAGACATCTGCGTGATCTGCTACAAAAAAATGAAGATCAGTAGATGCAACTGAGACATCTGCGTGATCTACTACAAAAAAATGAAGATCAGTAGATGCAACTGAGACATCTGCGTGATCTGCTACAAAAAAATGAAGATCAGTAGATGCAACTGAAACATCTGCGTGATCTGCTACAAAAAAATGAAGATAGGTAGATGAAACGGTGACACGTCCAGAGATTCAAACCACTATTGCCTTAAGGATTCAGGTGGAATTTTCTTTAAAATGTTCGTCGAGTCACTCAAGATGCATACTTGCATCTAGTTTTCTGAACTTAACCAGCTCAGAGACTTTGTCACAACCATGGTTTCCATTGTGTGACTACTTTCTGTTGCAGAAAAAGCGCCGATGATTTCTTTGGCCGTTCTGTAGTTTGAGTTAACCGTGAAGGCCCAGGCATACCTCCTGTCACGGACCATTGATCCATGAATACATTAAAAACTTGCATCGCTGTCCCAGTATAAGGGATGGAACTGTGGTTAAATCATGAGCAGGTTTTGATGTACTAACTTCCCACTGGTACGCTTGACCAATCAGATAACTGATATGTCACGTGACTGCCCCTAATTGGACGGAGAAGAAAAATCGGGGACTTTGGGCGGGACGAGCAAGGAAGAATGACGATCTGAATTTTTCTCTTTGTTCGTGGTTGAAAGTTGGAACTATGGCTTGAGTGATTTTGTTGCTATGTTGCCTGCCCTTTTTAGGACAAAGAATGGAATAGAATGTTTGGTTTCTTAGTTGTATGATCTGACTGCAGTTATGTCTGGCTTCTGTAAGTTTGCTCGGTAAATTCCATATAGCGGAGTCCACTCGCCGAAATTCTACGTTAGTTTTGTTGTTCATTGGTCTTGTTTGAAGTTGTTTTTCTTATCATAAATCATTCACATCATCTCATAGTTCGGTTCTAAGGACCGTTATTGTCGGAGGTGGAGTGGAGAATTCGCTCTCCGCTCCAACGGCGTTTTTTTTTAGCGTCTCAAATAGCCTCAGGCAGTCAAGTCCAGCTCCTGACCGTCTCGTGGCAGAACTGTTTAAACTGACAGAAGAACGGGCGAAGTCGAATATCTGGCACCTGAAAACCAGACACTTAGGGTAGATGAGAGGCACGTTTGGTAGCTCATCTACTGCTGCTGGCGAGATTCTTCAGCTGCCGTGCGTGGAGCGGTGCTCCTCCCGGCCAATGAAGAAAGGTGCAAATGGGGTTGCCGCGTGGCACCACTGTGGAAAAGGTTGTAGAAAGGATAAAGCGAAGCAAACAGTCAAATCACGGCACCTCTGGTCTTGAGGTCAGCCACGTCCTAAGTGCACTCATATCGGCTGAAATGTCTGAACCCGCTTAACCCAGAGGTTAAGACACTGCTGGCGAGACTCTTCGGATGCCGCGCGTGGAGTGAAGCTCCTCCTGGCCAAGGAAGAAACTGCGGAAAAGATGTAAGGGTTGCTGTGAGGCCGCCGATGTGAAAAGGTGGTGGAAAGGATAAAGTGAAGTTTAATCGGTATGTCCAGTAGTATCGTTGCGAGAGCTACACATACCACGGTGCCTCTGCTCTAGAGGCCGGCCACGTCCGAAATACATCCATAGAATATGCCTAAACTGGCTCATACCAGGTATGAAACTTGAAGGCTACGCACGTCACGCTACCTCTGCTCTAGAAGTCGGTCACGTCCCATACACAATCATACTGGGATAATATGCCTAAACCGGCTCAAACCAGGAGTGGAAGTCACTAGTGGCGAGGATTCGTCGTCCTGGACAAAAGCTCCATCCTGGTCACAACTAGGAAGGGTAGCGTCCACGACCACAAAATGCTGAAGTCGGAGACAATGGACCAGGGCAGTCTAGATAGGCAACCACTTCTCACCCGGTGGGGATGTATGCGTATCCTAATCATGCTGAGGTTTTCCGGTGAGAAATTCCAACACTGGACTGGATGGGCAACCACCTCTCATCCGGCGGTGATACAAGGATATTTTAAAACACGTCGAGGTTTTCCGGTGAGAAAGTCCAACTCTGGCCTGGGTGGGCTACCGCCTCTCACCCAGCGGTGACATACTGATATTCTAAACACGTCGAGGTCTTCCGGTGAGAAAGTCCAACCCTAGACTAAACTGGTGCAACGAAAATCACGGTGTCACGCAATCCCGCTTCTGAGATCCACCAAGAATACAGGCTCAAGCCCTGCTATACTCTGAACCTTTTGTGGTCCTCTCGGGGATCTCATGTGGTCCTTTCACACGGGGGAACCACGGGACTTAACGAGGACCACAGGCGTAAATTCAGTATGACCACAGGGCGGTCTTGGTGGTAGAAGCGAACGAGAAGAAGAAGAAGAAGAAGAAGAGATCTCATAGTTCCTTCTCATATTCAATATTGTTGAATTGGAATTGGATATATTAATTTTGTTGCCTGACTTGTAAAATCTGTTGACTGATTGTCAGACTTCGGTGTTGTCGTATTTCTCATACTATTTGGAGAAGTACTGACATGTGTTAGATATCGTGATGGTCCTGGGTGTGATATGATGCTTACACCATATCATGAATGTGTAATAAATGTTTGTGATATCGTATGTAAACGTTGTTTAGCTTGTTGGTACAGAAATCATATCATTAGTGAGCACGCAAACACTATAACAGTGGGCACATAGAATTATGTCTAGTGGAGTAGAAGACACGAAAGGAGATCTCTGTTTTCAATAATTAGTGGATTGATCTCAGCATCTAATGTTGCAAGAATATGTTCTCTGCATGTTCTGTCGAGTGTAATAAGAATAGACATAGGTTGTTGGAAGTCTGGTAGTCTGTGATTCCATTCATGAAGAGGATCTACATTCTCAGAGGATACACTTCATGGATTACATCTTCTACGTAGTCCATCAAATATGGAGAATCTGTTTCCTTTTGCTCTTAACAGTGAAGTGATGTGCCTTGTTTGCGCATATTTAGAGGCAGTCTTGTGCCGTGCCTGATTTTGTTTGCTTTTCGCCCATGAAAGGAAGGTCTAGCAGATAGCTCATGGCCTTGGGGGTTGTATCTCTGGTGCGTCCAAGAAGAACTTGTGTTGCTTCATTCTCTGTTCTCTCACTCTTCCTGTCTGCGAGGGGCGGAGTGCCAGGACTGGCAGCTCATAATCTACCACAGAAAAGTTGAAAGAAGAAAGAATAAGAATTATAACAATGAAAGTATTAGACACTAGGCAGAATTAGCATCAAAGCTGAACAGAACTCTCAGATGCTCATGAAAACAGACTCTAATGTAGCTTTGACCAGCGGTCAGATAAAAATGTACTCAAGGTGATGGTGGTGAAAACTTCCGCTAAAACTTCTTTATTTGGTTCACTCCTATGGTTTTCGAAAGCCACCATATTCCAGTCTGTACTGACCCGATGTCTGTTCTTCGAAGAACTTTACATTTAACTCTCCCGCTTGGAAGAAATGGCCCAGTAAACATGCAGTTACAATCACGCACAATGTTTCTAACAGACCCTTAGTAATGGTTATGTGAACGAATTCTGCTTGGGTTGAGGGGTGTACGACCTTGACCGAAGCGTAATCGACCCATTTTTCTTGTATCATTGTATCGGAGGCATGGCCGGGCGATGTCATGTTTTCGTTGTGAGTATGGGTTGTGTTGTATTTTCCCGCATATTTTTGTGATAAGGACGTCGGATTCTTTAGCTATGTTCTGTATGTGCCCACCTCATGTGGTGTAGATTGTGTAGTGTGAATTAAGCTGTGATGTAGGTTTATTGTCAGTACGAAAAAAATGTAATTTGTGTGAAGGGTAACTTCTGTTAACAGGTAAAGTTGTACTGGTATAGGATTTTATTAGAATGTGATTGCTTATTAATTATGTTCTGATTTCATTGTGAATATTATGCATATATATATATATATATATATATTGATGCAAACATATATATATATATATATGTTTGCATCAATATTGGTTATATTAATGCATTCATGGGCAGGTATGGTTGCTTACATTAAAATGAAATTGCTCACAGAACGTTTGGTAGGCGACATGCAAGGTCTTAGAGGAATTCCAGGACATTAGGACCATTGAGTTCATAATATTAATATTGCAGACATGTGAAGGGTCAATATCATATGTTATTATGCTTGAATTACTTTTCATTTTCATTGGTTTGTTCATCCATTGCTCTACCATTATTGATTAATAAAGTCTTGATGTTATGTTGATTGTCATTGTCAGTGTGCATGTTGTTGTTGTGGTTAATTGTGAGATTAAATTTGGGTACTATTGATTTCGGACTTAGTGTTTTGTATTGCATGTCATATGTATTGTTGTACTGAATGTCAGATGCCTGATGAGATTTATTCACACATGGCATACAACATACCACAGAAAGGGGGGGGGGGCTGGGTTGGTGGTGTAATCGGGGAGATAGATTCTGTCCTCTAGGACTGTGGTATATAACCAAGGGATTAGTGATCTGTGAATAATTTTCAGAAAATATTTCTCCCAGTATTGATAACGTGTAAACTTACAAAAACAAATTTTACAGTTACTCCAAACTTTACTGAAAGTCTGTGTTGAAGAACACACACAACATATAGCAAACGTTTACCGCAGTCCAGTGTTAAACTTTGTCAGATATAAGCTCGACGCATACGGCTCAAAAGACAAGTTAAAAGCCGAATAGACGCAAAATCTCTTTTGTTCTATTGCCTTTGTTTAAAACCTGGAAGTTTCTGGTGTGGATTTATCAAGTGCATGTGCTGTTTCTCGTTATGACAACTGTACAACCACTCGGGTCTGTGGATGTTGATCTGCCCAGCAGGGATCTCACCGTGGTATCGGAAACTTTCCGGACCAGTCCTAAAAATGTTTTTAAAGTTCAGGCTTATCTTTATTACCTGTCATTGTCGTCCCTTTCCGGAAAGTCCCCTTTGGATATTACACCTCGAACCCGACGCTTCTTCGACACTTCACAAGCGCGGTGGAAGTTCTTTTTCTTCAAGTACCGCCAGTTTTTATGTTTGGAGTTCATCTACGGTGTGAAAGCGGCCCAGTTTACATTCAGTTTTACTGTGGGGAATAAGGCCGAGTTACACTGGGTTAAATCAGGCGAGATCGGAGAGTGCGAAGCAGTCGCCATGTTGTTTTCTCTCAGAAACTGCGTCATCCTGACTTCTCTCAGAAACTGCGTCATCCTGACTTCTCTCAGAAACTGCATCATCCTGACCTTTCTCAGAAACTGCGTCATCCTGACTTCTCTCAGAAACTGCATCATCCTGACCTTTCTCAGAAACTGCGTTATCCTGACTTCTCTCAGAAACTGCGTCATCCTGACTTCTCTCAGAAACTGCGTCATCATAACTGAGAGGTGAGCAGGCGGGGCGTCGTGCTGCATCAGCCAACTGGGTCACGACACATTTCCCGTCTTTTTCGTCTCACTTCTCTCAAACTTCTGAAAACGTCGCAGTAAAAGTGAGAACTCATCGCACTTCTGGGTGGAGCAAACTGTCAGTCATCGCTGTCCTTGACGTCTAAGAAGAGATGAACATGATTTTCCTTGCACTTCCGACTTCCCCCATCTTCGGTGGCCATGATAACCGCTGGAGTTTCCACTCTTTCGGTGTTGCCTCGGAACGGTTTGGGGTAAACTGAGGTTTTATCACCTGTGCTGATCCTAGAGATCAAAGTTGGGTAGTCGTGGTGATCATAGATATAAAAGTTTGGTAGTCGTGATGATCCTAGAGATCAAAGTTGGGTAGTCGCGATGATCCTAGAGATCAAAGTTTGGTAGTCGCGATGATCCTAGAGATCAAAGTTAGGTAGTCGTGATGATCATAGAGATCAAAATTTGGTAGTCGTAATGATCATAGAGATCAAAGTTGGGTAGTCGTGATGATCATAGAGATCAAAGTTGGGTAGTCGCGATGATCCTAGAGATCAAAGTTTGGTAGTCGCGATGATCCTAGAGATCAAAGTTGGGTAGTCGCGATGATCCTAGAGATCAAAGTTAGGTAGTCGCGATGATCATAGAGATCAAAGTTAAGTAGTCGTGATGATCATAGAGATCAAAGTTTGGTATTCGTGATGATCATAGAGATCAAAATTGGGTAGTCGTAATGATCATAGAGATCAAAGTTGGGTAGCCGTGATGATCATAGAGATCAAAGTTGGGTAGTCGCGATGATCCTAGAGATCAAAGTTTGGTAGTCGCGATGATCCTAGAGATCAAAGTTGGGTAGTCGCGATGATCATAGATATAAAAGTTTGGTAGTCGTGATGATCATAGAGATCAAAGTTGGGTAGTCGCGATGATCATAAAGATCAAAGTTTTGTAGTCGTGATGATCATAGAGATCAAAGTTTGGTAGTCGCGATGATCATAGAGATCAAAGTTTGGTATTCGCGATGATCATAGAGATCAAAGTTTGGTATTCGCGATGATCATAGATATCAAAGTTTGGTAGTCGTGATGATCATAGATATGAAAGTTTGGTTTTCGCTATGATCATAGAGATCAAAGTTTGGTAGTCGCGATGATCATAGAGATCAAAGTTTGGTATTCGCGATGATCATAGATATCAAAGTTTGGTAGTCGTGATGATCATAGAGATCAAAGTTTGGTAGTCGTGATGATCATAGATATGAAAGCTTGATAGTCGTGATGACCTTAGATATGAAAGTTTTGTAGTCGTGATGATCATAGAGATCAAAGTTTGGTAGTCGTGATGATCATAGATATGAAAATTTTGTAGTCGTGATGATCATAGATATGAAAGGTGGGTAGTCGCGATGATCATAGAGATCAAACTTTGGTAGTCGCGATGATCATAGAGATCAAAGTTTGGTAGTCGTGATGATCATAGAGATCAAAGTGTGGTAGTCGTGATGATCACAGATATGAAAGTTGAGTAGTCACGATGATCATAGATATGAAAGTTTGGTAATCGTGATGATCATAGAGATCAAACTTTGGTAGTCGTGATGATCATAGATATGAAAGCTTGGTAGTCATGATGATCTTAGATATGAAAGTTTTGTAGTCGTGATGATCATAGATATGAAAGTTTGGTAGTCGTGATGATCATAGATATGAAAGTTTGGTAGTCGTGATGATCATAGATATGAAAGTTTGGTAGTCGTGATGACCTTAGATATGAAAGTCCTTTATCGTCTCACGAAATTCAGTCCACAAGTCAGAACGTCGCTGCTTCTGATCGACTATCAACACCCAGAGGACAGACGTCAGAACGTCGCTGCTTCTGATGGAGTGTCAACACCCAGAGGACAGACGTCAGAACGTCGCTGCTTCTGATGGAGTGTCAACACCCAGAGGGCAGACGTCAGGATGTCGCTGCTTCTGATGGAGTGTCAACACACAGAGGACAGACGTCAAGACGTCGCTGCTTCTGATGGAGTGTCAACACACAGAGGGCAGACGTCAAGACGTCTCTGCTTCTGATGGAGTGTCAACACACAGAGGGCAGACGTCAGGATGTCGCTGCTTCTGATGGAGTGTCAACACACAGAGGACAGACGTCAGGATGTCGCTGCTTCTGATGGAGTGTCAACACCCAGGAGACAGACATAATGACGTCGCTGCTTCTGATGGAGTGTCAACACCCAGGGAACAGACGTTACAGCCACGCCAGGGATGTTCAGATTTTCCATATAACGACCATCTTCATTACTAGTTTTTTTCGACTATACTTCCGAGATATTTATCTTTATGCCTTATTTTATCAGCCAGGCATCCATACCATATTTATCTTGTTCCAACATTTTCTATCCATAACTCCAACATACTTATTTTCGTCCTGAAAATTATACTTCATCCATCTGACACAATCATATTTGCTCACAAACTGTTCTTGGGTATAATTATTAGCAACATTTACTCATGACGCAGTTCTTGCGTTCTGTTGCAAGAATAAATAGCTTTTTTTCTGTTACTGCACACTTTTTTAGAGTTCTTGAATAGCGAATAAATGAGCAGTTAATAAACGTGTCAGGAATGTAAAGGTGATGGTCATTTCATTAGAAGAATTTTGCTCAAATTAAATTAGAAAAATTTGACTACTGTAAACCAGCTATAAACTTTCAATAACCCAAGCTAACTTTGGTCGACACACGATTAATTTGAAAAGTTCACTATTTAAACAGACGTGAAACCACTGCTAGGATATACAAAGTGGCCTGCCTTTGTCGCTGTGGTTCATAACAATATACGCCATTGTGACTATAGTCACTGGCAAAATCCTGATCCATATCCTAAGTTAATTAGAATATACTGAGTATATCCTAAGTTAATTAGAATATACTGAGTATATCCTAAGTTAATTAGAATATACTGAGTATATCCTAAGTTAATTAGAATATACTGAGTATATCCTAAGTTAATTAGAATATACTGAATATTTTACCTTGTTATTTTAACTTCATTTAAACGTTATTTATCATTTCATGTTTTCTTTTCGCCATGTCAAATTTAAAGATAAGAAATCTTTAAAGTTATTTACTAAATAAAACATGATCACGGAAAATCATGAAGAAACGGATACAAATTACAATAGCATTGTTGAAAGTTAGAAAAGTTTGTTATACAATTAAAACAATATATGTACTTTAAGACTTGTATCGTGGAAAGTTTTCCAAAACGTGAACTCACATCTGAGATTCCAGTAGTTTGTAGATAGACAGATCAGTTTATTCAACTGTTAATATACATTCTGTACATGATATACGAGTAATTACTTCTCAGATTAGCTATTATTGTTTACAATAAAAATGAAACATTGCAGCCTATAGCGTGTGTAGCAGTTTTCCATTGTCCATTGGAGCACACACAAAGGTTGGCGA
Organism: Achatina immaculata; assembly: GCA_009760885.1. NCBI lineage: Eukaryota > Metazoa > Mollusca > Gastropoda > Stylommatophora > Achatinidae > Lissachatina > Lissachatina immaculata. The sequence goes on from CM019698.1 coordinate 2,828,795, forward strand.
GTTAATGGTCGGTCATATGAACAAGCTGCCAGAAGAGTTCAAACTGGTTTAAAAAATTTCTCCTTCACTGAAACAGCCGCCGTCTTTACCGTGACCCTAGTCGGTGTGTCCCGAAACAAGAACCGGCTGTTCAAAGCACTGTTCTAGTGTAAGGGACATACAAAGCTTTTGAACGATGTCACTCTCCATGACAGAGTGACTCAGTCTCCATGACAGAGTGACTCAGTCTCCATGACAGAGTGACTCAGTCTCCATGACAGAATGACTCAGTCTCCATGACAGAGTGACTCAGTCTCCATGACAGAGTGACTCAGTCTCCATGACAGAGTGACTCAGTCTCCATGACAGAGTGACTCAGTCCCCATGACAGAGTGACTCAGTATCCATGACAGAGTGACTCACTTTCCATGACAGAGTGACTGTCCTTGTTAGTCTAGTCTCGGACGTACAGAAAGTCCGCATTATGATTAGTTGTACTTTAGTGCTTCACGATAATTTTGGGATTTGAGAACAGGACTTCGGGACCCGTGCGAGAGAGCAGACGTGTTAGTCGTTCATCTAGTGTTTGTATTTGGATTTGCAGAGCTGTTAGAATGTAAGAATAGTTGTCTGCTTGCCCATTTTAGGACACAGAGGAGAGACTGTTAGATGTGCTGTTGTGTAGAGTTGTTTTCGGACTGGATGAATTCTCAATGTGGGGTTAGTATGTCAGTTTTTGTGGCTAATGGTACATTCCTGTGGCGAACTCATATTCGCCGGAATGCTTTTCTGTATTATTGTATTGTTGTTTTCTCATGTCGTGCGTGGATAATTCATCTTCCCTCATTCATCAGGATTTCATCCTCATTGTTTCTTATATTAAATTTGTTGAAGGATTTTCGGTAACTGTTGCCTTTGCCTGTTGTGTACATCACCGTTTCAGTGCTGTTGTTTGATTGATTAGACTGCTGAAGCTCTTTGACTGTTCAGTCATTCATGTTACCTCCCTATTTGTTGTTTTCCTTAGCTGGATGAATGCTGTTACTAAGTGCATAACAAAGTAACGTTCTGCTGTCACGTATTTGTTGCTTGTGTTGCTGTATCGCATACAGTTAGTTTGTTAGTTTGTGCCTTCATGTACAAGGCCACTGTTTCTCACACTGTTTTATTTGGTGCCGTACAAGGCACAGAAAGGTTCGGTTTTATTTGGTGCCATACAATGTACATGACCAAGCCTTTGTTATGAATTTCAGATCACGTATCTTATAAATGTGACATTGTCTATAGAAAGCATGGAATGACAAATAGCCCATAAATGAAACAAAATAACAAGATAAAATTTTCAGTGAACTACATCCTCATGCAGGTCTGAAATAAAAAGAAAAATATTGATAGGAAATGGTACTAGTTCTGTTTCAAGAGATTCACGGCTTTCTAACATGAATAATAGACGGAAAAATATATATATAGACTCTTACGTAGAGACAGCAAAAAATTCTGTTCACATCTAAACAAGATGAAACTGAAAGTTATGCTTTTGTTGTTACAACAATAGGCACAGGATGAGTGCAGAGAGTTCACGTTTCTTATCGACGTAAAGCTCACGAAGGGAAACAACTGTGAAAATTCAGCGCATTGTTATGGGAAACAGCAGCTTTCAACAAACACAGAAATAATTATTTGTCGTAGCTTGAGTGTCAGGCGAAAAGAAGTGAGGTGAGACTGCTACACACACAAACATTTTGTTAGCTAAAGCCGTGGACAAAACACACGTCAGATAAAACAAATGTCCTGTGCCAGACCTCTAATGAACTTTCACAATCACAAAACTGGCAAACACTGATTTGGTGGAGAATGTAAAAAGGTAAAGGTAAAGGTAATCCTGTCATGCCTTAGAGGCACATAGGGATATGGTGTTAGTGCCCATATTTTCCTTGACCTGTCAGCACACTAGAGGGTGATATGGTCAGTATCACGCCTGGCCGCCTTTTCTTCCCCAACTCCAGAAGAAGCCGGGTACCCATTTCTACAGCTGGGTGACTGGGGCGCCCTTGGCCGGATTCGAACCCCCGACCTTCGCCATGAGAGACCAGTGCACTAATCACTTCGCCACTCAGATCAGTTGATAAAACCTCCCACCGTAGTTAAGTAGAACTAACATGATACTGAAGAAAATACTACAGTCAGGCTAAGTTTGGCTGAAAACATGACAGAGCTGAAGGCCTCTGTTCTTTCTTCGTTGTAAGGTAGCCGACCTCGTTAGTAACTGTTTTTGAGTATTCTAAGCAATGAATTAAAGAAAAGATTATCGACAGTTTTCTTTGATGCATATGTAAATTTATTTAGGTTATTGTGTGAAATATATCGCTTGTTTTAATTGTAATCCAGACTTTTTGGTTCTAACTTTAAACTTTGTAATTTTAATGTTTTTTCTTTCTTACTTTTACGTGATCGTGTTTAATTTATTATTTTTTCTTATGATATATTTCTAATTTTACTATGGTGCTTTTCTGATTCGATGATCAACTAATTATCTTTCTTCATTCTTTCTATTCTGATTTAAAAGAATCGTTTCTAATTTATATGGCGATTTTCTAATTTTATATGATTATTTCTAATTTTATATTATTCTTTTCTAAATTTATATAATGCTTCTGTAATTTTATACGTTTAATTTCTTATGATACACTATACAACTCTAATTTTTTGCGGTGCTTTTCTAATTTTATATCATCCTGTGCTAACTGTATATATTTCTGTACTTATTTTTGTAGCAGTATTATATAAATTTATATAAATATTTTGTAATTTTATATGACCTTCGTATCATTGTATATGGTGTTTTTGTAATTTTAAAAGTTTATTTTCTTATAACATACTATGCAGTTATAACTATGTGCTTTTCTTTTTGAAATTTTTTGCTGTATTTTTAACGTATTCGGTATTCATCTTGCTTTTCCTGTGTAAGATAACGGAGATTCAGAATTATCTTTCACTAGAACAAAGATAACAAGAATCTAACAGTATATATCAAGATTCTGGAACTTAAAAAAAAACAAACAGACAGACAGATGATATAAAAGTTGGAAGCTTCAAAGATACGGTTTTAGAGAAACACGGAACAAATATCGTGGAGAACCAGAAAAATAAATTCAGAAGTAGACAGTGAACTTTCATAAAAAACGAAACAGCTTAAATTATGAGGAAGAAGTCCAAATTTCGTTGACATTTTATGAGAAGACAAAAATACAGAGAGTTGGTAATGAAATTTTTAAGGGAAAAAAAGGAGAGAGAGAGAGAGAGAGAGAGAGAGGTCAACAACACACAAAAAATAGCTCATCGGACAAAAAGAAATGGCTTGGGAAAAGAAAATCGTTTGAATAGATCAGAAACACAAAAAAGGCAGAAAATGGAGAAGCATGATCTCTAACGCTGTCCGGCACGGCATGTAATGTCTGAATAAAGTGTCCCAGCTTGGAGATTAAAGCAATTAACTCATGGAGGCCGCGACGTAATATGCAGACTCGACTTTTAGTTCTGCCTTGTATAGAAAAAAGAATCTTCGACCTGAAAATAATTGGACCAAATGTTTAGCAAGGGTTAAACTGGTGTTCTTAGGGCACACATACACCCCTCCCCCATTATAAAACAACGGTGAGGGAGAAAATGAATAACATCTGGTGAGAGAGAGAGAGAGAGAGAGAGAGAGAGAGAAAGAGAGAGAGGGAAACAGGATATAATATGGAGTTCTGTAATAGATGAGATAAACATAACTAATGTGTTTTTCTTATAAAAAGAGAGAAAGAAGAAAGGAAACGAACTTTGCATTTGCTGTATTTTTATAAAATTAAAAAAAATATAGGCAAACAGAAAAAAAAACTTTCTTGAAATCAAAGAGTGATAGAGAGACAGAAACAGAGAGAGAGAGAGACAGAGACAGAGAGACAGAGACAGAGACAGAGACAGAGGGGGTGGAGGAAAAAGAAAAGAAGAAGATGAAAACAAAAAAAAAAGAAAAAAGACACAGCATAAGAAAGAAGAAAGAAAAACAGAAAGAAAGAAAGAAAGTAAGAAAGACAGAAAGAAAGTAAGTAAGAAAAAAGAAAGAAACACAGAAAAAAGACGTGGTTTGTGGGAATAATTAAACATTACATTTTAACAAACAGATTACAAACATAAAAACCAGACTACAAACAACGATTATATCTTGGTGACAGCATGCAGTGATGTAGATACAAGATCTGCGCCAACGCTCTCAGCGGTGTCACAACAACACCTGGACAGAAACGATACCTGATATGCTCACCTCGCTGCAGTCAGGCCCATAATTACTCTTCTCTACGCAATGCTGGACAACAAAATGTACATCCGGCAATATCTGGCCAACTGTTGACAGTCGCCATGCAACAGCTGATCGTTTTATATATATATATATATATATATATATATATATATATAAATGGATGTTTGTGTGTATGTATGTATGTTACAGCATAGCTCTGGAACGCCAGGATCAACCAAACTTGGCACACATATGACCCACAATCTAGAGAAACATACTGTGAGGGAAAGACATCACTAGCACCCCTGGGGGTGAGGATGGGAAGGGGGTGACAAACTTTCCACTAAATTCAAGGAGGGAAAGAGTGATATAAGGGAGATAATCGTGAAAGATAGCGGTGCTGTTCTAAGAGCAGCATTTGTAGCCTCTTATGGCAAGTCCAAATAATTGTGATGTCTCTTTTTGTTTTAATTATATTTGTTTACTTTTCAACTTGTGTATGTTACTGCATACCTCTGGAATGCCTGGAGCAATTTCACCATCTCTTGGTACACATATGACTTACAATCTCGAAAAACTACAATGGGGATTCGACAACGACCGATATTAGTTTTGACTCTTATAGTTTTCGGGGTCGCTGAGATGAGTAGTGACACTCCCGCTGCAGTTTACGTCCATGTTAAGCCTCCATCGGAAAGAGGGGTGGGGGGAGAGACAGGGTTGGGGCGAGATGGGGGTGACATGTAAATGTAATTGAAAACGACCGATATTAGTGTCGAGTCCATAGTTTTCGGGGTCAATAAGATGAGTAGTGATACTCTCGATGCCGTTTTTGTTCAAGTGCCCTATCGGTACATGGGGTGAGAGGGGGTTAAAATTAGGACGGTATCTCCAATTATTTTACTACGTAACCTCGACACGCCAAAACTTTACAGCGGCACAAGGCTGTGTGTAAAGAGGATACTGAGCAATGTAGTTGAAGCGTTCGTCTTAACAGTACAGGGAGAAAGTGAAGCAGTTTTTATCCCACGGATATCATTCATTCCGACGGATCTCCTATTTAATTTTAAGACATTGCAATTTCCAGTGAGACTTCCATTCTCGATCACGATCAACTGGTCACAGGGGCAGTCTACACATTACAGAGGCGTAGAAGAGAGCGCGTGGGTCAGAATGACGCGACCGAGCGTACTGCGTCCATACCCACGCATTGATGTGTACTTTATAAGGAGGAAAACGTGCGGAAATAAGATCAATAAGGATAAGACTGAGATTAGTACAGGCATGGCGGGGCCAGATCGATCTCGCTGATATGGAGACCTGGCCTCTGTCGTTCTAATATTGTTGCGTTACATATATATGAATATGTATTGTGTTCGTGATATATCATGCTGATAATTCATGTGAATTCCATGTACATATATATATATATATATATATATGATTCATGATGATGCACTTTGTCTTGAATAGCATGGGTGATGCCTTAATGCTGGTATTGTTATGAGAAATTTATGTAGCTTATGTTTGTCAACAAACGATTCCGCAATGCATTACTGACAACAAAAACCATGCCAGGAGCTGACTGCAATAGTGACCATGATCCACTCTGTCGAAAAATTAGAATAAAGCTAAATAAAGCAGGCAGAAAAGTGAGAAACATCACACTGAATACAGAACTTCTTAAAAATGACCAAGAACTGCGAGAACAATACAAAGTTATTATAACAAATAGATACAATGCAATAGCAAAGATAAATAGTATAGATGAACAATGGGAAATGTTAAGAGATTCTATCCACCAAACTGTTAAGGAGATAATACCACCAAAAAAAGAAACCTCTAAAAATAAATGGATGACAGACGACATCTTAGGACTGATGGACAAGAGGAGGAGGAGTAAAAATAATGAGGAAAAATATAGCAAGATAAATAAAGAAATAAGACACAAATGCAGAGAAGCAAAAGAAGTGTGGTTAAATGAACAGTGCAGACAGATATAGGACTTTCATAATAAAGACAGCAAAAACATGCACAAACGAATTAATGAACTCACAGGCAGGAAAACAAAATATACCACAGGATGCCTGAAATCGAAAGAAGGTAAAATGTTAATGGGAAAAGAAGACATTGTGGACAGGTGGACAGAGTATATCGGTTAGCTGTATGGAGGAGAAAGACCAGAATTAACACCAGATACTGAAAACTGTGATGGACCGCCAATACTTGAAGATGAAATCATAGATGCCATCAAACACACGAAGAAAGGAAAAGCGACTGGGCTTGATAATATAACAACAGAAGAAATAGAGGCACTAGAGGAGACAGGAATAAAAATAATAACCAGGTTACTGAATGCCATTTACAACAGTGGTTATATTCCCAGTGACCTGATTAAATCCACGTTTATAGCACTACCAAAGAAACCAGGTGCAAAGGAATGTGACGACCACCGGACTATCAGCCTCTCATGTCACATAACGAAGCTACTTCTGAGAATAATTATGAGAAGAACGAGGAAAAAGATAAAAATGGAAATAGCAGATGAACAGTTTGGATTTGTTGAAGGAAAGGGAACACACAATGCCATTTATGCTTTACGAACACTAACAGAAAGAGCTTTAGAAGTACAGAAAGATCTATACTTATGCTTCATTGATTACACCAAGGCATTTGACAAGGTGAAACATAATGAAATTATTAAAATGCTTGAAGACATCAATATAGACGGCAAAGACCTGAGGATTGTGAAACATCTATACTGGCAGCAAGAAGCAACAGTTCGAGTTGAAAATAGAATTGGAAAATATCAACCTATAAAACAAGGGGTGCGACAAGGATGTGTACTATCTCCAGACCTTTTTTCTCTGTATAGCGAGAATATTCTAAGAACAATCATCACAGAACCAGGCATAAAAATTGGAGGATACAATATTAACAACCTTCTGTATAGTGACGACACAGTACTGATAGCTGAGAACCAACAAGACCTGCAAAATCTCTTGGATAAAGTCGCCAAATAAAGTGAACAGAAAGGCCTTACTTAGAACATCAAAAAGACAGAGACTATGGTTATATCTAAGAAACAGAATCCACCATCATGCAGTATTAAATTAAACGGAACTATTCTAAAGCAGGTGCAGAAATTCAAATACCTTGGAGCAGTAATAACTTCAGATGGGAAATGCAGAACAGAAATTAGGAACATAATAGGCCAAGCAAAAACTGCATTTTAGAGAATGAGAAACATATTAGCTAACACATCTTTATCAATGAATGTTAGAAAACGAGTCCTAAAATGCTATATTGAACTTATCTTGTTATATGGAAGTGAATCATGGACAATAGGCAAGTCTGCACAAAAATCATTGGAAGCAGCAGAAATGTGGTTTATTAGAAGAATGTTGCGAATCCCCTGGACAGCAAAAATAACTAATGAAGAATGTATGAGAAGAGCTGGAGAGACAAAAAAACCTTGTCAAAAAGATAAGAGAGAGACAATGTACTTTCATAGGACATGCAATGAGAAGAGGGTGGCATTGAAAATATTATAACAACAGGAAAAATAGAAGGAAGAAGATCAAGAGGAAGACCAAGAGAAATGATACTGGACAGTCTGACGGTATGGCGTGAGAGGAGATCACCAACTGAACTGATGGCCTGCATGAAGGATCGGGTACTCTGGAGAAGCATAATAGCCAACGCCAGTCGGCACGGCACCTGATGATGATGATGATGATATGATTAACGTTCTCTTGAATAGCATGGATGATGCCTTAATGCTGGTATTGTTATGAGAAATTCATGTAGCTGTGAAGATAATTATATTAGTGATTCCTATGACTAACGTTCTCTTGAATATCATGGGTGATGCCATCAGGCTTGGTCTTCATGTGAACTTCCTGAAGCAGTGGATATATGTATCAGTGCATGAGCAAATTTGACTAATGAACTGAGATGGAGTATTAGTGTGTTGGCACATTATTTGAACTTCATGAACTGGAAGGGAACTAGTGCGTTAACTCATTATTTGAACTTTATTGAACTGAGGAGTAATAGTGCGATAGAGCACCTGGATTCATGTATTGAAGAAATGAGATTATTTGTGCGATAGCACATGTGAATTTATGTATGAAGGGATAGAGTGGCCGCATGGAAATAAAGTGTATGTGCACATTTTAGAGTAATGAGAGGTTTGAGAACAGTAGCCATGGTTATTTTATTTACATGAGCTAATGAATATTGCATTGATTGACATTATGCCTGCACTATGTTTTTATGATAAGTGTTTCATGTCCTGTGATTACCATTGATCCACGTTGTTAGTAAATAAAGCGTTTATGTATTTTTTTATAGATGACTTGATAATGTCTATATCATTTTATGGTAATGTATGTGATATATATCCACCCTCATTTATGCATGCGAAAGCTGGAAAACAACTAAAGAAATAGAAAAGAAATTAGACTCTTTTGAAAACAAATGCCTAAGGAAAATACTCGGCATCAAGTGGAATGAATTCAAGAACAATGCAGAGATAAGACAGATGACTGAACAACAACCAGTCTCATGGGTGATCAGGAAAAGGAGATGGACATATGTTGGTCACTTGATGAGAAGAAATGATCAGAGAATCCCAAAACAAGCTATCAAGTGGAACACAACAGGCCGAAGAAAAAGAGGCAGACCGCGTGAAACTCTGAAGAGGACATTATTAAGAGAGGCCAAGTTAACAGGCATAAAATCCTTTGATGAGGTTGAAAGACTCGCCGAAGACAGGAAAAATTGGCGAACTACTTTGCGAGCCCTATGTGACGTTTAACGGCACGGGAAGGATATAAGATATAAGATATATAAGATGTGATATATGTTTAACCTGATGCATGACTGGCATATAGTATTCCTTGGAGGGGAGAATCCTGGGTTGCCGGTCATTGGGTTGGAGATTCTTGGCCACTCAGTTCAGAAGTACTTGAAAAGAGAGTGCCTTAACACCTGTACTTAACCAAATTCTTATCATTATACATAATACATGTAGATTACACAGACATAGTCTATAGAGGCTTTTGATGGGGGCTTTTACAAATTCACTGTAATATTAATTTAACTCAAAACTTGCGTATATACAACATTTTTAGTTTCACCTCCAGGATAAAGAATAAATAATTTCTCTGGTGAACCCCCCCCCCCCCCAAGAGCAAGCAACATACACATCTCGTAAGGTTGTCCGTGGAGAAACATGGCGATCTCAAATCTACTCCGCAGTATTAATAATTAATGAATTCCCGAGCAACGCCGGGTAATCAGCTAGTCTATGTATAAGATATGAACAAAAGCATATAACTTGTAGATTTAGTTATAAATAAAGAAACAATAGCTAAGAAATATATCAGGCGAGTGAATGACGACAACAGAGATCGAGACTTTATTTAAAAAAAAAACGATAATATTTAATATTGCCATGGCACAGTGTGCTCAGAAGTGTGAAGTATTACTGCCTTCACGTTTCTAGGCCGTTACAAAATTTGAGGTAGGGATGCTAGCACTTGTCCTCGCTGCTTTTGTTTTCTTAGTAAAACCCTAAGAGCCATTTATTTATTTATTGTCTTATAAAGCTGCGTTAACTTCGGTGCCAGTCGTTCTGAAAGAAGTTCCTCGTAAAATCGCATCAGGAATCTTCTGACTTCCAGGCGACTGTAGCAACCATTACACTGCCGCGGAACTTCACTATAACTGATAATTCACAAAACTTTATGACAACAGAAAATATGTATTGGAACTTTATAATAATAGATAATAGCTAACTAAGCTTTATAACATTGTATAAAACAGGAAAATTGGCGAACTACTTTGCGAGCCCTATGTGACGTTTAACGGCACGGGAAGGATATAAGATATAAGATATATAAGATAGTAAAGGATAGGATAGTAAATATATAGGATAGTAAAGTAAGACGAAATTAACATAACTTTATGATGGTAAATAATAGCTAACAGAACGTTTTTGATCATTAATATGTAATGGTTAAATGAAACAGTTTGATAACAGATAATAATTGGAGGAAGTTCATGGCCTCAGATGAAGATAATTTCCAAACAGTGAAGTACAGAAGGAAAGGTATTCCACGTCATCAGAGAGGTATTTTCTATGAGGAAGGTGCAAAGTTCGTATGAGTTCTACTCAAGTACCTGTGTCGGGATTGAAGAAACTTATTCCATTCGCACGTCACGCATGGCTGATTTCAACAACATCATTGTTGTTGCTTAATTCACCTCTTGGTTTGTATATCTCTAACTCTGATTTTGCTTCTCCCATTTTCTGTGTCAGTGGTTCCTATTTAATAAATGTCTGCTGACCCCTGTTACTTCGAAATCCAGGCCACGGACCCCCAAACTTTAGAAAAGTTTCATGTCTGTATTTTGTTTTCAGAAAATGTGGGTAACTGTTAATGATTAAACGGTACTCTACACTAAAAATACGGTAAAACCTTGTTGACATTTCAAAATAACAATAATGTAGTTAGGAAAAATAGACATCAATTAACATTCCTACTTGTTCTGGCAAATGAAAAGAATATGAAATGTGTGCCAGCTAACAAACCTAAATATGGTGAGACAAATCACTCCTTTTTTTATTCTGAACAATCGCTTCCCCGTCTGATTCAATATTTCCTATTTTTAAATCTCAAATCTGGATCAACATTGAGCGGACTGGTGTGCTTGGTCTTCGTGTAAACTATAAGTGGAGAAACTTTTCTCACCAACTTTCTTTCCAATATCAAAAAAGACCTCCACACAGGATTGGCAAAAACATCGCTCGCTAAACATTTCACAGCGTTAAAACCAGGCCTTTGAGTTGTTGTCACAGACCCCACGGCAGGTCCCCTGGACCACCAATTGTCACAGACCCCACGGCAGGTCCCCTAGACCACCAATTGTCACAGACCCCACGGCAGGTTCCTCGGACCACCAATTGTCACAGACCCCTCAGCAGGTTCCTCGGACCACCAATTGTCACAGACCCCACGGCAGGTTCCTCGGACCACCAATTGTCACAGACCCCTCGGCAGGTTCCTCGGACCACCAATTGTCACAGACCCCACGGCAGGTTCCTCGGACCACCAACTGGTAACCACTGGTCTATATTCTTAGTTGTTTTTTATTGTCCTTCTAAGATATGCATTGTCGCAAAGGCTGGCCGCGGACCGTGAGAGGTGGAGAGAATTTGTTGCTGCTCAACAAGATACAACAGGGCGTAATTGGCTGTGATTACTTAGCCCGTCGCCGACGAAGGACACGGATGGATGATTGCAGGTGTGCACGTACATCTTACGTGAATGTTGTGTTTTGTTGGTTGATTTTTATTTTCTACAGGAACTTTTCGTAGTAGTTTGTTCGGAGCCTTCGTTCACAACTGCCACGTTCTTCCTTCTATTTTTCCTGTTGTTATAATATTTTCAATGCCACCCTCTTCTCATTGCATGTCCTATGAAAGTACACTGTCTCTCTCTTATCATTTTGACAAGATTTTTTTGTCTCTCCAGCTCTTCTCATTATTCTTCATTAGTTACTTTTGCTGTCCAGGGGATTCGCAACATTCTTCTAATAAACCACATTTCTGCTGCTTCCAATGATTTTTGTGCAGGCCTTCTTATTGTCCATGATTCACTCCATATAACAAGATAGGTTCAATATAGCATTTTAGGACTCGTTTTCTAACATTCATTGATAAGGATGTGTTGGATAATATGTTTCTCGTTCTCTGAAATGCAGTCTGTGCTTGGCCTATTCTGTTCCTAATTTCTGTTCTGCATTTCCCATCCGAAGTCCCCCATTTACATATTGCGGTTATAGTAATACTAAAACTAAGCATTTACATATTGCGGTTATAGTAATACTAAAACTAAGCATTTAAATATTGCGGTTGTAGTAATACTAAAACTAAGCATTTACATATTGCGGTTATAGTAATACTAAAACTAAGCATTTACATATTGCAGTTATAGTAATACTAAAACTAAGCATTTACACATTGTGACTGTATCCTGCTTCATTTATTTTCTTTCCGTATTGTAGACTTTTAAAACTTGCTCTTCCTTCGTTTTGGAAGAAGACATAGCAGAAATCTTAGAGACGCGGCTTCATGGACTCAACGTCGTGGGTTTTGGGAGAGGACATAGTAGAAATCTTAGAGACGCGGCTTCATGGACTCAACGTCGTGGGTTTTGGAAGAGGACATAGTAGAAATCTTAGAGACGCGGCTTCATGGACTCAACGTCGTGGGTTTTCTCCAACTGCCACAACAACACTTCTCCGTGTCCATGACCAAGTTCCTCGTGGACCGCGTTGTATTGTGTTGTGTTGGGTTGTGGTGTGTTGTGTTGCTGCTTGAGTGTAGGAGCGTACAACATTCATGAGTCATGCTGTGGCCAGTGAATGTAAAGGTAACTCTGTCATGCCTTAGAGACACATAAAACGAAGGCCATATACAATGTTTGTTGGATCTTACTTTCTTTTTGATTGGTTTTTTCTATTTTACCTTCCTTTCCTTTGATTATTTATTTCAGATCATTCTTTAGTATCCTTGAATATTTTCCTCCATTATTTTCTGTGTGTGAGCGCTTCTTTTTCGTGACTCCGGTGCACATTATTTCTCTTCCCCACATCACTGCCAGCACACATTCTCCACAACACTGGCCAGCACACATTCTCCACAACACTGGCCAGCACACATTCTCCACAACACTGGCCAGCACACATTCTCCACAACACTGGCCAGCACACATTCTCCACAACACTGGCCAGCACACATTCTCCACGACACTGGCCAGCACACATTCTCCACAACACTGGCCAGCACACATTCTCCACGACACTGGCCAGCACACATTCTCCACAACACTGGCCAGCATACATTCTCCACAACACTGACCAGCACACATTCTCCACAACACTGCCAGCATACATTCTCCACAACACTGCCAGCACCCATTCTCCACAACACTGCCAGCACACATTCTCCAGGACACCGGCCAGCACACATTCTCCACAACACTGCCAGCACACATTCTCCACAACACTGCCAGCATACATTCTCCACAACACTGCCAGCACACATTCTCCACAACACTGCCAGCACACATTCTCCACAACACTGTCAGCATACATTCTCCACAACACTGCCAGCACACATTCTCCACAACACTGCCAGCACACATTCTCCACAACACTGCCAGCACACATTCTCCACAACACTGCCAGCACACATTCTCCACAACACTACCAGCACACATTCTCCACAACACTGGCCAGCACACATTCTCCACAACACTGCCAGCACACATTCTCTACAACACTGCCAGCACACATTCTGCACAACACTGACCAGCACACATTCTGCACAACACTGACCAGCACACATTCTCCACAACACTGACCAGCACACATTCTCCACAACACTGACCAGCACACATTCTCCACAACACTGACCAGCACACATTCTCTACGACACTGCCAGCACACATTCTCTACGACACTGACCGGCACACATTCACCAGGACACTGACCGGCACACATTCACCAGGATACTGACCGGCATACATTCACCAGGACACTGGCCGGCACACATTCACCAGGACACTGGCCGGCACACATTCACCAGGACATTGGCCGGCACACATTCACCAGGACACTGGCCGGCACACATTCACCAGGACACTAGCCGGCACACATTCACCGGCACACACACTGGCTAAATATCGTTAAATATAACGAAAGTTACTTCCCATCGTTCAATGGGAGATTATTTGCATCGATCGAAGCCCCCACCACCCAGGCCCCCCCCCCAGGATTCCTAGGGATTATCTAACCCCACGGTGCATTGTCCATATTGTAAGTCATATGTGTGCCAATTTTGGTTGAAATTGCTCCAGGCGTTCCAGCGTGATGCTCTAACACACATATATACATACATACATATACATATATAGATATATCGATTTTCGTAGCTTCTTTGTTATTAATACTTCATTGTATTCCTGCCATGATTTTACCTTTGCTTCTTTTATTACCCGCTTAGAGTGTCTTCTTGCAATTCGAGATATTTAGTATAGTCTAGATCCTCTAGTAAGGGTAGACCAAAAGAGACATGGAGAAGAACAACAGAAAGGATGTTGAGCAATAGAGGGCTCACCTGCGCAAGAGCAGAAAAAAAGGCAAAGGACAGGCATTTGTGGAAAACCCTTGCAGAAGCCCCATGTGCCCTGGGCACTTAAGGTTCAGAGAGAGAGAGAGAGAGAGAGATCCTCTTTACTTCTCATTCATTCTTTATATTTATTTTTATTTTCTTCTATATCCTCTTTCACCTCATCATTCCACCATTTTGTTATTTTCATTTCTCTGCCTCCCTTTTTCTTAGTACCACATATTTCCCCGATGCTTGTAATATGCTGGTTTTGAACAAGGCCCATTCTTCTTCCACTGATTTTGTTTCTGTTGGTAAGTTTATGAACAGTTCTCTTATTTTCTTCTCATATTCTTCTTTCACATTCTCTTCCTTCAGCGTGCTTAGTTTTCTTGTTTCACTTGCCTTCTTTTGTGGGTTCTGTTATGACTTTTCCTGTGTTTCTGATAACCGCTATTATGGCTTTGTGGTCCGTACTTTAACTCAGGTTGGGTACTGCTCTTGTATCTATGGCTGACCTTTTCTTGTTGTTCCTTGCTATCATGAAATCAATTTGTTCTGCATGTCAAAACTTTCCAATTGTACCAGGTATATGTTTAAAGGATATGTCTGTGATAAATAAGTGTGTGGCTGCACTGTTCTAGTAGTCTGCTACCATTTCCATTTCTAACGCAAGAGTCAATGTTGTTCCATACCAGCTATACCCGTTGCTTACATACTCCAAAATCGGACTTGGAACTAAGAAAAAACGGATTAACATCATATTCATACCAACGCGGTGCTACAACTGCCAAACATGGGCACTTATTTAGAAAGAAAAGAATAAAATAACCGTATGTGAAGTGAGATGACTTAGGAAGACAGCAAACATCAGCGGGTTTGACAAGCTAAGAAATGACACCATAAGACAAATGCTAGGAACTGCTCATGATTACGACACTTAGAGAAGCAAAGAATCAAGTGGTTCGGTTCGGCCACTTAATGAGAATTACACACTCACAGACATCCGCGAGAGCCTTCAACCAAAGAACTGCAGAACATAGATCAAGAGGAAGACCGAGAAAGAGATAAATAGATGGTATCAGAGAGACATTCGTTAATTATTTCATGACTGAGGCCACCCATTTGGCCCAAAAATGCTGACTGCATTCTCTCTAAAAAAGGAAGGATAAAGTACACTAAGTAAAATGAACATGTTCAAGAAAATTCAGTAGCTTGGATACCTACATATTTCCACCGATTGATATCCACTTTTGTAGCAGGTCTCTCAGCTGTCACGGAAGTCGCGTCATATAATGGAAACAAAGAGATGATATGGTAGATGTAACGAAGGTGACAGCTAGAGTACTATACACATGCTGACTGCAGATCGTTAGAAGTGGAGAGAATTGGATAGTGCCTTGCACGACACAACAAGAGATTGTTTGACAGGTCAGCATTCGTGAACATGATGGATGTAAAGATATCATAATGAGAAATAACACTTACTGATGTATAAATGTCACATCAAAATCGTTCATATTTTAAACACAGACAACAGACTGAGAGCTATGTCGTCTATTCTGCTTTTAGCTTGCATTTTTTGCACATCTTTGGCCGTAAGTATAGAGTACCTACGTGTATGTTTTGTAATCTATGCTTGGTATCTGTTTTATGTGTTCTTCTAAAAATGTTGGGTACTTGTTGTATGTGTTCTTCTACATGGACCTTCAACAAAGTTGGAGTAATCACTGTATGGAATCTGTTAGAAACATTTAGTATCTCAAAGCACACTTCTGTTCCATAAAATACAGGCTCCTTCCCTTCGTCTGTTTCCAAAATGTATATTTATATACTCATACACTAATTATTGTTTGTCTGTTCCCTGTCGCATTATTTTAGTCTTTTCCGTTCATTTTGGTATCTATTCCTTCATCTATTTTTCTATTTCTATCCCGTCTTCTTTACTCTCTGTCCTATCATTCTTTCAATTCTGTTTGTAGTATTTGAAGTAGAAAAGTATGCTACAGAAAGTATTTCCGTATCACTCAATTACTACAATTCTTTAATGAATGTTTGTTGACTGTGTCAGTAAATTAGACACATTAAGAAAAGATCTATCGTCAAAAATAAATAAATAAAGCAAACATAAAAGGAAGAAAATTAATTTCAGGATTTCTGAGAAGTGAATCTAGAAACAGAAATAAGCAATTTTCTATCGCACCGATCTAAGTACAGAGAACATTACCACATTGATATAAGTCATGGTTTAGGTTAAGAGAACAGTTTTTTCCAAAACACTGATTTACTCTTTGGTTTAGGTTAAGAGAGCAGTTTCTTCCAAAACACTGATTTACTCTTTGGTTTAGGTTAAGAGAACAGTTTCTTCCAAAACACTGATTTACTCTTTGGTTTAGGTTAAGAGAACAGTTCCTTGTAACACTGATTCATTCTTTGGTTTAGGTTAAGAGAACAGTTCCTTGTAACACTGATTCACTCTTTGGTTTAGGTTAAGAGAACAGTTCCTTGTAACACTGATTTACTCTTTGGCTTAGGTTAAGAGAACAGTTTATTGCAACACTGATTTACTTTTGGTTTAGGTTAAGAGAATAGTTCCTTGTAACACTGATTTACTCTTTGGTTTAGGTTAAGAGAACAGTTTCTTCCAAAACACTGATTTACTCTTTGGTTTAGGTTAAGAGAACAGTTCATTGTAACACTGATTCATTCTTTGATTTAGGTTAAGAGAACAGTTTCTTGTAACACTGATTTACTCTTTGGTTTAGGTTAAGAGAACAGTTCCTCATAACACTGATTTACTCTTTGGTTTAGGTTAAGAGAACAGTTTCTTGTAACACTGATTTACTCTTTGGTTTAGGTAAAGAGAACAGTTCCTTGTAACACTGAATCACTCTTTGGCTTAGGTTAAAAGAACAGTTTATTGCAACACTGATTCACTCTTTGGTTTAGGTTAAGAGAACAGGTCCCTGTAACACTGATTTACTCTTTGGTTTAGGTTAAGAGAACAGTTCCTTGTAACACTGATTCATCCTTGTAACACTGATTCACTCTTTGGTTTAGGTTAAGAGAACAATTTCTTGTAACACTGATTTACTCTTTCGTTTAGGTTAAGAGAACAGTTCCTTGTAACACTGATTCACTCTTTGGTTTAGGGTAAGAGAACAGTTTCTTGTAACACTGATTTATTCTTTGGTTTAGGTTAAGAGAACAGTTTCTTCCATCACTGATTTACTCTTTGGTTTAGGTTAAGAGAACAGTTCCTTGCAACACTGGTTCACTCTTTGGTTTAGGTTAAGAGAACAATTTCTTGTAAAACTGATTCACTCTTTGATTTAGGTTAAGAGAACAATTACTTGTAACACTGATTTACTCTTTGGTTTAGGTTAAAATAACAGTTTATTGCAACACTGATTTACTCTTTGGTTTAGGTTAAGAGAACAATTCCTTGTAACACTGATTTATTCTTTTGTTTAGGTTAAGAGAACAGTTTCTTCCAACACTGATTCACTCTCTGGTTTAGTTTAAGAGAAGAGTTCCTTGTAACACTGATTCACTCTTTGGTTTAGGTTAAGAGAACAGTTTCTTGTAACACTGATTTACTCTTTGGTTTAGGTTAAGAGAACAATTTCTTCCAACACTGATTAACTCATTGGTTTAGGTTAAGAGAACAGTTCCTTGTAACACTGATTCAACCTTTGTTTTAGGTTAAGAGAACAGTTTCTTACAACACTAATTTACTCTTTGGTTTAGGATAAGAGAACAGTTTCTTACAAAACTAATTTACTCCTTGGTTTAAGTAAAGAGAACAGTTTCTTTCAACACTGATTTACTCTTTGTTTAGGTTCAGGGAATCTTACAACACTGATCTACGCCTTGCATTAGGTTAAGGGAACAGTTTCTTACAACAATGACATACTCCTTGGTTTAGGGCAGGAGGACATTTTTTTTTCCTCACACTGATCTGCTGGTTGTTTTAAGTTAAGTTTATCTTACTACACTGATCTGATATTTGGTTTAGATTAAGAGAATCTTACCACATGGATCTGCTTGTTGTTTTAGGTTAAGTTAATATTACCACAATGATATGATGTTTTAGGTTCAGAGAATATTACTACACTGATATGAAGTTTGTTTTAGGTTAAGAGAATCTTACCATACTGACCTACGTGTTGTTTTAGGTATGGAGGATCTTATGACACAGGTCTAATATTTGTTTTAGGTTAGTAAAATCGTACCTCACTGATCTGATGTGTGTTTTAGGTTAAGAGAATATTATCACACTGATCTCTTCTTGATGTTTTAGGTTAAGAGAATCTTACCACACTGAACTGCCTGTTTTTTAGGTAAAGAAATTCCTATCACATTGATCTGATTGTTGTTTTAGGTTAAGAGAATTATATCACACTGGCCTGCTGGTTGTTTTGGGTTAAGAGAATCTTACCACACTAATCTGCTTGTTGTTTTATGTTAAGAGAACCTTACCACACTAATCTGCTTGTTGTTTTATGTTAAGAGAACCTTACCACACTAATCTGCTTGTTGTTTTATGTTAAGAGAACCTTACCACACTAATCTGCTTGTTGTTTTATGTTAAGAGAACCTTACCACACTAATCTGCTTGTTGTTTTAGGTTATTAGATATAAATTCTAATGTCTAGCATAACATGTACTTATGTTACATTGTGTACTAGGTGAGGGCGGCCGTCGTGTCCGTAGTCTCACGAGATGATCATGATGAGAGACCACCAGCATCTGCTGGTAACGTACTAAGACTGGTTCAGGAAACTGTAGACAACGCCACCAGAGGTATCAAGATTCCCGTTTACTTTCTAAAATGTATTAACTAAGACAAAAAGCAGGAACAGCGTTATTATTTAGCGACTACAAAGTTGTGACGTTTCGATGCGAGCCTTTATCAAACAAAAACAGACGGGACGAAGAATCAGGGAGAGGAGATAAAGTACAGATTCATATGAATTTTATGTTAACCAAACAATAAAAAATGAAAAGAAATTAATGAAAAATTAGAAATGACTTATCTCAGCTTCCCTGGAACAGCACAGAACCACAATCAGCTTTATGTCGATGTGCTCTTTTCGACAGCTTTATCTTCTCTCTCTGATTCTTCGTCCTGTTTGTTTTTGTTTGATAAAGGCTCGCATCGAAACGTCACAACTTTGTAATAGTTAAATAATAAAGCTGTTCCTACTTTTTTCCTAGTTCATACATTTTGGTATCACAGCTTTACTGCAGAGTTTTGTGTATAGTTTACTTTCTACTTCTTTCATAATACTAAGAGTCTTCGTACCAGTCATTTTTTCTGCTTCATTTAAGATGATATATGTTTATGTCTGTTCAATATATGACGAAAATACTTGTATCTATGCCGAAAATATTTCTGTTTAATGAATAATACATTCACTTTTTGCGTTTTAAACATTAAAAATTGTTCTGACGTTTTTTAAGATCTTATAGAGAAAACTGACTTTTGACAGTTCTGTTAGCTGATTTATTATTACTAATTATTATTATTATTGTTGTTCTTGAGTTTATCATAGAAATAGTTTCCCCAGTTCAGCTCCCAGTAAATACACATTTATCCGTGTAAATTTTATTATCAAATTTTCATTTTGCCTTTTCTGCGCTTACTTAACTCTTTAAATCTAGTTTGTTTTTTTTTAATTGTATCAGTGAATGTAAACTAACGTAATGAAATTTGTTTTGACTAAAAGATAACCGTAAAATTAAGCCATAACCTTAATCTGGCCATCAGAAACGTACTGCACCTGACTACAGTAATATGTCTGCCTGAAGCAGAAAGTCTTAACAGACTAGAATCAGGACGATCTGTGCTAAGCGAGTACTCGATCAGGTAAAGGCAGGTGTGGTTAACGACGAGTCCATGCAATCATTGTCTTGTTTAGGTCAAGAGATACGAGAGGAAGTGCCGTGCCAACCTTCTCTTACCCATCGTGAGTCAGCGAAAATATCATCATCATCATCTTCATCCTCGGAAAGCGTTGTACACTGGTTTATAGAAAGTTCAGTGTAACATTTACATGAATTATAAGTGATAAAGACACGTTTTTATGGACGTCCTAACCTTTTGTTTTTATTAATCCAACCCAGAAATGTCTACAATGAATTTATACTCAGGTATAAGTACTGAAAATGTTTACAATGAATTTATACTCAGGTATCAGTACTGAAAATGTTTACAATGAATTTATACTCAGGTATAAGTACTGAAAATGTTTACAATGAATTTATACTCAGGTATCAGTACTGAAAATGTTTACAATGAATTTATACCCAGGTATCAGTACTGAAAAACTGGAAAGAGATTTTAAGGACATCAGGAGAGCAGCAAGGCGTTACCTGAAGACAAATCCCGGAGGCAAAGGTTTGTCTCACCTGTTGGAATATATAAGTATCTCTGTTTGCAATCCATGATTTTGTTTTCTCTCTCTCTCTCTTATTTACTTATTTTTGTCTGTCTCTCTATCTGTCTCTCTTATTTACTTACCTCTGTTTCTGTCTGTTTCTCTCTCTCGCTCTCTCTTCTATCCTTAACTCTGTCTTTCTGTCTCTCTCTTATTTATCTACATCTGTCTCTGTTTCTCTCTCTCCTATCTTTATTTACCTCTGTCTGTCTGTCTTTCTCTTATTACTTATCTATGTCTCTCTCTCTTCTTTACTTACCTCTGTCTTGTTTTTCTCTCTCTCCCATCTTTATTTACCTCTGTCTGTCAGTCTGTCTGTCTCATATTTACCTACCTCTGTCTGTCTGTCTCTCTCTTTTATTTACTTACCTCTGCCTCTGTTTCTCTCTCTCTCTCTCTCTCTCTCACTCCTCTTTACTTACCTCTGTCTGCCTGTCTTTCTCTTATTTACCTATCTCTGGTGTCTCTCTCTCTCAATTCTTTACTTACCTCTGCCTCTGTCTCTCTCTCAATTCTTTACTTACCTCTGTCTGTCTCTCTTATTTACCTACCTCTATATCTGTTTTTCTCTCCCTCTCCTTTATTTACCTCTGTCTGTCTGTCTGTCTGTCTCTTATTTACCTAACTCTGTCTCTGTTTCTCTCTCTCTCTTCTTTATTTTCTTCTGTCTCTGTTCCTCTCTCCCTTTTTTCTTTACTTACCTCTGTCTCTGTTTCTCTCTGTTCCTCTTCTTTACTTACCTCTGTCTCCGCCTCTCTCTCTCTCTCTCTCTCTCTCTCTTCTTTATTTACCTCTGTCTCTGTTTCTCCCTCTCTTCTTTACTTACCTCTGTCTCTGTTTCTCCCTGTTTCTCTCTGTTCCTCTTCTTTACTTACCTCTGTCTCTGTCTCTCTCTCTTCTTTACTTATCTCTGTCTCTCTCTCTTCTTTACTTATCTCTTTCTCTGTCTCTCTCTTCTTTATTTATCTCTGTCTCTGTCTCTTTTTACTTACCTCTTGTCTCTGTTTCTCTCTCTTCTTTACTTAAATCTGTTTCTGTTTCTCTCAGCTATAGACCAGTTCCAATTATATCAACTTTGTCTAAACCCCCAGAAAAATACATACAAAAAACAACCTTACAACACATGCAAGAAAATGATTTAACTGTTGATTGTCAGTCAGGTTTTAGGCCAAAACAGTCCTGCTACACAGCTCTCACAAATATGATAAAATGTTGGTTATCTAATATAAACGATGATACACTATGTGGTGCTGTCTTTGTTGACTTAAAAAAAGCATTTGACGTGAATGATCACGAAACCCTGGTTAGAAAGCTTGAGACTTATAGATTACACCCTGACTTGACCAAATTTATTACATCTTTTCTTTCCGACAGACAAGTTTGCCTCAAAAACTGTAAGTCAAGTTTATCTGTGGTTAATAATGGCGTTCCACAGGGATCTATTCTTGGTCCTCTCCTGTTTACCATCTACATCAATGATCTTCCACTTCATTTCAAAAAATCATCTTGTGACTTCTTTTATGATGACTGCACAGTTTACACTAGTGACAATGACTGTATTAACCTTGAGTCAATGCTTCAAATTGAAATAAACAGTCTAATTAACTGGAGCAACAACAGAATGCTCACAAACACCAGCAAAACAAAATCCATGCTCATTACAACAAGACAGAAATTGACAAATTCATCAACAATAACACTACAGCTCCACGCTGGAACTTCACAGATAGAGAATGTTAGTGAACATAAAACTCTAGGTCTCATGATTGACCACTGCCTCATCTGGAATCATCATGTAGACAATCTAACTAAACTCACTGCACAAAAATTTTACCAATTTACTAAAATTAAACATTTTCTTTACATAGGCACCAGAAAAATATACTACATATCACAGACACAAAGACACTTGGACTACTGCTCCACAGTCTGGTATGGTTGTTCGATGTCAAGCATGAAAAGACTTTTTACTCACTTCAGAAATGAGCAGTAAAGCTTATAGATGACAAACATGCAACACGTATTACAAATAAGGACAAACATCTTGATATTCTACCCCTGAAGAAGAGATTTCTTTTCAACAAGGCCAAGTTAATTCATAAAATTCTATCGCACAATGCTCCACCCTACCTGTGGTCGTTGTTCAAATCCAACCCAAAACACATTCAACGCTTAAGCAATTGTATTCTCCCAAAACCAAGGCTTGACATGTTTAAAAAGGCTTCTCTTACTCAGCTGCCCACCTTTGGAATGCCCTACCAATTCAAGTAAAACGTATAGATAATATTCGATCTTATAACTTCAAACTTTGTCAACATCTGTTTGATATGGACTATATGCCTCTCTAAGCATAGTTTAAAATAGTTTAAAGTATGGCTTGAGTGTTGTAATTTTTTTTAATATGGTTTTTCTACAAATTTGTTAGTTTTGAATGAATGTAAGAATGCAATTCTATTTCATGTTGTGGCATAAATCAGAGTGTAGAGTGTATGTGCATGAGATAATTTATTTATGTAATCATTTAATGTGTCTTCATGATTATTATGGTCATTAACAAATGCTGAATGACTGTGACTGAGTGAAAGCTGTATGATGAAGGGCAGAATGTTAGACGGGCCTGCCTGCCCAATTCTTAACCCTTTGAAAATAAAGTATGTTCGTTCTCTCTCTCTCTCTCTCTCTCTCTCTCTCTCTCTCTTTTATTTAATTACCTCTGGCTATGTTTCTCTCTCTCTCTCTTCTTTACTTACCTCTGTCTGTTTGTCTGTCTCTCTTATTTACCAACCTCTCTCTCTTATTTACTTACCTTTGTATCTCTTTATCTCTTTCTCTCTGTTAGATCCTGTTAGAAATCATTTTAATGAGTGTTAAAGAATATATGTTAGAAGAACTGAACTGAAAATATGTTTTTGTTTATGTATATGCGAGTGTGTGAGTGGGTGTGTTCGCGCGCTATTTTGTTAGGTTAATTACTTCTTCTCTTATATTGTGATTATAATATTTAAATTTTGCATTCTTTTGATGATTTTCCTCATGTAATGTGTATACTTGTATTAAATCGAGTGTGTAGGAAGAATGAAAGATGGAGTGATGAAGGTCAGAATGTAAGACGGGCCTGCGTGCCAAATTCTTTACCCTTTAAAAATGAAAAAGATCACGAATTCTCTCTCTCTCTATCTATCTATCTATCTATCTATCTATCTATCTATCTATCTATCTATCTATCTATCTATCTATCTATCTATCTATCTATCTATCTATCTATCTATCTATCTATCTATCTATCTATCTATCTATCTATCTATCTATCTCTCTCTCTCTCTCTCTCTCTCTTATTTACTTACACTTTTTGTTTGGGAGTCACATTTCTTTTTATCAAATGATACAACCACTGCTCATTAACCTCATGAAAATCTCATCACCACTGACTCTAGGTATGCTCTATATTAGGATATTTCTTTTCTACACAAAATATTCTCCTAAAATACTTGTATTTCCTTGAAACGCCGCTGTTACCATGTATATTTTTTTACAAAAAACGTATAGTTTCAAGGAAGCTGCATCTGTAAGTGCAGAAATATCAGAACAGATTATCCTGCTACATTTTGATTGTCTGCTGCTGCCTGTCACAGTCACACTGCCCTGCCTGCGCTTCGGGAAACTGGAAGGTTCAGACAGCCAGTCCGGACTGAAAAATGTCGGGGACAGGAACTGTAAGGCAGGACCAAAAGCAGGAACTAAGGCGGGAACTAAGGCAGAAACTAAGGAAGTGTAAGGCAGGAACTGTAAGGCAGGAACTGTAATGCAGGATCTGTAAGGCAGGAACTGTAAGGCAGGAACTGTAAGGGCAGTTGATGGTTTGCCTCTTATCCTACTTGACTTCCACCATCCTCTATATCTCAGCATTGTGAACCGAGTGCTATTTTTGTGGACTGAGCTGGAGAATTTAGAATAAGCTGAAGAAAAATGAAGAAAGAAATCCCTAATTATAATGTCCTTTTTACCCAAGGAAGCAGAAACTGTACCTGCTATAGAACCATCTTTTGAAACGGAAAGGATTGTTGGTTCTGCCGTGACTGTAGGAGTAATTGTTAGTAACGCAAGAGACGTCTGAATAACTGCATATATTTGCAAGAAATTCAAATGCCCTTCTGCGTGGTGTAGGCAATCATTTCTCTCCACAATTCCCTGTCTTTAGATTTGATTATGAGATCCGCCGGTGACTTTCTTCCTAGCCACACTGACAGCCCATCCAGTAACTTCTCTCTTTGTCTTCCTCTGTTTCTTCTTCCTTCAATTTTCCCAGTTGTCACAGTGTGTTCCAATTTTCCTCTTCTCGGGAAATGCCCCATAAATCTCGCTTGTCTACCTCTGATCTTTGCTATAATTTGCTTTTTAACTCCATCCTCTCTTAAGACTTCTTCACTGGTTTTCTCGGCTGTCCATGGTACTTTCAACATCCTTATTATAAAACATATCTCCATGGCCTCCATTTCTTGCTGTACTCTCTTATTCATGGACCATGCTTCACATCCATAAAACAAAATTGGCTTGATGTAACATTTAAGTACTCGGAATCTTGTTTCCACTGATATGGATCTGTTGCACAAGATGTGTCTCATTGTCTGGAATGCTGACTTGGCCTGAGCACGTCTGCTTTTCATTTCGTTGTGACATTTCTCATCAGCTGTTATAATCGTTCCTAAGTAATTGAATCTATCAACTTGTTTCAGATTTGTGCCATCGATGGTAATGCTACACTTTGGTAGTATTCTTTTCTTTGAGATGACCATCACTTCAGTCTTCTTTTTGTTCAGGCTGAGACCTTTATTTTTATTTTCACGAACCACGACGTCCAGAAGAGCCTGTAGCTCCCCTTCACTTTTAGCAATCAGAACTGTGTTGTCTGCATGTCTTAAGTTGTTACGGTTGTATCCGCCAAATGATATTCCAATAAATTGATATTACAAGAAATATTATGGTTAATTTCCATATTATTGTTACTTCTTGACTCGCTTTCAAACTATCATAAATAATATTCTGTAATCCCTTCTGTAGCAGCTGGTTACTGTTTTCTTCATTATTGTGCAACGTTGTTTACAGTATATTTGTTAATACATTACATTTTACGGAAGAAATAACATGTTATTATCCATTAGCTACACTGGAAGACATCAAAGCAGAAGTCAACAGTGCTGCTGCTGTGTATAACCTGACCTTGGACGTCTCTCAGTTCAATAACAGTAAGTCTTTTACAAACTCCGTACTGCCTTCTACAAACTCCGTACTGCCTTCTACAAACTCCGTACTGTCTTCTACAAACTCCGTACTGTCTTCTACAAACTCCGTACTGCCTTCTACAAACTCCGTACTGCCTTCTACAAACTCCGTACTGCCTACTACAAACTCCGTACTGCTGTTAGCTTTTTATACGTTCCTATCTTCATATACGTATATTATAAAACTGTCTGCATGTCTGCCTGTCTGTCTTTCTGTCTGTATGACTGTCTGTCTGTATGACTGTCTGTCTGTTTTTCCGTCTGTATGACTGTCTGTCTGTATGACTGTCTGTCTGTCTTTCTGTCTGTATGACTGCCTGTCTGTCTGTCTTTCTGCCTGTATGACTGTCTGTATGTCTGTCTGTCTATCTGCTGCCCTGACTGACGGTGGCTATCATGCTTTCCCAGAACTCCCTGCTCCGAGCGCTGATTATAAGCTGTGCTGGTTCTCTTTGTCCGCGCCATCTAGTTAGTCCTTCCAGCATATTCTCTCTCTGTCTACCTCGGTCTCTTTTTCCTTCTGTCTTTCCCATTTCTATCTTTCATGTTTCATACAAACTGCAAATTTTAAATCAACTATTTGAAACTAATGTGTGCTTAGGTACTGTGTAGTCCACACATCTTCGTTCCAGTTTTCTATTAAACCAGTTATGAGTTATCACAGCCAGACTACCACGTCAAAGTTCTCTTTCCTCTTTGGAATACAATATTTTATTGAGGTTTTTGTTTTATAAAATTATAATCAGTACAAACGCTGTTCAGTATTTCAGCATAGTAAGCTATCTTCTTCTTCTTCTTCTTCTTCTTAAAGATAAACGTTTCTGCTACTCTGTCAACCCTACCCCATGTAGGTTCATTATGCGTGTATTACGTATGTACTAAAAAGTATGTTAATGAAGAGATAAAAGACAAATCTGCTCAGTTCTTTACCATTATAAAAAAATTCATTCTTCAGTATAAGAAGTCAGTCGTTTCTTTTATTAAGAAAAAAAACCCTACTAGGCGAAGTTGTTTGGGGCAATGATAAAAAACCTACTAGGCGAAGTTGTTTGGGGCAATGATAAAAAACCTACTAGGCGAAGTTGTTTGGGGCAATGATAAAAAACCTACTAGGCGAAGTTGTTTGGGGCAATGATAAAAAACCTACTAGGCGAAGTTGTTTGGGGCAATGATAAAAAACCTACTAGGAGAAGTTGTTTGGGGCAATGATAAATATAACCTACTAGGCGAAGTTGTTTGGGGCACTGATAAATATAACCTACCTGGCGAAGTTGTTTGGGACATTGATAAATATATTCTACTAGACGAAGTTGTTTGGGGCAATGACAAAAAACCTACTAGGCGAAGTTGTTTTGGACAATGACAAAAAAACCTACTAGACGAATTTTTGTGGGGCAATGATAAAAAACCTACTAGGCGAAGTTCTTTGGGGCAAGTTTTTTTGTGGGGGGGGGGGGGGGGCAATGATAAAAAAAAAACCTACTAGTCGAAGTTTTAAGAAGAATGATTAAAAAATAGATGAAGGATTTTTATCCCAGTACAATCATATTTTCCTTTTTTCTCTGTTTTTTTTCTAATACTAAAAAGTACTTCTATCTAAGTGCAGTAACGTAATAACTTCGTTTGCACAAAGTGCTTCTCTTCGCTTGTACAAAAATGTACTTTTTTTCTAATTACAGTAACACTTTCTCTTCTTGTTTACAAATAAAAATGCTCTTATCAAAGTGAAGATGGGTATTCTCATTGTTTGTGGAAAAAAATAGTTTTATGAAAGTCTCTGAAGTAATAGGGTCTTATTCCCAGTATGAAAACAGAAGCTACTATCTCATCACAAATGTTTTATCACTCTCACAACAGTAATGTCTTATTTCTGTCTTTTACGTGCTTGACTCCTTACAACAAAGCCTACATTTTCTTGAAATCTTAAAATGTTTTGTTCTTATAGAAGAACATTATTTATTGTTGGCATCCACAAAATGAGTTAAAGTTTCTGAAGAAAATATTTTTCTGTTATTAGATAATGTACTTTTGTCTTCACAGAGCTGATGCATAGTTTCCTCTCTAAATGTTATTTTATTCCATAAAAAAGCGAGTCGTATTCAGACAAAAACGTTCTTTTAGTAGTTCAGAAATGTATTTTATTTCCTCAGTCAAGGAATATGTTTTTTCTGGTTTCATAAAAAACGACTTTTTTGTTTGTTTCATTGAAATCTTTGTATTATTATTTTCGTATCCTTACACAACAATCATTCACCAAAGTTGTATATAACTGATTTATGACTCTGCTTATCTAACATCTAATATTACAAGTTTTTCACTTACAGTGATTGATTAAAGTCCTATTAGAAAATCTCACAAATAGCGGTACTAATTTTTGAACGTTGAACGACAAAATGTAGTTGTTAGGAACATCGTTTATTCCCACTTTCCAGACCCGGTACAAGCGGATGTGGATATTCTGACCAGTGTCTTAACTGTGATTAATGTTCTTGCTGATCGTGCCCAGCAAAGGATAGGTAAGTCCAAGCACTCTTTTTGTTACTTTTTCTTCTGTTCTCTTCACACTTTTTGTTACTTTGTCGTCTGTTCTCTTCACACTTTTTGTTACTTTGTCGTCTGTTCTCTTCACACTTTTTGTTACTTTGTCGTCTGTTCTCTTCACTCTTTTTGTTACTTTGTCGTCTGTTCTCTTCACTCTTTTCCTTACTTTGTCGTCTGTTCTCTTCAGTCTTTTTGTTACTTTGTCGTCTGTTCTCTTCACACTTTTTGTTACTTTGTCATCTGTTCTCTTCACACTTTTTGTTACTTTGTCGTCTGTTCTCTTCACACTTTTTGTTACTTTGTCGTCTGTTCTCTTCACACTTTTGGTTACTTTGTCGTCTGTTCTCTTCACACTTTTTGTTACTTTGTCGTCTGTTCTCTTCACACTTTTTGTTACTTTGTCGTCTGTTCTCTTCACTCTTTTCCTTACTTTGTCGTCTGTTCTCTTCACACTTTTTGTTACTTTGTCGTCTGTTCTCTTCACTCTTTTCCTTACTTTGTCGTCTGTTCTCTTCAGTCTTTTTGTTACTTTGTCGTCTGTTCTCTTCACTCTTTTCCTTACTTTGTCGTCTGTTCTCTTCACACTTTTTGTTACTTTGTCGTCTGTTCTCTTCACACTTTTTGTTACTTTGTCGTCTGTTCTCTTCACACTTTTGGTTACTTTGTCGTCTGTTCTCTTCACACTTTTTGTTACTTTGTCGTCTGTTCTCTTCACACTTTTTGTTACTTTGTCGTCTGTTCTCTTCACTCTTTTCCTTACTTTGTCGTCTGTTCTCTTCACACTTTTTGTTACTTTGTCGTCTGTTCTCTTCACTCTTTTCCTTACTTTGTCGTCTGTTCTCTTCAGTCTTTTTGTTACTTTGTCGTCTGTTCTCTTCACTCTTTTCCTTACTTTGTCGTCTGTTCTCTTCACACTTTTTGTTACTTTGTCGTCTGTCTCTTCACTCTTTTTCTTACTTTGTCGTCTGTTCTCTTCACTTTTCCTTACTTTGTCGTCTGTTTTCTTCACTCTTTTTGTTACTTTGTCGTCTGTTCTCTTCACTTTTTTTTGTTACTTTGTCGTCTGTTCTCTTCACTCTTTTCCTTACTGTGTCGTCTGTTATCTTCACACTTTTTGTTACTTTGTCGTCTGTTCTCTTCACTCTTTTCCTTACTTTGTCGTCTGTTCTCTTCACTCTTTTCCTTACTTTGTCGTCTGTTCTCTTCACTCTTTTCCTTACTTTGTCGTCTGTTCTCTTCAGTCTTTTTGTTACTTTGTCGTCTGTTCTCTTCACTTTTTTTTTGTTACTTTGTCGTCTGTTCTCTTCACTCTTTTCCTTACTGTGTCGTCTGTTCTCTTCACACTTTTTGTTACTTTGTCGTCTGTTTTCTTCACTTTTTTGTTACTTTGTCGTCTGTTCTCTTCACTCTTTTTGTTACTTTGTCGTCTGTTCTCTTCACTCTTTTTCTTACTTTGTCGTCTGTTTTCTTCACTTTTTTGTTTCTATGTCGTCTGTTCTATTCACACTTTTTGTTACTTTGTCGTCTGTTCTCTTCACTATTTTTATTACTTTGTCGTCTGTTCTCTTCACACTTTTTATTACTTTGTCGTCTGTTCTCTTCACTCTTTTTCTTACTTTGTCGTCTGTTCTCTTCACTCTTTTTGTTACCTGCCCGTCTGTTGTCTTCACATTTTTTGTTACTTTGTCGTCTGTTGTCTTCACTTTTTTTGTTACTTGTTCGTCTGTTCTCTTCACTCTTTTTGTTACCTGCCCGTCTGTTGTCTTCACATTTTTTGTTACTTTGTCGTCTGTTGTCTTCACATTTTTTGTTACTTTGTCGTCTGTTCTCTTCACTCTTTTTGTTACTTTGTCGTCTGTTCTCTGCATATTTTTTGTTAGTGTGTCGTCTGTTCTCTTCACCCTTTTTGTTACCTGCCCGTCTGTTCTCTTCACTCTTTTTGTTACCTGCCCATCTGTTCTCTTCAGTCTTTAACAGCTTTATATATATATATATATATATATATATATATATATCTTTCAATATACTGTTCCAGAAAAAGATTATGAAATCTGTCTGTCTGTCTGTCTATCTTCTATGTGTGCTTAGCAACTTGTTAGCTTATCTGTTTGCTTGTTTGTTTTACAAGTTTACAATACTCACCCATCATTCACTGACTGTATTTGATTGACAGACGCAGGCCAGTCACCCCGGTCACCCATCAGTGCTATCCGCGCGCTGGCAGGTATCGGTTACAAAGTTGCGGTTCAGCTAGGTACAATTATTTTAAATTTATTTTTTGTACTACACATTATATACATATATATATATACATATGTATATATATATATACGCACTATACTCTTAAATTACGTCTTGTATATTGTATATAGTAGTGTATTACTACTCAAACACATTTTGAGCCTATCAACAATTTTTTGATGTTTAAATATATCAGAATATAATTCACTGTTTAACAGATTAATATCCTATTCGATAGTGATGAAATTTATCAATAGAATGTTCTAGGTTCTAGACCTGCTGCTATAGTGCTCTTTCATCCAGGTGTGAAAAATGTGTTCGTTAAAAGTTAACAGAATTAGGTTGATCTTTGTGTGTAAGATGACATTTATAAGAAACACTGTATACTCGATGGTGAGTACATGAAGGATATGACTTTACTCAACGTTATTTTGCTCGCTCGCAACCCTTGGGTTGTATGTCACATCTCACATCAAGCTACCCACGTGTTGTGTGATATGTTGGCGGTGTCTGCAAGTACTTTGTAACATAATCCAGTAAAAATACTGAAAGCTTTTTTGAATAACAAATAATATTTTTATGTCTGCAGATATGCTCACAATATATGTATTTTTGTAAAATTACATTCTTCGCCAAACCCTAATAATTTCTGAAATATGAATAATTAGTGTATAAGTATATAAAACTAAGTGTATAAGTATATAAAACTAAGTATATAAGTATATAAAACTAAGTGTATAAGTATATAAAACTAAGTGTATAAGTATATAAAACTAAGTATATAAGTATATAAAACTAAGTATATAAGTATATAAAACTAAGTATATAAGTATATAAAACTAAGTATATAAGTATATAAAACTAAGTATATAAGTATATAAAACTAAGTGTATAAGTATATAAAACTAAGTATATAAGTATATAAAACTAAGTATATAAGTATATAAAACTAAGTATATAAGTATATAAAACTAAGTATATAAGTATATAAAACTAAGTATATAAGTATATAAAACTAAGTATATAAGTATAAAAACTAAGTATAGTATATAAAACTAAGTATATAAGTATATAAAACTAAGTATATAAGTATATAAAACTAAGTGTATAAGTATATAAAACTAAGTATATAAGTATATAAAACTAAGTATATAAGTATATAAAACTAAGTATATAAGTATATAAAACTAAGTATATAAGTATATAAAACTAAGTGTATAAGTATATAAAACTAAGTATATAAGTATATAAAACTAAGTATATAACTATACACGAAGCCACAGCAATAAAGCTGTAATTTCAAAATGTATAAACCAGGAAAAAAGTAGGAACATCTTTATTACTTAACGAGTACACAGTTGTGACGTTTCAGCGTGAGCCTTAATCATACAAAAACATACAGGACGAAGAAATAGAGAGAGAAGATAAAATTCAAATTCACATGAAAGCCGTGTAAAAAATAGAAGTGGAAAAATATAATTTGACAAAATGAACGGAGCACCTGTCTGTGACTTGTAAGAAGTTGTGACTTTTGTGTTCAAAAGTGCGCGTGGTAGAGAGCAGAGAATGTTTAAATGGAGACTCGTGGTGAATAATGGCGAGGGGGTTTGACTGGGGGACGGCGGAAAGGTGAGAGGGTGATACAATGGTAATTTAGCCGGGAGAAAGTGGAATGGGTGACTATTGTTGGGGTAGAGGGGTTGTAATCTGATGCTATGAGTAGGTTCTGAACACTGTATTACAAGTGAGAAAGGAGTGGAACTTAGCGCAAAGTTAATATGATTATGGAAGAGGGGAATGTTAGGTGTAGCTGAATAGCGAGTTCAAACCATGTGGTTCGAGCGTCCCATATTCCTGAATGTAACGGTTCTCAAGCGCTAAGCGGTTTCTGTCATCAGCATGACATTGTTTGATGGCTGTTACCAGAAAATCAGATTTTTCTCTGTAGTTGAGGTCATTAAAATGATTAGGGACTGGTTTCGAAGCATGCTGGATGATATCATGCAGATATTTCTGCATGCGGTCACCTAATCTGAGACCAGTTTCACCAACATAGGTTATCCTGCATCTTTTGCATGCAGTGACATATAACACATTGGGCCTCGTATGTGAATCTCTCATGGAGAGTGAGGATAGTTTTGAGAAAGGTGATCATTTTCGTTTTCCAGTCTACAAGGCAGGTAACACAGCAACGGCAGTTACATTTTCTAGTGCCAAGATATGCAAAGTTCCACCTCGGATGGCTATGAATGAGGATGTCCTTAAGATTTGGTTTCTGTGTGTATGCGACCAGGGGTAGATCAGAGAAAATGTCGCGAGTATCGGGGTCGAGTTGGGTTAGTGGCAGGTGGAGATAAAGAATTTGCTTAACCATGTGACCTTGCGGGTGAAAAGGAAGTACTATTTTAACTTTGTCATTTTTTTCTGAATGCCTCTTCGCGGCTCACTTTTTGGATACAGTTAAATGCTTTCGGAAGGACTTTTTCTGGGTAGTGGCGACGATGGATTATTGGACTGATCCATAAAGTCCAAGTTATCCTGACATAGGCGACGAAGACGGAGGAGATGGGAGTATGGGATGGAGTTCTTGCAAGCTTCAGGATGAAAGGAGGTGTAAAGTAAATAGGTGTGGCTGTCGGCGGGCTTGTAAAATACATAGGTGGCAAGACTGACTGTCTGTTCCGACAGATATTTTGATATTTAAAATGTTGACAGATTTGTCAGAAATTTCATAAGTGAATTTTATGTTCTCATTAAGCGAGTTGGCGAATTCAATAAAATTTTCTAGCTCGTACTATGAGATACTGGTGACTTCAATGCCATCATTGATGTATTTTTTAAAGTAGAATTCTGGGAGTCTGTCAGTGTAGGTTTCCCATAATTTGACTTCCAGAAAGCCCATAAATAAATATGCATAACCGGGACCCATTTTCGTTCCCATGGCAACACCACTGATTTGATGAAAGTACTCGCCAATGAATTTAAAGAAATTTAGGTTGAGTACCAACTCTGTGAGTTTTATTATGGTGTCAGTGTTAGTGGTGGAGTGAGGGTCTTTATCAAGAAAATAGCTGGGTGCTAAGAGTCCCTCCTTATGGGGGAATAGAGGTGTAAGGGGAGCAGATATAATAACAATCTCTGAGAGGCGAGAAATGCTTACATTATAAACATATATTCGCGTGAAGCATCCTTGAGATGAATGCTTAGAAAGAAAGAATAACAATATATAGCATTCCAAGTTTATGAACTAATATGTTAAACATTACTTTTCTGTAACTTTACAGATACATTTGTTACATACCTGGCAGAAGACAGCTAGGGCAGTAACTAAAGGGTCCAGGTGAGTACTGAGTAAAACTGGAGTAGTGCTTTGAGCAAGAAAGGTACCAGAGTACAATGACTGATCAGTGTTACACATAGTTAAAATATTTATTTAAGATTTATGTAGAAAGTATAGTCTGTTGGAAAATATATATATAGAATGTCATGAATTAGAACGTGTCCAGGCTGCCTCCTAGGTCTTCTTGACATTCCATCTAACAGGCTCGTCCTCTCTTTCAGATTGGATGATTCTGACTTTGACACGGTAATCTCACTACATCCACAACCTACTCTTACTTTGACACGATAATCTCACTACATCCACTATCCACTCTTACTTCGGCATGATAAGCTCACTATATCCACTCTTACTTTGGCACGATAAGCTCACTATATCCATTCTTACTTTGACACGATAAGCTCATTATATCTACATTTACTTTGCCACGATAAGCTCACTGTATCCACTCTTACTTTGGCACGATAGGTTCACTACATCCACTCTTACCTTGATACGATAAGCTCATTATATCCACTATAAGCTCACTACATCCACTTTTACCTTTGCACGATAAGCTCATTACGTCCACTCTTACCTTGACACGATAAGCTCATTATATACACTCTTACCTTGACACGATAAACTAATTATATCTTCTTTTACCTTGACACGATAATCTCATTATATCCACTTTTACCTTGACATGATAATCTCACTACATCCACTCTTACCTTGACACGATCAACTCACTAAATCCCCTCTCATTTGAACACGATGAACTACTAATACATACACTTAATTTGACACACGCAAATCACTATACACATTCTTACTTTGACACACACAAGTCACTATACACATTCTTGCTTTGACACACACAAGTCACTATACACATTATTACTTTCACGGAAGCAAATAAATACACTCACTCTCATTTTAACACAAGCAAATCAGTATACCCATTCTCACTTTGATAAAAATAAATTAGAACGCCCACTCTCAATTTCACACAAAGAAATCACTATACTCGCTCTCACTTTGGCGTAAGAAAATACTTCCACTCTCACTATGAGACAGACAAATACACAAATTACTGGTGTTTATTTTGATAAAAATTTAGATCATTTGCCGGAAATATTCTTTGACGATAATTAATATAAGGTTTTGAACAGTTAATCTGTGTGCATTTATACATGTTTCAAGCGTCTAGTTTTTGTTGTGCCTGAAATAAATTTTGATTTGATCCGTCTAAATGCTGAATAAATTTCAAAGAGCTGTCTTTATTTTCGCTTATGCGTGATTTAATGTTAACATTAACATATGTTACTTTTGGCTTAAAAAACATTTGAAAGTTACTTTTTTTTTAGGTTTAGCGCAGACA
Organism: Achatina immaculata; assembly: GCA_009760885.1. Taxonomy (NCBI): domain Eukaryota; kingdom Metazoa; phylum Mollusca; class Gastropoda; order Stylommatophora; family Achatinidae; genus Lissachatina; species Lissachatina immaculata. The sequence continues at coordinate 2,864,446 of CM019698.1, forward strand.
TGTGTAATGCCGCCAACATTAGGAAGGAAAACATCTAGTACTCCCGTCTAGCGTCCGGAGTGAGTCTTGGATTTTGAGAATAGTTCTGTAGTTATCGTAAATCTCTGACCCAAATTATGATTCTGAATAAAATTTCTTAACTGCAAATCTGCTTGTAGATTCGTTTTTGTTTTGTTTCGTTATACAAGAAGAATTGCTCCGTTGTCTTTTTCTATTTTAATATAAACTGTATGAAAGATCTTTGTGTGTATGGGGGGGGGGGGGTGGGGGTGGGGCCACAGAAATGAAGATTTGAAAGTCTCAGTTGCTAACCTTGGTTTACAGACAGACTCTACAGCTGCTAACCTTGGTTTACAGACAGACTCTACAGCTGCTAACCTTGGTTTACAGACAGACTCTACAGCTGCTAACCTTGGTTTACAGACAGACTCTACAGCTGCTAACCTTGGTTTACAGACAGACTCTACAGCTGCTAACCTTGGTTTACAGACAGACTCTACAGCTGCTAACCTTGGTTTACAGACAGACTCTACAGCTGCTAACCTTGGTTTACAGACAGACTCTACAGCTGCTAACCTTGGTTTACAGACAGACTCTACAGCTGCTAACCTTGGTTTACAGACAGACTCTACAGCTGCTAACCTTGGTTTACAGACAGACTCTACAGCTGCTAACCCTGGTTTACAGACAAACTCTACAGCTGCTAACCCTGGTTTACAGACAGACTCTACGACTATGAAATCTCCTAGGACAAAAAACATTTTCTTGCATTTACTTATACCCACGCTGAGAGAAAATGAAATGTAGCAAGAAAATAACGTTGATGCCTTCAAGGCATCTCTTCCTGTTTTCTCAACGCTATCCTGCTTCTGTCATACACATACTGTATTAAAACACATCATCATCATCATCATCATCATCATCATCATCATCACCGCCTTTCACTCCATTGAGAGCCACGAATAAAGGCTATCCAGTCATCCCTGTTCTTGGAATTATTCTCTGCTTCCGTCCATATATGTCTTGTGTCTCTGAGCACTGTCACAAGTTCTCTTCTCCAAATAGGTCTATAAAATGAAAGCGTAGATTGAATTTTAAAAAACGGTACAAAATCTGAGACTAGTAGCGAGGGCCCGCAAGAGAAAATGATAGACCAGTAGCTATCAGTTAAATGACCTCAGTTTCTAAAAGTTCATTGTTCAGAATCTCAAGCTCCGAGGATAGGAAGCCAAGGGAAGAGAGTGGAGGCCCTACATAACACTATACATTACACCAGATTTGTATTAATATGTGACTGCGGTAATTGGGGTTCAAACAGAGAGAAAAGAAAATGTTATTTTGCTATCTTACATAACTCGTTCTCAGCAATTTTTTAGTGTGAGTCTAAACTAGCAATTATACACGATCCTAGATCAGCAATGCCACCTGACCACAGATCAGCAACGGTATGTGATCTTACATCAGTAATGCCACGTGACCCTTGATCAGCATTGCCACGTGGCTACAGATCAGCAACGGTACATGATTTTAGATCAGCAATGCCACGTGACTCTTGATCAGCAATGCCTGTAGACCCTAGAATAGCAATGTCACTTGACCCTATATCAGCAATGTTACATTACCCTAGATCAGCAATTGTACATAACCCTAGATTAGCAACGGTACATAATCCTAGTTCAGCAATCGTACATGACCCTAGATCGGCAAAGGTACATGACCCTAGATCAGCAATGGTACATGACCCTAGATCAGTAATCTTACATGACCCTAGATCAGCAATCGTACATGACTCGCGACCCCAGACCAACAATGTTAGGTAACATAGTACCAATGAGAAAGCTGTTTTAAAAATCTAAAATGTAAAAAAAAATATTAACTAATACTATTTCAGTGCCTTTAACATAATGTAAATTTGTTATTAATCAATAACAACTATGTATTCATGTCAGCTCATAATATTCCAACATTTATCATTTTCTCTTCACTCTACCTCAGACAAGAACAAAACACTAAAAGAAAAACAAAATGAAGAGAAAAACAATACACTAAGAGAAAAACAAAAAAATTAGAGAGAAACAAAAGATAAACAGAAAGAGAAAAACTTAAACCTGAAAAACAAAAACTCAGATAAAAACAAAACATAAAGAGAACAAGAAAAAAATTAAGAGAAAAACTTATATGAAAAACTTATAAAGTTATATGAATCTAGGATGAGACAGGACAGAAAAGTAAATGGACGTGTCTGATTAGAAAACTTATAAAGTTATATGAACCTATGATGAGGCAGGACAGAAATGTAGATGGACGTGTCTGATTAGAAAACTTATAAAGTTATATGAACCTATGATGAGGCAGGACAGAAAAGTAGATGGACGTGTCTGATTAGAAAACTTATAAAGTTATATGAATCTATGATGAGGCAGGACAGAAAAGTAGATGGACGTGTCTGATTAGAAAACTTATAAAGTTATATGAATCTATGATGAGGCAGGACAGAAAAGTAGATGGACGTGTCTGATTAGAAAACTTATAAAGTTATATGAATCTATGATGAGGCAGGACAGAAAAGTAGATGGACGTGTCTGATTAGAAAACTTATAAAGTTATATGAACCTATGATGAGGCAGGACAGAAAAGTAGATGGACGTGTCTGATTAGAAAACTTATAAAGTTATATGAACCTATGATGAGGCAGGACAGAAAAGTAGATGGACGTGTCTGGTTAGAAAACTTATAAAGTTATATGAACCTATGATGAGGCAGGACAGAAAAGTAGATGGACGTGTCTGGTTAGAAAACTTATAAAGTTATATGAACCTATGATGAGGCAGGACAGAAAAGTAGATGGACGTGTCTGATTAGAAAACTTATAAAGTTATATGAACCTATGATGAGGCAGGACAGAAAAGTAGATGGACGTGTCTGGTTAGAAAACTTATAAAGTTATATGAACCTATGATGAGGCAGGACAGAAAAGTAGATGGACGTGTCTGGTTAGAAAACTTATAAAGTTATATGAACCTATGATGAGGCAGGACAGAAAAGTAGATGGACGTGTCTGGTTAGAAAACTTATAAAGTTATATGAATCTAGGATGAGGCAGGACAGAAAAGTAGATGGACGTGTCTGATTAGAAAACTTATAAAGTTATATGAATCTAGGATGAGGCAGGACAGAAAAGTAGATGGACGTGTCTGATTAGAAAACTTATAAAGTTATATGAATCTAGGATGAGGCAGGACAGAAAAGTAGATGGACGTGTCTGATTAGAAAACTTATAAAGTTATATGAATCTAGGATGAGGCAGGACAGAAAAGTAGATGGACGTGTCTGATTAGAAAACTTATAAAGTTATATGAACCTATGATGAGGCAGGACAGAAAAGTAGATGGACGTGTCTGATTAGAAAACTTATAAAGTTATATGAACCTATGATGAGGCAGGACAGAAAAGTAGATGGACGTGTCTGGTTAGAAAACTTATAAAGTTATATGAACCTATGATGAGGCAGGACAGAAAAGTAGATGGACGTGTCTGGTTAGAAAACTTATAAAGTTATATGAACCTATGATGAGGCAGGACAGAAAAGTAGATGGACGTGTCTGGTTAGAAAACTTATAAAGTTATATGAATCTAGGATGAGGCAGGACAGAAAAGTAGATGGACGTGTCTGATTAGAAAACTTATAAAGTTATATGAATCTAGGATGAGGCAGGACAGAAAAGTAGATGGACGTGTCTGATTAGAAAACTTATAAAGTTATATGAATCTAGGATGAGGCAGGACAGAAAAGTAGATGGACGTGTCTGATTAGAAAACTTATAAAGTTATATGAATCTAGGATGAGGCAGGACAGAAAAGTAGATGGACGTGTCTGATTAGAAAACAAAAAATACCGCAGTACATGAGCTTGCATGATCCTCTATGTCTGTCGGCGCAGGTCTGTTGAACTGCTACAAATCACCAGGAATCTGAAATTGACTGAAGACAGCTTAAAATATCCAGTGTAATGCAACTCATAAACTTCACAAACAATATTTGTCAATATATGTCCTTGTTATAATAGCTCCATTGTGAATTTATTAACTACTTTTCAATAGTGAATGTATTGTTCATAAAATGTGAAATATTATACTTTCCCTGCTGAAATTACTGTTCATAAATTTTATTTATATAAGTTGTTTTATAGTTTTTTTTCAACACTGACTTTGTTATATGTGTGTATGTATTAATCGTTAATATTTGAACACAGAAATTGTTATATGTCTGTGCATATCATACATTAAAAAAGAGGTGAATCGCCACGGAAATATTACAGCATGTTTTCACTGCACCAGTAGAGCAGTATTTAACATGCTTCATCGTGTTAATGTTAATAGTTTGTGAGTTCCACACGGTATCAGTTATAAAGCAGTGAGGTAATGCGTGTCTCGTGTCAGTCGCTAGATCCTGCGCCAGAATGTATGATTGTCACACTGGCTAAATCCACAATGTATCATTGTCACACTGGCTAAATAGAACAGAAACACAAGATCATGAAAGATCAGGTAACCGAATTAATACCACTTTTCAGCGACAAACGAAACTTATAATCAGCAGTCAGATGATGATGATGATGATGACGATGATGATGATGATGATGATAATGATAAACCTGACAATGAAGAACACTAATCAAACTGACACACAGAAAACAGCTCGAAGCCGCTTCTAATATTCGTCGCCATGCTTGTAAAATTAACAACCATCAACTCCAGAACTAACGCAAATTACAAGAAGGGTATTACATCTTAAGGATCAACGTTAACACCGACCGCATGACTCAGATTTTCGACTCAGATTTTCGACTCAGACTTCAGACTCAGACTAGCAAGACAAGGCTTCTCTTAAGACTCGCTGAAAATCTCACTCAGTTCACGTGCTAAACTTGCTACGCTCTCGTCTGAACATAACATCTCAGGGGAGACTATAAAAGAAAAACCCCAATGCTGAAACACAACAATAAATCAGGGGCGTTAACTTCCAAAATTAAAATAGGTTTGTTCATCTTGTTTAAGACATTCTGTGACATAATGTAAGACATCATGTAAGACATCATGAACTGGTTATAAAATCATCATTCTGTTTATTATCCATCGCTAGAGCCCTTAGGCTCCTCAGGTATAGATTTCAGCAAAAGAGGAAGTACAATTATCTGTTTCTTTCACAAGTTGATTTTTAAAAAAAATCAAAATCAAAACAGTTACAGGAAACTTAAGTGTGGTAACACTGAATTGACTATCTGGCTGAAGGAGATTTTTAACAAAATCCTTGGTACTTGTCACATAGATACTTGGCTTTCTGGTGAGAACTTACTTTTGCTAAAATGTCGGGACGAGGTAAGGGCGGAAAGGGACTCGGACCCGCCTTTGTGTGATATTCCTGGATATTGTGTACTGGGTGTTTTTCTCTCATGGAAACGCCAATTTTTTTTCTACAATCCTGAGACTGACATGGAGGGTGGCCAGGAAGAACTCCCCGGAACCCTGGTCGTTACAGTGAGTGGGTAGAATGCCACAAAGGTATCGTACGCCTTCATGCACAGCATCCTGGCAGGACCTGTGGGTCTAGGTCTCAACGGAGTGGCTACCCTCAGCCGTTATGAAGTTCGTACAAAGTGGTTTGTCACTCTTAGACAGGCCACCCACATAACCCATTATGCCTCTTTGCATGGGAAAACAGTCAATGTGGAGGAGTCCAAACTCTCTATACATATCGAACATTTGGACAAAGAACGTGTTAAAAGGACACTACATTGGATGCCTGCGGCAGTGAAGGCGCAAATGGTCAAGCGTCTTGTCTCGTTCCTGACCGGAGATGAGGAGGCCGAGGTGCGCCGTGTCGAGAAGGCCAACGACAAGTGGGCTTTTCGGTTCAGGCCGAAACAAGAGGTCCCACATTACACTTCTTAGCACACTCCAACCAAAATAGGCACAGGATCGCAATCACCTTGCAGGGCAGGAATACACCTTGCCCAATTTGCAGCAGTGATGGTCATCGGGTTAACCAGTGCCCCAGGAAAACAAAGCCAGCCCAAAGAGAAAATACACGACAACAGCAGGTCCCTGCTATCAAGAGGTCTGAAGGAGGACCCGCCACAACCGTCGTGGACACTCAGAACCAAGCCGCTGGCAACCAGGGGCCAGCACCAGAGCCCACCGACGAAGACGGTTTTAGGCTGGTGGAGAACAGGAAAAAGAGGAGCCACCTGATATCCGCCACAGTGTCACCGACCTCCAGCGAGTCTCCTTAGACCCCAAGGAAACGGGTGCCCACTGGCAGAACCGTAGAAGCCAGGAGTGAGCTTCTGCCAACAGAAGATGCGCAAAAGGTGCCTCTTCCAGAGAGGGATATGGACACACCAACAGTTCCAGCAGTGGAAGCAGTGAATGTCCCCCTCGCAGAGGAGGACATGGACCCACCGCCAGTTGATGAACCTCTATCTTGGGCCCAACTGACGGGAGAACAATCGGACGACGAGGATCCTCCATTAACTATTGATGAGGACATATGACGATAATATAACTGTGTCGACCGGACAATCTACATGACAGACTAACGTGTTTCATTTTCCAGAGCTAGGAACAGTACTCATCCTTGATTGTGCTTTTCTTGAGTGTTGGATCCACAGCACCAAGATAAACGATCGTATAACTGTGTCGACGGGACATTGTATAAAACGGATTATTGTGTTTCATTTCTCTAATTTAGGATTATTTCACATTTTTGTGTCCTGCTTTTCTTTACTTGGATGTACAGGAGAGCAAGGTAATAATCTACTTCAATTGTTTTTTTTTGTTTTTTTTATGTCTTTATATAGTTATTTCTATTTTACATTTTTCATGTGTGCTTTGTTTCAATATGGCTGATAAACTTTCCATTTTATCTGTTAACATTAGGGGACTGAGAAGTAAATTCAGTCAAGTAGTGCACCTAGTACACAAACACAAACCAGATTTTATCTTTATCCAAGAAACATTCATCAACACAGACACGCACGGCAACAACATCACACAACTCTTAGGCCTTAGACATTCATGTTTCAGCTTAGGAAACATACACGCAGGAGTAGCAATACTACAAGTTTCAGAAGACTGGCAAATTGTACGACACAACAGAGACAGTGAAGGTAGAACAGCAATAGTGGAAATAAAACACACAAGTTCAAATCACAACAAATACACATTAGTCAATGTATATGCACCAGCTGTGAGAGACCAGCAAAGTAACTTCTATGACAAACTCTCACAGACGCTAACATCATTCCACAGGGGACAAAACATTATCATAGCAGGAGACTTTAATTGTGTCCTGCACGATTTTGACCTGTCGAGAGGAACAATAAACACATGCCGTGAACTCACTCAAGCAAAAATACTACGCAACATCATAGACGAGCACGGACTTGTGGACACATACAGAAAGACGAACCCGCATGGTAGGGAAACTACACACACTGACACAATTAACATAAACATAGGACGATCAGCCCGACTGGACAGAATATACGTTCCAGAGAATCTCCTAATAAACGACATCAAACACATAGACACAACACTAAAGTACACAGATCATAAAGCTGTCATGGTCACATTAAATGCAACCTTGACACAACTCAAAAACAAACGCTCCCCAGACTGGAAGTTTAATAACAGCTTGCTGGACAACGAGAACTATGTAGACAGCATAACGGAACTATTACACGCGTACACCCAAGACTTACCCAAATCCAATCTCATAGAATACTGGGACATATTAAAGAACACTATCAGAGAGAAAACACAGAGCTTGGCGACAAAAATACACAGATGCAGACGACAGCAACAACAAATGTTAGAAAACGCTATTAAACTAACCAAGCAGATAGATCCCAATAGTCATCACATACACGCCCTAGAGGATGAATTAGAAAAATATCATCAACACAGCTACCAGGGTGCTTTCATCAGAACAAAACTTGCCTCTGCCGTACAAGAAATACCATGCAAAAAATATCTGGGAACAGAACAAAATGTGCAAAAAAGCAGACAAAATAATAGACATAAATGGACGAGAACAGACAGACACCGCCCAAATAAGCCAAACCTTTCAAGAATTTTACAAACAGCTATACTCGGAGGACAAGGGTCAATCAGAAGACATACAAAACAAATTTTTGAACTACGCCAAACAAATTCCTGAAGAAGACAAACAAACATTAGACATCCCACTCACGCTAGGGAACCTACAGAATGCGCTTGACACATTCCAGAAGAACAAATCTCCAGGACCGGAAGGCCTCACTGCCGAGTTCTATCAGAAATTCTTTCACATTCTAGGACCTGTCTTACACAAGGTGTTTACTGAAGCTTTCGACAGAAAAAAATTACCCAACAGTCTCAATCAGTCATACTTAACACTCATAAAGAAAAGCAACGCGGACACAACCCAAGTAAGAAACTACAGACCTATCTCATTACTCAATGTAAACTACAAAATCCTAGCAAAATCCCTAACTATGAAACTCAAACCCGTCATGCACACACTTATACATGAGGACCAGCAATGCAGTGTCACCGACAGAAACATAAATACGCATTTACATTTCCTAAGAGATATTATCCAATACTCTCACGATAAGAATAGCCAGTCAGCAATCTTATCGCTGGACCAGGAGAAGGCTGCTTTCGACAGAGTTTCCCAATCTTTCCTCCAGAAAACCTTGTCCAAATGTAATCTCGGAAACTACATCAGAGACTGGATCAACATTTTATACAACAAACCAGAAAGCAGACTTTTAATAAACCACACCCTAAGTGAACCAATACGGTTAACCAGATCTGTACGTCAGGGCTGCCCACTCTCACCCCTGTTGTATGTGTTAACTCTAGAGCCACTCCTGGAGAGAATCAGACGGGAGACACTAGTCAAAGGAATCTTTATTCCTGGAATGGGAGAGAGGAAGTCGTTGGCCTACGCTGACGACACAATCTTCTTCCCCTCCAATATATCCTCTATCAAAAATATTCTAGACATATTTACAGAGTTCGGACAGGGCAGCGGGGCTAAAATAAACATTCAAAAATCACACATAATGGGTTTAGGCAAATGGATCAACAAAACAGACTTCCCTTTCACATTAATACAAGTCAACAAAATCAAAATATACGGAATTTTATTTACAGCTACGCCTTCAAATAACATCAAAGCAAGATGGCGAAATATAATTGAAAAAATAAAGAACAGACTGGAAATATACAAATATAAAACCACCACCATATTCGGCAGAAGTGTCGCAGTCAACACTTGCATCATACCACAGCTTATATATACCGCAAACATATTCCCCCTGCCTAAACAGTCACTTAAGGAAATAAATTCAATGATTAGAGACTTTATTTTCCGACGCACAGTACGCAGCATCCAACAGAAAACCTTGATGCAAGACAAAAAAAGAGGGGCATCTCCCTATAAGACATAACAACAAAGATCCAGACACTTATGATCAAATATGTGGGACAAATCATCCACCAGCCACACAAACACACTCTAGCCCACTACTACGTTGGGCTGAGGCTATTTAAACTTTGTAAATTAAACAATGTACACCCCATCACTTCGGCACTATACCGCTCTTCTACAGACAATGCATACAAAGTGTAACTGGACATGAACATTTAATACACATGAAAACATCAGGCACCTACAAATGTCTGGTCAGGAAACAGCAGCCACCATTACAGGACAGAATAAAGAGAGGATACAAATACTTCATTACTGACTACACACAATCATTTCAAAACCTACACAAGAAAGGAATCACGCCAAGTGCACGAGAGATAACATACAGACTATTGTTCAACATAACACCGACCACACAAGGAGTCGCCCGCAGATCCAACAGACTGATCAGATGTAGACTATGTAGAACACACACACAAGAAACAGAAGAACACATCTTCTTTGAGTGCAGAACTGTTTCTTTAGCCTTAAAACTGTTGACCCAAGAGATAGAACAAGAACAGCAGAGACAGTAGACATGTATAGGACAATAATGTTAAACACCATTCCTCGAACAGAAACAAACAGACACACGCAGTCTATCATCCTCCTTGCTGAGTTTAGACATCTTGTTTGGTCATGTAGAAATAGGGCCATGTTTGAAAGTAGAATTTTTACAAAAGAAATTTTCCTGTACATCTTCAAACAAAAATTGTTACGGCTTTCATCTAGTTTTTGGCAACACCCCCACCCCCACCCCCTTGTGTGGTTAAAAGTTTAACTTCAGATGTACATATCGTAGGATTACCGTCATTTTATGTTTTCGTTCAAGCCCGCCTTTTCCTTATTTCAGTTCACGGGCAGTCATCCCCATCTCATGTTCTTTCTCACTGTTCATGTTGTTTACCTGACCATAACCTTCCACTGCGCTCCGGCTGCGTTGACTCGGATACGGGTGTCTCGAGCGCATAAATTATTTTCCAGGTACATCCCATGAATGAAAGAGAAGGCCTTAGCCAAAGACAAACATTGTACCTCACCAGAGAGAAAGATAACGGAGTGAGAGAGGGAGAAGAGTCTTGATAGACCAATCACTGAGTCTGAATGACACAGAAAAGGGCGGAAAGGGACATGGCAGCATCAAGCATAAATCCATGCGTGTGTGTGTGTGTCTTGTGGGAGTGTAGGTGAGAGAGAGTGTGTGTGTGTGTGGGTGATACCATTACTATACAACTTTGTTGTAACATTTTATGTACAAAATATTTACTTTATCACACCTCACGCTGTCACCTCATGTTTTGTCAAAGTCCACCATCTCATTATTTCACTCCACGGGCAATCATCAACTCATGTCACTTGTACAAGATTTGTTATTGTTTATTTAGAAGTTTATAAAAAAAAAGTTTGGAAAACAAAACAAAACAAAACAAAAACCAAAAAAAAAAAAAAGTTAAAAAAAAAAAGACCTGGCTCGGTTTGATCCGCATTTGGTGGTTTGGTGCTTGCTCAATTTGCTTATAAAAAGGGAAAAAAAAGATACTTGGCACTTGTCACATAGATGCTTGGTACTTGTCACATAGATACTTGGTACTTGTCACATAGATACTTGGTACTTGTCACACAGAAAATTGGTACTTGTCACACAGGTACTTGGTACTTGTCACACACAAACGTGGTACTTGTCAAACAGAAACTTGGTATTTGTCACATAGAAACTTGGTACTTGTCACACAGAAACGTGGTACTTGTCACATAGATAACTGGTACTTGTCACACAGATACTTGATACTTGTCACACCGAAACTTGGTACTTGTCACATAGATACTTGTTACTAGTCACATAGATACGTCAGTGACCTCTCACCTGACTGCCAGGTAGTCGACTCACCACGAGTTCGAACATTTCTTCACGCCTGCTTGCAGGTCGAACTTAACCACCAACTATATTCTTTGGCCGATATCAAAGAGCTCCGCTGGCCAATCAGAGTATACCTAAGTAACGAAGTAGTTAGGCTTAGACTATAACTGGACGTCATCAAGTTCCTCCTCTGTGGTAGGTATGTAGGACTGACTGAGACCAAACCACTCTTGGTTTCCAGGCTTCTGTCCTACATTCCACATTTTCCCTCCCCCACCTCTAGAACCAACAAGACGTTACAGTGTGACATAACATTCTATGTTAGTACATTGTGACATAACATTCTATGTTAGTACATTGTGACATAACATTCTATGTTAGAAAAGGCAATTGGTTTTTAAATGTAGGAAAATCTATCTGTAAATATATAATTAGAGTTTGGTCAAAACTGAATCTCGTTTGTAAATTAATAACTTCCTCTCTCTCATTGTCTCTCTCTCTCTCTCTCGCTCTGTGTGTGTCTCTGTCTCTGTCTCTCTCATTCTCACATGTAGTGTGGAGTGTATGGAAAAGGGGTGGTTTGTTTATTTATTTATTTCTTCTTCATGCTTATTACGTTTAGTAGCAAATGTTGAATGTCTGTGACAGAGTGAAAGTTGAATGTCTGTGACAGAGTGAAAGTTGAATGTCTGTGACAGAGTGAAAGTTGAATGTCTGTGACAGAGTGAAAGTTGAATGTCTGTGACAGAGTGAAAGTTGAATGTCTGTGACAGAGTGAAAGTTGAATGTCTGTGACAGAGTGAATGTTGAATGTCTGTGACAGAGTGAAAGTTGAATGATGAAGGCCAGAGTGTTAGGCGGACCTTGGTGCCCAATTCTTAATCGTTTGAAAATGAAAGTTCGCTCGTTCTCGTGTACTATCTATCTATCTATCTATCTATCTATCTATCTATCTATCTATCTATCTATCTATCTATCTATCTATCTATCTATCTATCTATCTATCTATCTATCTATGTCTCGCTCTCTCCCATTTTCTAATCGTCGAAAACTCACTGTTCTAATTATATTCTATCTCTGCTCATTTCTGTTCTTGCCTTTCTGTAGTTCACATTTCTGTTCTTGCCTTTCTGTAGTTCACATTTCTGTTCTTGCCTTTCTCTAGTTCACATTTCTGTTCTTGCCTTTGTCTAGTTGGTTCTTGGAAGTTCACGTGGTTTTGTTTTCTGCGTTGTTTCATCTTCATCGTCACTTTGATCCTTGTTTCTCCCGTATATATGGAGATTTGACCTGGCGATTCTTCCATTCTTCTATAAGACCCAGCCATCGTAATCTGTTGAGTGGAAGTGATTAATGGCTCTTTGTTAACTTTAAGAGTGGAGGTGATTAGTGGCTCTTTGTTAGCTTTAAGAGTGGAGGTGATTAGTGGCTCTTTGTTAGCTTTAAGAGTGGAAATGAATAAGTGGCTCTCTGTTAGTTTTAAGAGTGAAAATGAATAGTGGCTCTTTGTTAGTTTTAAGAGTGAAAGTGATTCGTGGCTCTTTGTTAGCTTTAAGAGTGGAGGTGATTAGTGACTCTTTGTTAGTTTTAAGAGTGGAGGTAATTAGAGGTTTTTTTGTTAGCTTTCAGTATGGAGGTAATTAGATGTTTTTTGTTAGCTTTCAGTATGGAGGTAACTAGAGGTTTTTTGTTAGCTTTCAGTGTGGAGGTGATTAGAGGTTTTTTGTTAGCTTTCAGTGTGGAGGTGATTAGAGGTTTTTTGTTATCTTTAAGAGTGGAAGTGATTAGTGGCTCTTTGGTAGTCTTAAAAATGGATGTGATTAGTTGTCATTTATTAGTTTTAAGAGTGGAGGTGATTAGTGGCTCTTTCTTAATTTTAAGAGCGGAGGTGATTAGAGCTTTTTTGTTAGCTTTCAGTGTGGAGATGATTAGAGGTTTTTTTTGTTAGCTTTCAATGCGAAGGTTATTAAAGGTTTTTTGTTAGCTTTCAGTATGGAGGTGATTAGAGGTTTTTAGTTAGCTTTAACAGTGGAGGTGATTAGTGGTTCTTTGTTAGCTTTAACAGTGGAGGTTATTAGTGGTTCTTTGTTAGCTTTAACAGTGATTAGAGGGGGGGATTTTTTTTTAGCTTTCAGTTTGGAGGTAATTAGACGTTTTTGTTAGCTTTCAGTATGGAGGTAATTAGAGGTATTTTTGTTAGCTTTCAGTGTGGAGGTGATTAGAGGTTTTTTGTTAGCTTTCAGTGTGGTGGTGAGTAGAGGTTTTTTGTTAGCTTTCAGTGTGGTGGTGAGTAGAGGTTTTTTGTTAGCTTTCAGTGTGGAGGTGATTAGAGGTTTTTTGTTAGCTTTCAGTGTGGTGGTGAGTAGAGGTTTTTTGTTAGCTTTCAGTGTGGTGGTGAGTAGAGGTTTTTTGTTAGCTTTCAGTGTGGTCGTGATTAGAGGTTCAAGCTATATATTTCTTTGGTGTTTCTGACTGTGTAGACCATATATTTGTATTCGTTGATGGGACCAAAGATTCGTCTTAGATCAGTCGTGCACCCACATACGGCCGCTTTTGGGACCCGGGGAATTCGGCCGTAAGTCGGTATGGCCGTAAGTCGGTATGGCCGTAAGTCGACCTGACGTGTGTCGGCCGTTATAGAGGGAGGTCACAAACTAAATACAATTCTCTAATATAACATGTTATAAAATTATTGGATATGTTTACTGTCATTTTAACATGCTAACAGAATTACATATTAGCACAGTAACTATGTGTAAATTAATAAGATAATATGAATCACAGAATATTAAATAAAGCGTATTGCTGTAATAACTTTTCAGTAACATACAAACAGCACATACACACATACACTTACTTTTTGGACTGACCAGTTGATGATCTGAAAGGAACACATGACTCCATACATGCAGTGCCAAATCTGAAAGCGAAAACGAGATAGTACAGAAAGACCTATTTGTTTCCTTCTTTGTCTACGCCAAATCATTTGACAAATCAGATCATGACGAACTCATGAAGATCTTAGAGGACATAAATAGTGACAGCAAAGATCTGAGAATGATTTTTAATAAAAAAAAATATACATTGGAATCAAGTAGCAGCCAGCAAGGTAGAAATATGGTTTGCAAATATCAGGCAATAAGCCTGAATAATATAAGGCAATAAGGAGTTAGATAAGGCTGTGGACTCTCATCTGACTTGTTCTCTCTCTACAGTGAAAATGTCATGAGAAAAATCAGACGTAAATCAGGAATTCGAGTTGGAAGCTACAGCGTGAACAAGCTACGACATCCAGACAACACACAACTAATAGCCAAGAATTAAAAGAGTTTACAACAATTATGAGATATAGGAGAACATTTAAGTGAAAAAAGGACTGACCTTAAAGTAGCAAGAAAATAGGAAAGAAGAATTCTCCGAATGCAATCTTAAAGTACATAAAACAGTCCAGAGACAAGTGCATTTATTTAATTATTTGAACATTCAAGTAACATTACCTAGGAAATGCACCTCTGAAAACAAGAATAGAATATGCCAAGCCAGAAGTTTTCACACAAATAAGAAACATCCTGTGACTCTGTTACTAAAAATCAGAATTATAATTCTAAAATGCTACATTGATCCTGTCCTAATCTATGGAAGTGCGTCATCGACTATGAAGAGATCGATACAAAGATCACTAGAACTAACGGAAAATTGGTTTCTTGGAAGAACATTAAGATTACAAACAAGGAAATGTAGATAGGACCGTAATTACATCCATAAGAAAACTACAGTCATCATTCATTGAAAATATAATGAGAAGAAGAGGGCGTGAAAACAGCATAACAACAACCTCATCGCTAGGTCCCGAGCCGACTGCCGTTAGATATTATGTTTCTCCATATTACTCGATCTTTTATGAGTAAAACTGATCATCAGCTGATGATCTTATCTCACACCATCTTGTCAAACTATCCAGTATCATTTCTCTCCGCTTTTCCTGGCTCTTCTTTCCTCTATTTTTCCTGTTGTTATATTTTCGGTGCCCCCTCTTCATTTTGGCTGAGTGGTTAGGCTCTCGGTATACTAATCCGGTGGTACTGTGTTCAAGTCCCAGCAGTTGGATTTTTTTTTACACATCAGAAAGGCCCCCGGGGTCTACCCAGCCTCTAAAAATAGGTAGCAGAAAAATCTGTGAAGGCAAATGCGGCTATTCGTGATACTGACATCACATCAGACTTTCATGTGCCGAAGGTCGTGGATGTACGGACCTAACACCGTATCCACAGTGTGCCTTAATGCCATGGAAACTGGAATTTTATCTGTTACCTCTTCACTGCATGTCCTATGACAGCAGATCGTCTCTCCCGTTTTCTTTGACAAGATTTCTTTCTCTCTCCCGCTCTTCTCGTACGTTCATTCATTCATTCATTTGCTTGTTCCTTGCGGAACTTTGCCTCCCTAACAGCTCTCCTGTAGGCCTCTCGGTTGTGAGCAAGATGGCCTGCTACTGATGCATCCATTTGCAGATCGTCAACAATGTCTTGCAGCCACCTTCGTTTTGGTCTTCCTCTCTTTCTTTTTCCTTTTTTCTTCTCGTATATTATTCATTAGTAATCTTTGTTGTCCATGGATTTCGCTACATTTTCTGATAAACCACAACACATTCTTGCTTCATTCTTGTTCATTCCTGGAACACATTCTTGTTCATTCTGGAACACATTCTTCTTTCATTCTTGTTCGTTCTGTAACACATTCTTGTTCATTCTGTAACACATTCTTGTTTTATTCTTGTTCATTCTAGAACACATTCGTGTTCATTGTGGAACACATTCTTGTTTCATTCTTGTTCATTCTGAAACACATTTTTATTTCATTTTTGTTCATTCTTGAACACATTCTTGTTTCATTCTTGTTCATTCTGGAACACATTCTTGTTCATTGTGGAACACATTCTTGTTTCATTCTTGTTCATTCTGAAACACATTTTCATTTCATTTTTGTTCATTCTTGAACACATTCTTGTTTCATTCTTGTTCATTCTGGAACACATACTTGTTTCATTTTTGTTCATTCTGGAACACATTCTTGTTCATTCTGGAACATATTCCTGTTTCATTCTTGTTTAATCTGAAACACATTCTTGTTCATTCTGGAACACATTCTTGCTTCCAATAATCTTTGTGCTAACCTGTCTATTGTCCATGACTCGATTTCGTATACTAAGATAGGTTCAATACAGCATTTTAGGACCCGTTTTCTAACATTCATTGATAAGGATGCATGGTATAGTATGTTTCTCATTCTCTGATATGCTGACTTTGCTTGGCCTATTCTGTTCCCAATTTAGGATAATAAGTTAAGATTTACAATGACTTGAGTGTACTGACACTAAGTTAAGATTTACAATGACTTGAGTGTATTGACACTAAGTTAAGATTTACAATGACTTGAGTGTACTGACACTAAGTTTAGATTTACAATGACTTGAGTGAACTGACAAGGAAGTTAAGATTTACAGTGACTTGAGTGTACTGACACTGAAGTTTAGATTTACAATGACTTGAGTGTACTGACACGGAAGTTTAGATTTACAGTAAGATGAGTAAACAAACACTTGACTTGACATTTACATGAGATTGTACTGGTTTGTTACAGGGAGTATAATGTGTAGACAAACGATAGAGTGAAGTTAAACAATTGGTCAGGGAAGAGCTACAAAAACAAGAGATAATAAAATACTGAGATTGAAGATTTAATGCTTATATAAAGATGAGATTTAAGATTTAATGGTTATATAAGACTACGATTGAAGATTTAATTCTTATATAAGATTGAGAATGAAGATGTAATGTTTATATAAGATTGGGATTGAATATTAAATGCTTATGGATCCTATTGCGTTGCTTATTTGAAAAACGAGGATGATGAAATTGTACTTTTCTGATCTACGACCACAACAACAGATGTTGCTTTCAGTTCACTTCACCTTCAGAATTGCTTTCTCGCAATAAACCTCTCTCCCATTATCGTGCTTGTTATGTACAGATTGTGTTTTGACCACAAACCAGGATGTTTCTGTACTTGCTGCTAATTCTGTGCACACCTACAATGTATTTTTCTTCCACGGTGAGACATTTTAACAAGTTTTTGTACATACAGGCTGTACAAAGTGATAGTGAGAAACGTGACATGTTGCAGACAGACTTAATAGAAAATGGCACTTTATCTTTATAAATAGTATTTAAAATTTTAGAACGTCCAGTTGCATCTCTGAGTCTACCTGGCTGGAGCTGAAGTGAAGATAACTCGCGGAAACCAGATCTTTGTTCTAAAATCTGCAAATATGAAGACGACTCTTATGTTTGCTTGTCTTGTTGGAGCTAGCTTCGCATTTGCTCCTTTCTCGGTACGTGAGCAGTTTCTTTTATTGATATTATTCTTTTTTCATTATTTAAATGATTTTGTCATGATTTTACGCAGAACCGGTCTAGATTTGTGTTTCTGTCAACAGCTTTGAACGTATATTGTTGTCATCATTTCATTTGAAAGAACCTTGTAATATACGTTCTTCTGAGACGCGTTATTTCTCAAATTTCAAAAGGAAATCCTGGCATATGTGTGTCAGGTACCATTTTCTACAGCTGCAAGTAAAAGAAACCCTAAGAATCAGTCAGAGATATAAACAAACACAGGTTCAGATTGTGACACAAACCTCATGAAATCTTGGAAAATGGAATTCTCCGTGTGTTATCTCCCGTGTATTTTTCATGTTATGACCAGTTCTGCTGAAGGTTGGCCATATTGGAATTTTGATTCCAACATAATTTCAGATAAAAGTGTGTCAATGTGCCATACTTTCTTGTCTAAATTGTGAATTAAAAGAAAATAATTAAAGTGAAGTTTTTATTATAAGTTACACTCTTTTACACTTGATTTTGTTCTACCTTCTTTCAAGAAAGATCTAATAGAACAGCTATATAAAACACTGCACAGTATGAGAAAAACAAGAGTTTACATTTATTTAGAAAGTATTTTAATTCTTAGTGTGTTTATTTACCTGATATGAGACATCTGAAATAAGCTTATATCTGCATATATCAGTCTATATGATATCTGTAGTAAGCTAATTTCTCTGTTGTCCTGTCTCATAGTGTCATTCTATTTTACAATCTTTGTTGTGTGTGTGTAGCGTTTTGTGTTCCTGTGTTCTCCTCTATCACATTCTGCTCCCGAGAACACGCGCGTTCATCGCTGACATTCTTGTCTTTATAAGGGGGGATCTAGACTCCCGTCCTGGGCGGTATCAAGGAGACTCCTGCCCTTGGTGGTATCAAGGAGAGATGGTGAAAGTCCACCTACAAGTGAAGAAGATGATACCAGGAACACCAGACCTACACCACAAGCCATCTACGCTAAGGTCAATTACGTTCTAGTCAACGCTACTAAAGGTTGGTGTTTTCATCTATTCTAAAGATTGGCAATATTCATCTATTCTAAAGATTGGCAATATTCATCTATTCTAAAGATTGGCAATATTCATCTATTCTAAAGATTGGCAATATTCATCTATTCTAAAGATTGGCAATATTCATCTATTCTAAAGATTGGCAATATTCATCTATTCTAAAGATTGGCAATATTCATCTATTCTAAAGATTGGCAATATTCATCTATTCTAAAGATTGGCAATATTCATCTATTCTAATGATTGGCAATATTCATCTATTCTAAAGGTTGGTAACTTCAGCTGTTCTAATGATTGGTAAGTTCATCAATTCTACAGGTTGGTAACTTCATCTAATCTAAGGGTTGGTAACTTCGTATATTGTAAAGGTTAGTAACTTCATATGCAGGAAACTCTCGTAGAGAGCGTAACAACAACACAACTCCTTCAGATCATCAGAGGAAGTACCCCCTCCCCTCAGACAAATGTTTCGGCCCTATTAAACTCCTGACACTCTAAAGAGGTTGGACCCCTCTGGATCATGACTCCCAGAGGTCTTGTGAGTTCTTGCTTTTTTTCGTCCCGTGATTGTGTTGGCAATGCACTTTGAAGTGCGTCTTTAGCGATTTAGTTACGAGGGACTGGTATTAGTTGTGACAAACGAAATTATTTATTTTCTCAATGCTTGTTTCGCATACTCCACAGCCAGCATGAAGCCTTTTCTGCTGTTTCTGAACGGCTTTACAATGCCCTTGCTCTTGCTTGCCTTTTTATGCCCAGTTGCTTACATAGGTCGTATGCTGATGTTACTACGAATCCTCTCTCTCCCACTTCTACAGTATCACTTTCGCCCTGACTCCTGCCCTCTGCCTCAGTTGCTTGATCAGGTCATTGTACTTCTCACATTTGAATAGATGCTGCTCCTCTATTCTTGTTTCGTACGGAACCGTAAGCTCGATCATTATTAGTTCCTGTTTTTCTATGGAGTACACTACAATGCCCGGACTTATTCCTGTGTTCTTGATGGCAGTCGGGTATTCTCTTCTTCCTGGTAGGTCCGCTATCACATCCCAGTCATTTCCACTATATAGCACTGATGGTAAGGGAATATCCCTGATTTCAATATTCGATGTCGTACCAGCGTCTATGAAGTATTTAAATGGGACCTCAACTCTTCTGCTGCTATTTGCTTTATCTTTTGCCCTGTCTACAATGGCTGCTAGTTCCTGCAGCACTCTGTTGTGCCGCCAGGTGTAGCGTCCTTGACCTAATGATACTCTGCATGCTGACAGCGCATGTTCCAATGTTTGCCTTTCGTTGCAGAGAGGGCACTTTGTGTCTTCCGATACACCCCATTTGTACAGGTTGGAGCCTGTAGGCAGAAGGTCATAAGTAGCTCTGATGATGAAGCTGAGCCTCAAGGGTGACATTTTCCAGATGTCATCCCATGTTAGTGATCTCTGCAGGACTTCCTCCCATGTTAGTGATCTCTGTAGGACTTCCTCCCATGTTAGTGATCTATGCAGGACTTCCTCCCATGTTAGTGATCTCTGCAGGACTTCCTCCCATGTTAGTGATCTCTGCAGGACTTCCTCCCATGTTAGTGATCTCTGCAGGACTTCCTCCCATGTTAGTGATCTCTGCAGGACTTCCTCCCATGTTAGTGATCTCTGTAGGACTTTCTCCCATGTTAGTCATCTCTGCAGGACTTCCTCCCATGTTGTCCACTGACCTTGCTGTAGCTGTTGTGCCTTCGTGACCCGCTTGTCATCCTCTGAATTCCTTACTTCACTGATGATCATATCCCTTCTTTCCTTACAGGAGGCCTTTGATCACCATTTGATTTCACCATGACCAAACCCCCTTCTGTTGGTCTGGGTGTATCCTATTACTTCATATATTCTAAAGTTTATATATATATATATATATATATATATATATATATATATATATGAGGGGAGTTCAGAAATTAATGCACCACATCGTGTTTAAAGCTAATAATGAAGATAGAAGCATGAAATTTGACACACTTTAAATATGGCATGTGCCGATTGTGTGGACCAAATTGCACCGCAACCGGCCAAAGAATATGGCCGCCCTAACAGTTGAAATGGAGCGTGTTAGCAACTTGCGGTATAAGCAGCAAATTGTGATAGAATTTCTCCTTGCAAAGGAGGAAATTGTTGTGAACATTCACAAGCGTCTATGTGATGTGCATGGAAAATTTGCAGTCAACAGGAGTACAGTCAGTCGCTAGGTTCAGAGAATCAAAGAATCAATAAGTGGAGATAAGGAGTTGCATGATCGGCCGCGCTGTGGACGTCCTGCCACAGCCACCAAGGCAGAAATGTTGAAATGCGCTGAGGGCATTATTCTTACTGATAGGTGTATCATTACTCAACAATTGGCCTTAAAGCTGTCAGTAAGCAATGGTAGTGCATATGAAGTTATAAGAGTCTCGGATTTTCTAAGGTTTGTGCAAGATGTGTTCCTTGAAATCTCACAAATGACCATCGAGTGCAAAGGAAAACAATTTCTTCTGTATTGTTGGAGCATTTCAATTCTGAGGGAGAGAACTTTTTGGCTAAGATCGTAACAGGTGACGAAACCTGGGCACATCATTTTGAACCTGAGACAGAAAAAGACAGTCAATGGAGTGGCATCATCCGTAATTACCACGAAGAAAGAAATTCAAGACAATTCCTTCAGCTGGAAAGGTCATGATCACTGTCTTTTGGGACATTGAAGGTGTGATTCTTGTGGATGTTATGCCAAGAGGAGAGACAATCCATTCGCAAGCGTACATTAAGACATTGAAAAAGATCTCAATCAACGTTTTCGCAGAGTTCAAGTACAAGAATCCAGCAGACTTGTTTCTCCTTCAGGAGAATGCGCGCCCTCACTCATGTCTGGCAACATGGGAAGCAATCAAGAAACTGGGTTGGATTGTACTACTCCATCCACTCTATAGTCCCGATTTGGCACCCTCTGATTTCCATCTGTTTGGTCCAGTTAAAGACGCACTCCGAGGGGTACGATTTGAAGATAATCAAGAGAAGATCTGGTACGGGCTAGGAATACATGCACTTGTTTCGCGCTGGCGTAAAGCCCTACAAGTTGATGGAGATTGTGCTGAATAATACCGATGTTTACAAGACATATCCATGTATATTGTTTATAAATTCATGCTTTTTGAATAAACAGCTCCTGATAAAAACGATGTGGTGCATTACTTTCTGAACGCCCCTAGTATATATATATATAAAATGTCTGATTCAAAACCGTCTTATAAGTAATAATAATAGTAATTATTATTAATATTATTATTATTGCCAAAAGATTATTTTGCTGGAGTCAGTTCAGAGTTATAAGGGGGGGATTATGACAGACTATGAACCAGAAAAGCGGGATTATGACAGACTATGAACCAGAAAAGCGGAATTATGACAGACTATGAACCAGAAAAGCAGAATTATGACAGACTATGAACCAGAAAAGCGGGATTATGACAGACTATGAACCAGAAAAGCGGGATTATGACAGATTATGAACCAGAAAAGCGGAATTATGACAGACTATGAACCAGAAAAGCGGGATTATGACAGACTATGAACCAGAAAAGCGGGATTATGACAGACTATGAACAAGAAAAGCGGGATTATGACAGACTATGAACGAGAAAAGGTCATATCTTAATCTCATCTCTTCAGGTTGTTCATAATGCCATGTCCTGATTAACAATTGGCGACCTGCGTTGGTTCTGATGTAGGTCAGGTTCCACGTGGCGCCTGCTCCGTGAAGTCAGTGAGAATTAAATCTGCCACTGAGCATTCATCAACCGACACCTGGCCAGTCTTTGACATCATCAATATATCAGTTGAAAAGTTCCGCCAGTTGTTTGTTCCAGAAAGATTAGAACAAGAAACTTCCATTTCATGTTTATGATCTTTGAACATATTGTTTCTTACTGTGCGCAGTGATAATACAAACAGCACTTTGTACAGACCTCTTGTTTAGTTCGTTACTGAAGTCAAACTTTTTGTTGATGTATTCGGCAAAGAAGTACAGGTGGTCTTATTAATGGGAGAATATTCTTGTATCTATTCCCAGGTATACTCGTGGCTGATCTAGGAGATGCTGCTGAAGATATTCAGAGCGCCGCTGATGGCTATCAAGAAGCTGATGGTGTTAATGGTTTGTGTCAGGAAGTTATTGTTTATTTACAGAGTAATGCGCCACTTATCATCACCACACTGGCTATGTCAGTACACTCCTTGTCGTAAAGGATCTTGAGATATTTGTTCAGAATATTACAAATATTTGACATGTCTGTGAATGTTTATGAGAAGGTTGACTCATAATCTACAGCATACCACATAGTGCCAGCCCATCCCAGTTCTGTTTGAATAAACTCTTCTTGAACATACCACGTAGTGCCAGCCAATCCTAGATCTGTTTGAATAAACTCTTCTTGAACATACCATGTAGTGCCAGCCAATCCTAGATCTGTTTGAATAAACTCTTCTTGAACATACCACGTAGTGCCAGCCAATCCTAGATCTGTTTGAATAAACTCTTCTTGAACATACCATGTAGTGCCAGCCAATCCTAGATCTGTTTGAATAAACTCTTCTTGAACATACCACGTAGTGCCAGCCAATCCTAGATCTGTTTGAATAAACTCTTCTTGAACATACCACGTAGTGCCAGCCAATCCTAGATATGTCTGAATAAACTCTTCTTGAACATACCACGTAGTGCCAGCCAATCCTAGATATGTTTCAATAACCTGCCGCAGTGCAGTGCATGAGGCAGAAGCAAGGGGTTGTAAGAAAAAAAACTGCAGAAACCTTAAGAGCGTTGGCAACGCGACCTACAGATTTATGTGGACAAGAAACAAGACAGCGGCCAAAGAAGAAAGTTAGCATTGTATAGACATAAATATTTATCACAATCTAAGTCAGGCCATATGCTAAAGTATAGCATTTAACGATCCACATTTTGGTTGTCAGTCCAAATATCCGAGGGGAAGTCACTAAGTAACTCGCAAATTGAAATATTTTATCAGTGGCAGTTACCAGGTAGTATTTAAATATATCCTTAGATAGTACCATCATCCAACTTTATAATAGTTGTATGTAGGGGGCGCTGGGAGTTACGTGCGCATGCGCAAAGCAATAACAAAATGGCTACTCAGCTGTTAGTGTGTATCAAAGAAGAACAGAGAAGTGTAATGCGATTTTTGTGGGCTAAAGGACATTCAGTTGAGGACATTCATAAGGAAATATTTACAGTTTGTGCCGAAAAGTGTTTATCACGTAAAGCGGTCTATAACTAGGTAAAATAATTTTTTCACGGACGCACCGAAATTGTTGACAAAGTCCGACTTGGCCGTCCTGTTCAGATTGCAACAGAAGCGACTGTGCAACGTGTGAATGAGATTATCAGAGCTGATAGACAAGTAATGATAGACAGTGTTGCAAGTGCAATCGGATGTTCACATGGCTTAGCCTACAGAATAATGCATGAACAACTGAATTTTGGGAAAGTTTGCTCACGCTGGGTACCCAGAGATCTGGATGATGAACACAAAATGAACCGATTTGGTTTGTCATTGCAGCATCTCTGCTATTACGCATATGAAAGTGAAGACATGCTCCAAAGGATTTTTACTGTAGACGAATCTTGGGTGCACCACTACCAACCCGAATCAAAACGTGTCTCAATGCAATGGAAACACCACTCATTGCCATGCGCAAAAAAAAAAAAAAATCAAGATTACGCCTTCTGCGAGGAAGGTTATGCTGACAGTGTTCTGGGATTATCAAGGAGTGTTGTTAAGCAAGTTCCAGAAGTATGGTGACAGTGTGAATTCTGTATCGCACTATGAAGTTCTGTCGATGCTACGGGATGCAATTAGAAGAAAACGTCCTGGTCTGCTGACTAGAGGTGTGCTTCTCCTTCAATACACTGCCAGACCACATACGGCTCGGTTAACCCAAGAGAAAATTAGCCAGTTGGGTTGGGAAGTTCTTGAACATCCACTCTATAGTCCTGACTTAGCTCCACGTGATTTTCACCTGTTTGGTCCATTGAAAAACCACCTTGGCTGGAAAAGATTCTCGAGTGACTAAGAGGTGGAAACAGAAGTAAAAAAATGGTTCAGAAATCAGACTCCCGATTTTTACGCCATGGGTATTGCATCACTGATTACATATTTGTATAGAAATATGGAAGACAGAAACATCAGGCAGTTTATTTTGGCCTTTCTTTTGCGGCTGATGTTCGTTGCTCTTTCTCCATTCATCTGCCAAAGAAAGGTGAAAAAAACCAAAAACTTCTTCTTCTTCTTACTTCTTCTTCTTCTTACTTCTTCTTCTTCTTACTTCTTCTTCTTACTTCTTCTTCTTCTTCTTCTTCAGCTTTCCCATTCAGGTATTGATCAATCATGCATAGTTTCCTCCACTAGGTCGATGTTGTCAGTGTATCCTGATATTTTACCTTGTTCTTTTGTACTGCTTTCTTTTTGCACTTTTCTAATTACATTTTCTAGTACTACACTGAATAATAAAGGATATAATGTATAACCTTGCTTTAAACCAGTTCTTATATAGAAGGGTTCTGACTTTCTTCTTTTATATATTACTATATTTTGTGTATCCTCCATGAATATTCTGGCCAAATTGTTAATTTATTAGGTATCTCAAATTCTTTCATAATTTTCAGTAAGCTGCTTTTATCTGTGTTGTCATAAGCTTTCTAGAAGTCAAGAAAGATATTATGTACTTCTTTTCCAAATTCCCAGTACTTTTCTGTTCTTTGAGGTAGATAAAATATTTGGTCAACGGTTGATCTATCTTCCTAAAACCTGCTTGATAGTCTCCCAGTATGTTCTCGTTGTATGGTTATAATCTATTTAAAAATATAATAGATAGTATTATGGTTTTTTTTTTGTAGTAAGGATATTCCTCTCTAGTTTTAACACTTGCTCTTATTGCCCTTTTTGAATACCGGGATCAGTAACGATTCTTTCCATTCACTAGGGACTTTTTCTTCTCTCCATATCAGTTATATTAGTGCACATATCAGTTCATGTAGATTTAGACCTCCTTCCGTAATCAGTTCTCCAGCAATTCCATCTGAGCCCGTTGCTTTGCTTCGTAGAAGCGTAATACTGTAGATGACTTCTTCTAAGTCTGGTTCCTCTATTTCAGGTTCACAAGTCCGTATTTCTTCTCATGGTAATGCATTTATCGGCTCTTCACAGTTTAGTAATTTTTCAAAATATTCTTTTTATCTGACAAATTTTCTCTTCATCATTTATCATGTTTCCATTACTATTCTCCAAGCTCTGCAGAAGTTGTTAGTGTTCGCAGTTTTTTAGAATTCCCTGCTTTTCTTATTTTGATGGCATGTCTGTATCTCGCTTACTATGTCTTTCATATATTATCGTTTTTGTTGACGAATATCTTTTTGAGTTTCTTTATATTGTATGGGGTACTTCTCCTCATTTGTTTTGTTGTTCATGTCATCCAACCATATCTGTCTTGCTTTTCTTTATGACTGCGTCTCTGCAGACTTCATCGAACCAGTTTGTTTAGCTATGGTCTTGACTCCCAAGCATTCTTCCACTGTGTTCTTTATAATGATTTTATATCTTCCCATCTGTCATCAGTCCTTTTATTTTCTTCATTACCTCTTGTGTTTATCTTACGGTTTAGCTCTTTTTTTAAAAAATTTTTCTTTAGTTTCTTCTCTTTTCAAAGCATCTCTGTTTATTACTGAGCTTTTATTTAATTTGCTATAAATGTTTTCTTCAGTCTGAATTTTAGTTTAGCTCCCAACAAGATAGTGGTGGATGCTGCATTCAACCCCTCTGTAACTTCTGACCTGAAGTATGTTTGTTGTGTGCTTGGTATCAGTTAAAACATGGTCTATCTGGTTGTATGTTAGATTATCGGGGATTTCCATGTTTGTTTATGGATGTTCTTATTTTAAAAACATGTTCTACTTATTCTCTCCATAAGCTTCTGCCACATTTAATAGTCTCCATCCATTATCATTAGATCTTTCGTGCAGACTCTCTTTTCCTGTGATGTGTCTTTGCACTGAAATCTCCTAGAATTATCAGTATATCATGTTTCTGGGTCTTCTCTATTACTCTCTCTGACGTGTTGTAAAATTTCTCTTTGGCTTCATCCTCTGTATCTTCTGTTGTTGCATGCACATTAATCATTAATTTAAAAATTAAGAAAGGAATACACTGAGAAAAATCTGTAAACAGGAAAGATCCAAGACTTTCATTACAGCCAGCTGAGGCAAGTAGACAGGTTTTACGAACTGTTAAGTGTTCCTGTTACGATGTATACTCTCTCCGTTACTTTTTGGAATTACAATAGACTTCATAATGAAAAAATGCAGAACAGGTAACACAGGTATTGATTAGGTACATTGGACCCAACTAGAAGATTTTGGTTTTGCTGATGACATAACTCTTATCAGTAACAATGTGAATTCCATGCAAAAAAAAACAGATATCCTGTCTTCACTGGCTAGCAAAATAGGACTTGAAATTAACGAAGACAAGACAAAAATAATGAAACTTCTCATTAATCAAAATGTAAAAATACACATAGAGGGACAGATATTGAAGAATTCAATCAGTTTGCATACCATAGCAGCTACATAGACCAGGATGGTGACACCAGAAAGGAAGTTAGAATTAGAATTGCAAAAGCAGCATCGATCTTCAAGAATCTTGAAAACATATGGCATTCAAAAGTTAAACGCACAACAATCAAGTTAAGACTATTCAGTTCAAATATCTACCCTCATTTATGCATGCGAAAGCTGGAAAACAACTAAAGAAATATACATGTAATTAGACTCTTTTGAAAGCAAATACCTAAGGACAATACTCGGCATCATGTGGTACGAATTCAAGAACAATGTAGAGATGAGACAGATGAGTGAACAACAACCAGACTCATGTGTGATCAGGAAAAGAAGATGGACATATGTTGATGAGATGAAACGATCAGAGAATCCTAAAACAAGCTATCAAGTGGAACACATAAGGCCAAAGAAAAAGAGGTAGACCACGTGAAACTCTAAAGAGGACATTGTTAAGAGAGGCCAAATTAATAGGCTTAACATCCCTTGATGAAGCTGAAAAGCTCTCCGAAAACACAGAAAATTGGCAAACTACTTTGCGAGCCCTATGTAGCGTTTAACGGAACGGGAAGGACATAAGATATAAGAAGTATATATATATATATATATATATATATATATATATATATATATATATATATATATATATATATATATAAAAGCCTAGGTAAACTTAGCCTAGACGTGGCTGTTGATAGTGTAGGTAAACTTAGCCTAGACGTGGCTGTTGATAGTGTAGGTAAACTTAGCCTAGACGTGGCTGTTGATAGTGTAGGTAAACTTAGCCTAGACGTGGCTGTTGATAGTGTAGGTAAACTTTGACAGGATCATCAGAATAAAGCCATGTTATTACGTTTTAGAAAGTAAGTATATAATCTAAATAAACCACAAAACTATACATATATTTTTTTAAATTTTAAGAAAGTTCAAGCTAGCACCTCATTACGTAAACTCAAGACCGTCCAAGTCCCATTCTCTACGTGTCAGAACATTTTCTAGAACATACTGTATAGAACTACGATTTCAGTCGGGATTTATGCTCAAACTTGACCCCAAAGAAAAATAAACAAGAATTCCTGCTGACGATGGGATTCCTTTTTACTACTCGACTCTTTGTCTGAATGGCTGAGCATATGAACATAGAATACTCAGTTAAGAAAAGGAAGTGGACACATGAACGAAGATATTTGTACATGGACACGCAACAGTATTATTTTCTATGTTAAGGTTTTCATTCTTTCAAATATTTAAGTTTCTAATTATATGTGATTATTTCATTCCATATTTTTAGGTACAATTTCACTTTCTAGTTCTAAGAAGTCTGTTACCTTCTGTTTCTATGACCATATTTATAGTCTATTTCTAAACAAATCGCTATCTTCTGCTTCTAAGCACATAGTTCTGTTCTGCTTCTAAGCACATAGTTCTGTACTGCTTACATGCATATAGTTTTGTTTCTGCGCACATAGCTATGTTCTGCTTCTACACACATAGTTCTTTTTTGTTTCTACACATATAGTTATGTTCTTTTTCTACGCACATAGTTCTGTTATGTTTCTAAGCAGATAGTTTTGTTCTGTTTCTACGCGCATAGTTCTGTTCTGCTTCAAAACGCATAGTTCTGTTCTGTTTATACGCACATAGCTCTGTTTCTACGCACACAGTTCTGTTTCGACTCATTGTGTTCTGCGTCTAAGCACATAGTTCTGTTTCTACGCACATAGTTCTGTTTCTACGCACATAGTTCTGTTATGTTTCTACACACATAGCTCTGTTCTGTTTCTACGCACATAGTTCTGTTCTGTTTCTATACACACAGTTCTGTTCTGTTTCTAAACACATAGTTCTATTCTGTTTCTACACACGTAGTTCTGTTTCTACACACATAGTTCTGTTCTGTTTCTACACACATAGTTCTGTTCTGTTTCTACACACATAGTTCTGTTCTGTTTCTACACACATAGTTCTGTTCTGTTTCTACACACATAGTTCTGTTCTGTTTCTACGTACATAGTTCTGTTCTGTTTCTACACACATAGTTCTGTTCTGTTTCTAAGCATATTTTATCTTCTGTTTATGTCTCTTCAGTTACCAACGACGAGATTAGAAATTTGCTCCAGGATGTAAGTAAGAACTATAACGTATCAGTTGATTTTTCTGGACTCTTTGATGGAGATGGTAAGATGGTTTTAATATATACATATAAATGAACGTGTGTGTGTATGTGTGTATGACCATCACGCTGGAACGCCTGGAACAATTTCAGCCAAACGTGGCACATATGACATACAATCTGGACAGTGCACCGTTGGGGTTAGATCATCCCTAGGATACCCCTATGATCCCTAAAGGTCCGGGTGACATGGAAAAATAATCGAAAATGAACAATACTGGTGTCGAATCCATAGTTTTCTGGGCAGCTCAGATGAGTAGTGACACTCCTGATGCCGTTTAAGTCCAAGTTCAGCTACCAACAGCATGGGGGGCCCTAGGGATTGGGGTGGGATGGGGTGACATGTACAAATAATCGAAAACGACCGATATTAGTGTCGAATTCTAGAATGTTGTGGAAATGAACAGAACTTTGTTGATTTGGATAAATAAATACCTTAGACTCTTTTCACTATCTTCTGCTATGGCAGCTATGTGAATGTGATAAAAATAGTTTTTTAATTATGTAAAACAACATGTAACAAGTGAATGTATTAATTCATGGGAGTACAATGTCACATCTGGTTAAGTATTAAGTTTTTTGTTCATGAAGTAATTCAAGTAGTTTAGAATGCAAAGAAGGAAATAAGGTAATATTATTAAGAATATTATTTGAATCACCAGTGAAAAATGAACTAAGGTATCTTAAACATGTAGACTGATGGAGAACAGCAAGAACTGAATTAGAATCAGCCTGAGCATTTCCTACTGGGAGAGATGAGACAGAGCAAGCTGATGGGCCAACAGTCCCTGGGGATATGGAACATGCTGATGATGCCTTATAAAACTTAAAGACAAAGAGTGGAAAGGAAAATATTTTGTCTAAAAAACTTTGGCATGTGATGGAAATGGACACACCTTATATACCCCAACCAGTACTTTCGTTTTAACATAGACATTTACAAATTCTGTAGCAATCTGTCACTAAATAAACAATTAGGAGGATAAACTAGAAAATATTAAATACAATTAAAAAAAACTTTACATTTTAGAATAAACTCTAATACTTAGATCTGATAAAGGCAATAATTATAAAGATGATTATACGAGCAGAGAATGTAGATAAAGAAGTGTTTAGACACCGTTTTCCTAGAACATACAGGATACACGTAGAAGGATATACGCTGAAATATACACAGTAAATGAAAGACGAGACTCTATTGAATGATATAGTACATAAGAATATAGAAACTTATAATACAAACCTATAATACAAACGTATGATGTTTATCTGTTCCAGTCTTTGAACATGCTGTTTATCTGTTCCAGTCTCTGAACAGGCTGTTTATCTGTTCCAGTCTTTGAACATGCTGTTTATCTGTTCCAGTCTTTGAACAGGCTGTTTATCTGTTCCAGTCTCTGAACAGGCTGTTTATCTGTTCCAGTCTTTGAACATGCTGTTTATCTGTTCCAGTCTTTGAACAGGCTGTTTATCTGTTCCAGTCTCTGAACAGGCTGTTTATCTGTTCCAGTCTTAGAACAGGCTGTTTATCTGTTCCAGTCTTTGAACAGGCTGTTTATCTGTTCCAGTCTTTGAAAAAGCTGTTTATGATTCGAACCAGAGAGTAAGGGATCCATGTACTTCACAGAATTGCCCACTCCACAACCGACTTCACGGCAGTGTTGCAAATTTATTTCCCTGGACGTCATTAATAAAAAAAACTACAGAACTAAAGCTTGGGAATGATTTGACATTTACAACACAACAAAAACAACAAACTGACAACAGCATTAACAGCAACATTCTTACCAACAAAAACAAGAACAAAAACAGTAAAGTACAATATCAACAACAATATCAATAACAACATCAATAACAACATTAACAAAAACAATATTAAGAACAAAAACAAGTACAAAGACATTAAAAACCAGTAACAACAACGTCAAGAATAACATTTTTTTAAAAAACAACACCAAACTTAACAAAAACAGCTAAAAAAACAATATCAACAGGATTATTAAAAGAAACAACAAGGACAGTAAGAACATTAATATCATCATACATATAAAAACGGCTATAAATATCACACCTGTATAAAACAGCTAGGAACATCATACCTGTATAAAACAGATAGAAACATCATACCTGTATAAAACAGCTAGGAACATCATACCTGTATAAAACAGATAGAAACATCATACCTGTATAAAACAGATAGAAACATCATACCTGTATAAAACAGATAGAAACATCATACCTGTATAAAACAGATAGAAACATCATACCTGTATAAAACAGATAGAAACATCATACCTGTATAAAACAGATAGAAACATCATACCTGTATAAAACAACTGGACACTTCATACCAAAATAATAGAGCTGGACACGTCAAATCTGTATAAAAAAAGTGAAAAGAAACTTGTCACATTGTTTTTATTATTTTGGACGCCATGCTATTTTTAAAGGTCCACTGAACGTAGAGGCCATCAAGGTAGACACATGTCTTCAGTTACTGAAAGCTCTGGTCAGCAGAGGACAAGAGCTTGAAGGTAGGATCTGTGGTAGCTTTTGTCGTGTCAGTCTGATTCTCTGATTTCCCTGACATATGCCTTCAACACTGCACTGAAAATATGTCTGTGTCATTTGTCTGAAGAATGTTTTGAGCACGTAGACCAAACTTATCTTGTCTCATTTTCCTGAAAATCTAAAAACTATTACATGGTTATACAAAGAAAGTGTTTTTTATTATCTAAACAGAGAAAAGAATACCATTAGTTAAACCGAATTTCTACTCCAAGAAACACATTTTGTATAACTGCTGATGTCTTTGCAGATGATTGGGGACGTCCTTGACAGTTTAGATATAAGTATGTGATTAATAAAAACAACCTTATGATTCATTTGCCAAAGTTCATGTTTCTAAAGTGACATAGAGTTGCTTATGTTAACGTTTTCTGACTGGGAAACTATGATCAGAATGTTCTGTGTAGTCGATGCTGTGATGATGTTGAGGCACAGGTTCTTGTCAGATGGCGAGTAGGTCACACGGCTTTAGACTGAATGAAGCCGACAGAAGGAAAAGATGAAGTGAATCTTTAATGGGCTATACCGCAACTGGAAACAAGAGCGATCATCTCCCGCCCTTTAGCAGAGTAAGCATGTTGCAAGGAGACACAGACATAAAGGTAGGATAGGATCTTACTAGACTATGGTTCGTCAGCCATAACACAAACAGTCAGCCATAGTTCGTCACCCATAATACAAATAGTCTGCTATAGTTCGTCAGCCATAATATAAATAGTCCGCCATAGTTCGTCAGCCATAATACAAATAGTCCCCTATAGTTCGTCAGTCATAGCACAAACAGTCAACTATAGTTCGTCACTCATAGCACAAACAATCAGCTATAGTTCGTCAGCCATAACATAAACAGTCAGCTATAGTTCGTCACCCATAATACAAATAGTCCGCTATAGTTCATCAGCCATAACACAATCAGTCAGCTATAGTTCGTCACCCATAATACAAATAGTCCGCTATAGTTTGTTAGCTATAACACAAACAGCCAGCTATAGTTTGTCAGCCATAACACAAACAGTCAGCTATAGTTCGTCAACCCTAACACAAGCAGTCAGCTATAGTTCGCCAACCCTAACACAAACAGTCAGCTATAGTTCGCCAACCCTAAAACAAACAGTCAGCTATAGTTCTTCAACCCTAAAACAAACAGTCAGCTATAGTTCGTCAACCCTAAAATAAACATCCAGCTATGATCCCTCAACACTAACATAAACAGTCAGCTGTGGTTCTTCAACCCTAACAGAAAAAAGTCAGCTATGGTTCATTGACCGCTACCTCACATCACATATTCACAACAAGTATTATGTCTATATTTCCAAAGATTCTCACTGACAGTTATAGAAACTATACTGTACGAGGGTATGAAAAAGTGGAAACGGATTTTTTTTCTATCCTCTCAGTGTAAATTACCTTTTGGATTCTTTATGCGTTTTTTTTCCATTGAATAATTTATTTAGTTCCTTTTGCTTTTTTTTCTTTTTTTTTTAAATTTGCCAGACAAAGGGATTAAATAACCTTCGTATTTTTTACTTAAAACAAAACTTCACAAGTGAAGATTGATTCTGCTATATTTCACGTTAAAATCTAGATTCAGTTCCTGTACATGAACAACTTTTCTCTCAACAGCTACCGGGGACTCGCCGAGAGTTGTTGTTGCTGCAATAGGCGAGGTATCTGCGGCCCTGAGAGAAACTCTCGTTGATGCAGGTAATATTTTCCCCAGAATCTGTACGTTGATTCTCTGCCAACCACATCACTTTAAAATAGAGTTTGATTTTCTTTGAACAACATCACTTTAACATAGAGTTTTATTTTCTTTGAACCACATCACTTTAACATTGATTTTCTTTGAATAACATCACTTTAGCATAGAGTTTGATTTTCTTTGAACAACATCACTTTAACATAGAGTTTGATTTTCTTTGAACAACATCACTTTAACATAGAATTTGATTTTCTTTGAACAACATCACTTTAACGTAGAGTTTGATTTTTTTTAACAACATCGCTTTAACTTAAAGTTTGATTTTCGTTGAACCACATCGCATTACTACAGGATTGATTTTATAACAACTGATGGGAAATGTCACGACGAAATAAAAAGCAGACGTGCTCAGGCCAAGTCAGCATTCCAGAAAATGAGAAACATCTTGTGCAACAGATCCATATCAATGGAAACAAGATTCCGAGTACTTAAATGTTACATCGAGTGTGGTTCATAAGAAGGATGTTGAAGGTACCATGGACAACTAAGGAAACCAACGAAGAAGTCTTAAGAGAGGCTGGAGCTAAAACACAAACTACAGCAAAAATCAGAGGCAGACAAGCGAGATTTGTAGGACATTTTCTGAGGAGAGGAAAATTGGAACACCTTGTCGCAACTGGAAAAATTGAGGGAAGAAGAGACAGAGGAAGACAGAGAGAGAAGTTATTAGATGGAGTGTCAGTGTGGCTAGGAAGAAAGTCACCGGCGGATCTCATAATCAAGGGAACTGTGGAGAGAAATGATCGTCTACGCCACGCGGCAAGGCACTTGATTGACTGATTTTCTATGAACGACATAGCTTTAATATAGGGTTGATTTTCTATGAACCATATAGCTTTAATGTAGGATCAATTTTCCATGAACCACATCGCTTGAATATAGGATTAATTGTCTTTGAACTACATCAATTTAATATAGGATTGCTTGTCTTTCAACTACATCAATTTAATATAGGATTGATTGTCTTTGAACTACATCAATTTAATATAGGATTGATTGTCTTTGAACCACATCGCTTTAATAAAGAGTTTCATTTTCAGTGAACCACATAGCTTTGAAATTAGTTATCGAAACGGTGATACAATTTTCCCCATACTTTCCTGAAAAAGTCGATTTTGAAATACCCGAGAAGGCAAACTTAGTACTACAGTTTAGCAAATTTTATGATGAGGAAGTTGGTGAAGCTGGCCATTGCAGCCTCGAACAACATCATTCATTCATTCATTCATTCATTCATTTGCATGTCCCTTGCGGAACTTTGCCTCCCAAACAGCACTCCTGTAGGCCTCTCTGTTGTGAGCAAGATTGCCTGCTGCTGATGCATCCATTTGCAGATCGTCAACGATGTCTTGCAGCCATCTTCGTTTTGGTCTTCCTCTTTTTCTTTCTTCCTAATTATGACTTGACTCGAACAACATCAGAAGTCAGTTATTGTGGTTCACTAGTTATGTTTTGTCTTACCTCAGAAGTCAGGTATTGCGGTTAGCTAGTTATCGAAGTTATCGAATAAGATATTGAAGTTAGCTAGTTATGTCTTGAATTATCTCAGAAGTCAGGTTTTGTTGTTAGCTAATTATGTCTTGAATTATCTCAGAAGTCAGGTTTTGTTGTTAGCTAGTTATGTCTTGAATTATCTCAGAAGTCAGGTTTCGTTGTTAGCTAGTTATGTCTTGAATTATCTCAGAAGTCAGGTTTTGTTGTTAGCTAGTTATGTCTTGACTTACCTGAGAACTCAGGTACTGCAGTTCACTAGTTATGTCTTGACTTACCTCAGAAGTCAGATATTGAGGTTAGCTAGTTATGTCTTGACTTACCACAGAAGTCAGATATTGCGGTTATCTAGTTATGTCTTGACTTACCTCAGAAATCAGGCATTGCGGTTAGCTAGTTATGTCTTGACATACCTTGGAAGTCAGGTATTGCGGTTAGGTAGTTATGTCTTGACTTAGCTCAGAAATCAGGTATTGCAGATATCAAGAATCTGACAGGTCTTCAGTGGCGTTCCTGTGGAACTATGAAAGTCATATCTACCTTACGTTCTACAGACAGAACGTGCAGCAGCCTCGAATGTTACGCCTCTGATTCCTCTAACTCTGTAGTTATGTGTATTCTATGCAAAAAATATATTTTTCAACCAAATTATTGAAGACCTGGCAAAATTAGTTTTAATTTCCAGGTTTATTTTCAAAATTATTTTATTCATATGTTATTATTCAACAGCCTTTTATACTTCTCCCTGTGGAACATAAATTAATATGTTATTTAACACGTTAACAACTAACAATGATCTGATTTTCTTTCATTATATAAAATAAAAATAACGTGCTTGTTTGCATGGACTGGTTATCTATTTTTTTTTAGTGGTAGAGCGCAGTAAAATATGAGGTCACACTAAAGCGGCAGAACACAGTAAAATGATAGACTAAAGTGACAGAGCATTCTACTGCACTCTGTCACTCTTTTCACGCTATCATTTTACTGTACTTGTTCTTTCTACTTCTTCTTCTTCTTATTATTCGTTCGCTTCTACCACCAAGATCGCCCCGTGATCCTACTGAACTTACTCATGTGGTTCTCGCCATAGTCTCATTTAAGATTGAGGCTCAGAGCGTCGTGGGGCTTGGCTTATATTCTCGGTGGGTCACAGAAGCGGGATTACGTTAATACCGTGGTTTTCGTTGCACCAGTTTAGTCTAGAGTTGGACTTTGTCATCGCAAAATCTCGACGTGCTTTGAATATCAGTATATCTCCTCGGGTGAGAGGTGGTTGCCCATCCACTCCAGAGTTGGACTTTCTCACTGGAAAACTTCAACGTGATTTGGATATAATATATCCCCGGTGGGTGAGAGGTGGTTGCTTATCTAAACTGCACTGGTCCAGTGTCTCCGACTTCAGCATTTTGTGGTCGTGGCCGCTACCTTTCCCGGTGGTGACCAGAAAGGAGCTTTTGTCGAGGAAGACGAATCCTCGCCACTAGTGAATTTCGCACCTGAGTTAAGCCGGTTTAGGTGTATTATCCCAGTATGGGTATATATAGGACGTGACCATCCTCTAGAGTAGAGACCGTGATATACGTA
Organism: Achatina immaculata; assembly: GCA_009760885.1. Classification (NCBI taxonomy): domain Eukaryota; kingdom Metazoa; phylum Mollusca; class Gastropoda; order Stylommatophora; family Achatinidae; genus Lissachatina; species Lissachatina immaculata. Next base: position 2,901,506 of record CM019698.1, read on the forward strand.
GCCATCAAGTTTCACCCCTGGGTTAAGCCAGTTTGGACATATTGTCCCAGTATGGGTGTATATAGGAGGTGACCGGCCTCTAGAGCAAAGGTGCCGTGGTATGAGTAGCCCTCACCGCGAGTCTACTGACCATACCAAATAAACTTCACTTAATCCTTTCATTACTTTTTCCATAGCGGCGCCACGCGGCAACCCTAATCGCATTTTCTTCATTGGCCGGGGGGAATTTCATTACACGCCCGACAGTCGAAGAATCTCGCCAGCAGAGTCTTAGTTTAACCCTTGGGTTAAGCCTTTTTAGGCATTTGAACCAGTATGGGTATACGTAGTCGGCCTCTAGGGCAGAGGTGCCGTGATATGAGTAGCCCTGACCGCGAGACTACTGGCTACTTCACTTAATCCTTTCCGTCACCTTTTCCACGATGGCGCCGCGCGGCAACCTAATCGCTTTTTCTTCAGTGGCAGGGAGGAGTTTCACCCCACGCACGGCAGCTGAAGAATCTTGCCAGCAGCGAGTTCCTTCTACTGTACTATATTACTTTTCTGTGCTCTCTCACTCAACGTTATCAGTTTATCATTCTCTGCCACTTAACTGAGTGAAAACGTCATTGTTTCCGTTCTTCCTAGAACAACTATGACACTGCACACTGTTGTCACTTTATGCCTGGATGTGTACAGACAAACAAATACGTGTAATTTTTTTTTTTTTTTTACAGTTGGAATTGTGACGTTTGAAGCTGTAAGACCAGTGGAGGAGAGGGTAAGCTAAACACATGTAAAGTATATAATAAATAAGTGATATATGAATTGCAAGAGAACAAATACATTAGCAGTAAGGGAAAACATGTCAGGTGGTAGTCTGCGGAAAAATAATATTAAGGAAAGTTATAATTAGAAATAAAAAAGTCTTCTCGTATATGAATATCACAGAATGATAGAGGAAAACCTGCAGAACTGGAATACTTAGAGGAAAACCTGCAGAACTGGAATACTTAGAGGAAAACCTGCAGAATTTGAATACTTAGAGGAAAACCTGCAGAACTGGAATACTTAGAGGAAAACCGGCAGAACTGGAATACTTAGAGGAAAACCGGCAGAACTGGAATACTTAGAGGAAAACCTGCAGAACTGGAATACTTAGAGGAAAACCTGCAGAACTGGAATACTTATAGGAAAACCTGCAGAACTGGAATACTTAGAGGAAAACCTGCAGAACTGGAATACTTAGAGGAAAACCTGCAGAACTGGAATACTTAGAGGCAACTTTTTTTGCAGCTTGGGCGGGGAATAGATAGTGTTTAGCTACAAATATTTGAGAAAAAAGTCTTAGTAGGGTACCAGTGACGTATACATGTTTATCCGATATAATGATAAACATCTCAAAGGATCAGTGGCGGTTTAACGCATGGGCCCACCTGGGCACTGCCCAGGGGCTCCAAGTGCATGGGGTCCAAGCAACATATGGAAATCTATGAATTCCTTACATTACTTGCATAGGTTAGAGAAGAATGGTGGGGCCCCAGTGCATTACTTTTCCCAGGGGTCCCCGATGCTGTTAAGACGGCCCTACTAGAGACTGATAGTAAACGAGAGGGTAACACAAGAAATATTAAAAACAGAGAGTAAATTTGTGGAAAGACAAACTTAAAGTGAAATAGAGAAAATATGTAATAGAGTTCTATTAATTTTATACAGGAAACACACTAAAACATAACTGACAGAGAGCGAGAACACGGACAAACCCTAGTTTTCAAAAGATGAAGAATTATCCATGCGGGCTCGCCTAACATTCTACACTTTGTCTGCAACCTTTGCTCTGTTGCAAACATTCAGTTTAGCACAAGGTTGCTAAACAAATAATAGTATTAAGTATAATTTAAAATTGAAAAAAGAAACATATTTATTTTCAACTTTTTTTTTAATATTCAACTACATAGATGAAAAAATTTATATCTATCTATCCGATGCCATGCAGACAGACGCTGGTGGTCATGACTTTCCATACTTCTCTATTCCGGGTGTTAATTATGAGCTGCACTGGTGTTCTTTCTTCATGCCACTTCATCAGCCCATCTATTATCTTTTCTCTTTGTCTACCTCGGTCTCTTTTCCGCTCTATATTCCTTGTTTTTATCAAATACTCCAATCCACCTGGTCTCATGGCGTGTCCTGTGAATTTGGATTGCCTCTTCCTGGATTTTGCTACTGCCTGTCCTACTTCTTCTGCCTCTATCAGGACCTCCTCACTGTCCATGGTGTCTTTAGCAATCTTCTAAGGAGCCATATTTCCATGGCCTTCAGGTGGCGCTGTACTTCTCTTGTCACAACTGAACTCTATTTTCTTCGGTGTTAGTGATTGATCACATAAAATAATTTACATCCTTTGAAATATTGTTTTAGCCTGTGTTATTCTGTCATTTATCACCGTTTCACACGTCCCATCTGAAGTTATTAACGCCCCAAAGTATTTTAACTTGTCTACCTGCTTCAATGTTATGTTGTTGAGTGTTATTTTGCAACTCGGAATCATAATTATTTTCTCAGTCACTGAACTATAATCTTACTGTTATTGTTCTTTTTGCTATATATTTTTATATCAGTAGTTAATACACATAAATAGAAAATATAGTAGTACTGCACATAATGAAAGTATAATTGTGTTCGAACAGATAAAATATAGTACATTAGATGACAGAGAATTCATAGTCGTGTAAGTCATATTAAAAATTAATGTAGATAATAAGGTGCAGATAATAGTGCAGAGAATTGTGAAAAACAGTCGTGGAGATAACGATGAGCTGATCGTAAGACAGATCACAGTGTAAATATCATACTGCAATTCACAGTGTAAAGGTAGTATTACAGATCACAGTGTAAAGATAATGTTATAGATCACAGTGTAAAGATAATATTACAGATCACAGTGTAAAGATAATATTACAGATCACAGTATAAAGACAGTACTGAAGATTACTGTGAAAAAAAAAACAGTACAGATTACAGTGAAATAATAACAGTGTAGGTCACAGGGATACTAGTGTAGACGCAGTGAGTAGATAATAGTGTAGAGTAGAACGAAACAACGGAAAGGGAGATAACTATGAAAATATAATAGTGTGCGTTATATTTAACAGTATCACTAACAATGTGAATTCCATGCAAGAAAAAACAGATATCCTGTCTTCACTGGCTAGCAAAATAGGACATGAAATTAACGAGGACAAGACAAAAATAATGAAACTTCCCATTAATCAAAATAGAAAAATACTCATAGAAAGGACAGATGTTGAAGAGGTCAGTCAATTTACATACCTTGGCAGCTACATAGACCAGGATGGTGACACCAGAAAGGAAGTTAGAATTAGAATTGGAAAAGCAGCATCGATCTTCAAGAACCTTGAGAACATGTGGCATTCAAAAGTTATAAGCACAAAAACCAAGTTAAGACTATTCAATTCAAATGTAATATCCACCCTCATTTATGCATGTGAAAGCTGGAAAACAGCTAAACAGATAGACAAGAAATTAGACTCTTTTGAAAACAAATGCCTAAGGAAAATACTCGGCATCAAGTGGAACTAATTCAAGAACAATGCAGAGATAAGACAGATGACTGAACAACAACCAGTCTCATGGGTGATCAGGAAAAGGAGATGGACATATGTTGGTCACGTGTTGAGAAGAAATAATCAGAGAATCCTAAAACAAGTTATCAAGTGGAACACAATAGGCCAAAGAAAAAGATGCAGACCATGTCAAATTCTAAAGAGAACATTGTTAAGAGAGGCCAAATTAACAGGCATAAAATTCTTTGATGAGGTTGAAAAGCTCACCGAAAACAGGATAAATTGGCGAACTACCTTGTGAGCCCTATGTGACGTTTAACGTCACGGGAAGGATAAAAGATAAAATTATATTTAAAGGACCAAATATCCGCAGTCAGTGCACTAAAACTACTGGGAACATACTCAATGTTGAAAGACGAGGGTATTGCTAATTGTTAAGAAAATGTGAAATTGAGTTTGTTTGTTAACCAATATAGGGGCTTTTCTTGTCAATGTCGATGTTCTTCAAGTGACAGGTTAAGATAGTCATGTTTTATTACCTGGAAATAGCCTCACAACACATCATTGTACAACATTTAGAAAATTTAATCCACTAACATATGAAAATAATGAAAAATGAGCGTCATAATATGTATTTATCACTTAATGATGCAAGGAATTATCTTGAAGTCGAAGATAAGGTTGCAAGAATGTCTTGAAACAACGATTCCGACAGACTGTTTACTTTCATATTAGAAATGCAAGATTCAGTTTTGTGAATTCTCGAGCAAGAATAACCCATTGCAGAAAGAGAAAACCAACGTAAAAAGTTTTAATGAAGTATCTTTCATATTAATTAGTTAGCAATGACCAAAGATTCTTCCTTCGCCTCCTCAGTTTCTCCTTCTGGTTACAGCAGCTGATAACACCCATGCTGTCCTGTCTTACCATTCGTCTGGAGTTCTTGATTAGTCGTTCATTTATTGTCACACACAGTTTAATCCTCATCATTTCTTGACAACGAAGCCGATAGACAGTTCTAACAGTCTTTCTTACGACTGACAGTTGTAACAGTCTTTCATACGACTGACAGTTTTAACAGTCTTTCATACGACTGACAGTTGTAACAGTCTTTCTTACGACTGACAGTTGTAACAGTCTTTCATACGACTGACAGTTGTAACAGTCTTCCATACGACTGACAGTTCTAACAGTCTTTCTTACGACTGACAGTTGTAACAGTCTTTCATACGACTGACAGTTGTAACAGTCTTTCATACGACTGACAGTTGTAACAGTCTTTCATACTACTGACAGTTGTAACAGTCTTTCATACGACTGACAGTTTTAACAGTCTTTCATATTAATATGCAGCAGAGAATTTCAGTTGTTAACAAAAGGAAAATCTTGACTTCTAGCATCGCTTGTGTTGATTCTACAACGATTTTAATATCAATGCTAGAGCCATGTACTCATCATATCACTACTAGAGCCATGTACTGATCATATCACTACTAGAGCCATGTACTCATCATATCACTACTAAAGCCATGTACTCATCATATCACTACTAAAGCCATGTACTCATCATATCACTGCTAGAGCCATGTACTCATCATATCACTACTAGAGTCATGTACTCATCATATCACTATTAGGGCCATGTACTCATCATATCACTGCTAGACTTATGTACTCATCATATCACTACTAGAACCATGTACTCATCATATCACTACTAGAACCATGTACTCATCATATCACTACTAGAACCATGTACTCATCATATCACTGCTAGACTTATGTACTCATCATATCACTACTAGAACCATGTACTCATCATATCACTACTAGAACCATGTACTCATCATATCACTACTAGAGCCGTGTACTCTCTTTTTTGTGGTTACAGAGTCTCAATGCAGGACATCTTGGAAAAAGAGGTATGGATTAAATTTAATCTCACTGAGTCTATGTAAAATATTGCTTTGTCCATTTATGGGTTTGTCTGGATATGTCCTTGTCTACATATGTCTGTCCGTCTGTCTTTCTTTCTATCTTTATATCTGTCTGTCTATCTGTCTGTCCATCTCTCTGAATGTCTGTGGCTCTGCATGTCTATATTTCATATTGTGTATTATAATTAACATAGTTATATATATATGTATATATATGTATATAGGAATATATCATTTTCAAATTGATATTTCATTTGTAATGTTCAAATATCTGTTATTTACGTGCTCGAGAATATTTTACTAGCAGTTTTTTTTCTCGCAGAACAAATATACACATGAACTTAAATTATGAATTACTATCTGAAATAAATATGTAAAATATCTATGTGAATAACCATGTGAAATTACTGTGTGAAATTTCACATAGTGAAATATCTGTGTGAAATTACTGTGCGAAATAACTATGTGAAATGATTGTGTGAAATAATTATGTGCAATAACTATGTAAAATTACTGCGTGAAATAACTATGTGGAATTAATGTGTGAAATAATTATCTGAAATTACTATGTGAAATTATTGTGTGAAATTACTATGTGAAATAACTATGTGAAATAACAATGTGAAATTACTATGTGAAATAACTATGTGAAATTGCTATGTGAAATTACTATGTGAAATTATTATGTGAAATTACTATGTGAAATAACTATGTGAAATAACAATATGAAATTACTATGTGAAATAACTATGTGAAATTACTGTGTGAAGTAACTATGTGAAATAACTATGTGAAATTACTGCGTGAAATAACTATGTGAAATTAATGTGTGAAATAATTATCTGAAATTACTATGTGAAATTATTGTGTGAAATTACTATGTGAAATAACTATGTGAAATAACAATGTGAAATTACTATGTGAAATAACTATGTGAAATTACTATGTGAAATTCATTCATTCATTCCTTTACATGTCCGTTGCGGAACTTTGCCTCCCAAACAGCACTCCTGTAGGCCTCGCGGTTGTGAGCAAGATGGCCTGCTGCTGCTGCATCCATTTACAGATCATCAACGATGTCTTGCAGCCATCTTCGTTTCGGTCTTCCTCTTTTTCTTTTTCCCATTATGTATCCTTCCAATACGGTCTTCTCTAAATTATCATGACGTTTAATGTGTCCAAAATATTTAAGTTTTCTCTCTTTAATCCTCTTTACTAGCCAGCCTTCTTCAATATTAAGCTCTTGTAGTATAGATATATTTGTTCTTTTTTGTGTCCACGATATTTGGAGAACTCTTCTATAGCATTTACATCCAAAGGCATTTATGTGCTTCTCAGCTGTTTTGTTAAGTGTCCAGGTCTCACAGGCATATGTTGCGATGGGAAAGATGCATGCCCTTAAAAATCTTATTTTTGTGGTTCCGTCTGCTCCTCTCCACAGATTCTTTATTTGTTTTACTTTCTGAAGAGCAATAGATGTCCTCCTTTTAATTTCCCTCATTGTATCTCCATTATTAGTTAGTAGTGATCCAAGATATTCAAAACTCTCCACTTCTTCCAGTTTTTCCTCACTGATACATATTTCAGTTGCCTTGTTTGTTTTGTCAGTTGTCGTCACTTTAGTTTTCTTTGCATTAAGATAGAGGTTCTGCTCTTCGCTGTTCTTGCGGACTGACATAAGTTTATGATTCAGTTTCACGAAAAGAGATAAAGGGCTCTGAATACGAGCAGAAACGCGAGTGGCAGAAATACGATGAGCACATATAAGTGACAAAAATAAGCTTTTAAGGGCATGCTTCTTTCCCATCGCAACATATACCTGTGAGACATGCTCACTTAACAAAACAGCTGAGAAACACATAAATGACTTTAAATGCTACAGAAGAGTTCTTCAAATATCATGGACACAGAAAAGAACAATTATATTCATACTAACAGAATTTAATACTGAAGAAGGCTGGGTAATAAAGAGGATTAAACAGATAAATTTAAATATTTTGGACATATGTCACGTCATGATAATTTAGAGAAGATCGTCTTAGAAGGGTAGTAGTGGGAAACAGAAAGAGAGGAAGACCAAGGCGAAGATGGCTGCAAGACATCATTGATAATCTGCAAATGTATGCATCAGCAGCAGGCAATCTTGTTTAAAACCGAGACGCCTACAAGAGTAATGTTAGGGAGGCAAAGTTCTACAAGGGACATGCAAATGACTGACTGACTGACGTATAAGTGAAGACCATACAAAGCCCAATATTTCATGAAATACCTGTGAGAAAGACCACGTACTATTGGACAAAATCACCCGACCTAGAATATGCGAGGTGCTCCTCCCACCACCACCTGTTTCTCTTGCGACCTACAGGTGCTTATTGCCCCTCCTGGTCTCGTCCCTGCGACTCCACCTCCCCCCCCCCCCCGGGGGCGATCTCTCCTTTTCCCGGCATCTGATATCGATTGGTTGTATTCGCTTTTCTTTGTGGAAAATTTTCCTAGACTCTAGGATGCATTCGAGTGTTTTCTTTCTAGGAGGATGCCACAAAGCTAGGTATTTAATTTTTTAGTTATATGCTGTGTTTGTGTATGTAATCCTTGAGAAAGGCTCACGCCGAAATAGTGGATGTTGTATGTTTTCCATTTAATCATTTGTTTTTCATTTAATCATTCTCATCTTACTCTCATACTTTCTGCTATTTGTTTTTTCCTCACTCCCTCTGCCGGCGTGTAAGAATGTACCAGACACCTCTATTTACCTTTTCTCATCTACGACCACAACAACAGATGTTGCTTTCAGTTCACTTCACCTTCAGAATTGCTTTTCGCGCAAAACTCCTCTTCCCATTTGTCGTGTTTGTTGTGTACAGATTGTATTCTGGCCACAAACCCGGATGTTGCTGTGTTTACTACTAATTTTGTGCACACCTAGAATATATATATTTTTTGTCACGTGTGACATATTTAACTGGTTTTCGTACATACAGGCTGTACAAAGTGATAGTGAGAAACGTGACATGTTGCAGACAGACTTAACAGAAAATGACACTTTATCTTTATAAATAATATTTAAAATTTTAGAACGTCCAGTTGCATCTCTGAGTCTACTTGACTGGAACTGAAGTGAAGATAACTCGCGGAAACCAGATCTTTGTTCTGAAATCTGCAAATATGAAGACGACTCTTATGTTTGCTTGTCTTGTTGGAGCTAGCTTCGCATTTGCTCCTTTCCGCGTACGTGAGCAGTTTCTTTTATTGATATTATTCTTTTTTCATTATTTAAATGATTTTGTCATGATTTTACGCAGAACCAGTCTAGATTTGTGGTTCTGTCAACAGCTTTGAACGTATATTGTTGTCATCATTTCATTTGACAGAACCTTGTAATATACGCTCTTCTGAGACGGATCATTTCTCAAATTTCAAAAGGAAATCCTGGCATATGTGTGCCAGGGTACCATTTTCTACAGCTGCGAGTAACAGAAACCCTAAGAATCAGTCAGAGATATAAAAAAATACAGGTTCAGATTGTGACACAAACCTCATGAAATCTTGGAAAATGGAATTCTCCGTGTATTATCTCCCGTGTGTTTTTCATGTTATGAACATAGTTCTGCTGAAGGTTGGCGATGTTGGAAGTTTGTTTAGAACATAATTTCAGATAAAAGTGTGTCAATGTGCCATATTTTCATGTCTAAATTGTGAATTATAAGAAAATCTTGAAAATGAAGTTTTCTCATTAGTCACTCTCTCTTTTTTGTTCTACCTTTTTACAAGAAAGACGGATTAGAACTGCTATATAAAACAGTTGTAAAATATCCTTTTTATATTATATATTTGTTATAATATTTTATTGTTATTTCTCAGTGTTTTGTATCATGTTTAGTTTATAATTTGCCCCCAATTTTAACCTTCGTTTAACTGGACCACTGTCCACGGGGTCTTATAAGTTATTATGGATATGAATATGTTTTGTCTAAAAAAACCTTTGGCATGTAATGGAAATGGACAAACCTTATATACCTCAACTAGTACTTTCATTTTAACATAGACATTTACAGATTCTGTAGCAATCTGTCATTAAATAAACAATTACGAGGATAAACTAGAAAATATAGTAGTATATAGAAAATAGAAGTTTTATGTTTGCTTCAGATTTTAGAGTAAACTCTAATACTTAGATATTTGATTTAGATTTTTAGATGTTTGCTTCAGACTTTAGAATAAACTCTAATTCTTAGATCTGATAAAGGCAATAATTATAAAGATGATTATACGAGCAGAGAATGTAGATAAAGAAGTGTTTAGACACCGTTTTCCTAGAACATACAGGATACACGTAGAAGGATATACGCTGAAATATACAGAATAAATGAAATATGAGACACTGTTGAAAGATGTAGTACATGATAATGTAATAGGAACTTATGCTGTTTATCTGTTCTAATCTTTGAAACAGAATGTTTATCATTCGAGGCGCAGAATAAGGGATCCATGCACTTCATACATTAGCCCACTCCACAGCCGACTTCATGGCAGTGTTGCAAATTTATTTTCCTGGAAAAAAAAAACAGAACTAAAGATTGGGAATGATTTGACATTAAAAAGAGCAAATAAAACAAACAAATAAAAAATTACCAGCAGCATTTACAGCAACTAATTATGTCAGTCCGTAAGAACAGCGAAGAGCAGAACATCTAATTTAATGCAAAGAAAACTAAATTGATGGCAACTGACAAAAAAACAAGGCAGCTGAAATATATGTCAATGAGGAAAAATTGGAAGAAGTGGAGAGTTTTGAATATCTTGGATCACTACTAACTAATAATGGAGATACAATGAGGGAAATTAAAAGGAAGACATCTATCGCTCTTCAGAAAGTAAAACAAATAAAGAATCTGTGGAGAGGAGCAGACAGAACTAAAAAAATAAGATTTTTAAGGGCATGCATCTTTCCCATCGCAACATATGCCTGTGAGACCTGGACACTTAACAAAACAGCTGAGAAACACATAAATGCCTTTGAATGTAAATGCTACAGAAGAGTTCTTCAAATATCGTGGACATAAAAAAGAACAAATATATCTATACTACAAGAGTTTAATATTGAAGAAGGCTGGCTAGTAAAGAGGATTAAAGAGAGAAAACTTAAATATTTTGGACACAATAAACGTCATGATAATTTAGAGAAGACCGTATTGGAAGGGTACATAATGGGAAAAAGAGAAAGAGGAAGACCGAAACGAAGATGGCTGCAAGACACCGTTGACGATCTGCAACTGGATGCATCAGCAGCAGGCCATCTTGCTCACAACAGAGAGGCCTACAGGAGCGCTGTTTGGGAGGCAAAGTTCCTCCAGGGACATGCAAATGAATGAATGATTAACAGCAACATTATTACCAACAAAAACAACAAGAACAAAAACATTAAAGAAGAGTATCAGCAAAATTATCAATAACGAAATCAACATCAACAGCAACAATATTAAGAACAAAAACAACAAGTAAAAAAACATTAAAAACCAGTACCAAGAACATCAAGAACATTTTTAAAAACACCAAAATTAACAATAACAGATTAAAAAACATAAAAATGTACAAGAACAGCTAAGATTGACACCAAAATTAACAAGAACAGGAAAAAACACACCTAAATTAACAAGAGGAGCTAAGAAACCACCAAAACAGCTAAAGAAACACACCTAAATTAGCAAGAAAAGCTCAAAACCACCCAAATTACCATCCCTTCTTCTGTTTTGATTGCACAAACATATCCACTGTAGAAGCCCTTAATGATGTTGACAATTTTAGATGGTATTCTATATAGACTTAAAATTCTCCATAATGAATCTCTGTGTGTGCTATCAAATGCCTTTTTAGAGTCTATGTAGTTTGGTTAGCGGGGTAGGGGTATCCCCTATCAAAGGAGAAGTAAGACGCCTCCTTACCTCCGTCAGTCTACGGGACACCCTTGGGCAAGGTGGAGTACCCGTACAGCCCCCCGATCAGGGTGACGTGAAGCCATGGGAGCAGGTGGTGGATGGAATGGGAGAGCAGCTGACAGATAATGTTGGTTATGGTCACCATTCTATGATGGTAGGCAGATGATCTCAATGTAGGGACAATGGCTACGATCAATGACTAGTACAGTCACTGCCTGGAAGGAAAGCAATGGTAAACTACCTTCTGGAAACATACCAAGAAACCCAAGCAGCAATCATGGAAAGTCAGATAGGAAAAAGATCTGGTGGTGAGTCCCCCAGGCCAGATAGATCTAATTTTAACACTTGGGAAGAGTGTGAGACAGAGGTCAGTACTAGTAATTGTGATGACGGACAAAATCCTGACGGTGTTACCAAGGAAAACTCCTGCATCAAACTAAAAAGAAAAATAAGAGTAGGAACATGGAATGTAAGAAGTATGTATGAGGGAAAATATCAAGTAATAAGTGACGAGATGAAAAGAATGGGGATACACATTTTGGGAATCTGCGAACATCGATGGAAAGGATCAGGACACTTTAAGAGCGAGAATGATAATATATTTATATATTCTGGCGGAGAAGTAGGAGGAAAGAATGGAGTGGCTTTTTATTTGGACAAATCAACATCAAAAGCATTACTAGGCTACAATCCAGTAAGTGATAGAATCCTAACAATCAGACTTAAGGGCATTCCTAGAAATGTAACAGTCATCCAGGTATATGCACCTACATCAGCGGCAGAAGAAGATGAAGTAGAACATTTTTATAACACGCTGCAAACGACAATAGACCAGGTACGGAAAAATGATATTGTATTTATAATGGGTGATTTTAATGCAAAAATTGGTACAGAAAGAACAGAAGATGAAGGACATGTTGTAGGGAAATTTAGCATAGGACACAGAAATGAGGCAGGTGACAATCTAATGGCGTTTTGCATGGAAAATGAGCTAATGATCGCTAACACACTTTTTAAACAACATCCAAGAAGACTTTACACATGGACATCACCTGATGGGAAAACCAGGAATCAAATAGATTACATTTTAGTGCAGAGAAGGTGGAGGTCAAGCATAACATCAGCAAAAACTTGACCAGGTGCTGATTGTGACACGGACCATGAGTTATTAATAGCAGACATGAAGATAAAGATAAAAAAGACAGTTACGGGATCAATACCACTCCGCTTTGACCTTACAAATATACCAGAACAATACAGTATAGAAGTGAAGAACCGTTTCGAAATCCTGATGGCTGTACAGGAAGAGATGACACCAGATGAATTGGCTACGCTGGCCAAATATATCTTAGTAACAACAGCTAAAGACATGGTTCCAGTAAAGAAAACACAAAAGAATGGATGGATCACAGCAGGTACACTAGAACTGATAAAACAATGTAGAGAAATGAAGACGCAATGGAGAGTGACAAACAACAACAAAGATAAATATAAAACTTTAACAAAAGAAGTACGAAGAAAAATAAGAAACGACAAAAAAGAATACATACAAGATTGCTGTGAAAGAATAGAAGAACATCAGAGGTGTGGAAGAGATAGTGAAATGTTTAAAGAAATGAAGACATTGACATTGACACCTAAGCTAAATGTAATTTGTGATGAGATGGGGAATACCCTGACAGAGACAGAGGAAATTCTAGAAAGATGGAAGGAATATTGCAAAAGAATGTATGAAACAACCGACTGTGGAAGCAGAAATCAACAGTGTGAATTATTATTGGAGGAGAAAGAACCCGAGCCGACAATGGAAGAAGTTTTATGGGCAATAAAGAATCTGAAAAATGGTAAATCACCAGGATGTGATGAGATAACCGCTGAATTTATTAAAGCAGGAGGAAAGGAGTGTGCAACAATCTATCATGCATTATGTAAAAAGATATGGCATTCAGGTATTTCGCCAAAAGAATGGAAAAGAACTGTATTCATACCACTGCCAAATAAGGGTAACCTGAAATTATGCACCAACTACAGAACTGTTGCCCTGATTAGTCATGCCAGTAAAATTCTGTTAAAAATCATAATGGGTAGACTTCGAAAGAAAATAGAAGAAGAAGTCAATAATGGTCCAAGCTGGCTTCAGGCAAGGAAGAGGATCAAGAGATCATATATTCAATCTAAGATTAATAATAGAGAAATGCAGGGAGTTTAATGTGAATCTATATTTATCCTTTATAGACTACTCACAGGCATTTGATTGTGTACAACACCAGAAAATTTGGGAAATAATGGAAAAAATGGGATTTCCAACACATTTGATACAATTAACATCACTGCTGTATCTAGACCAACAAGCAGCAGTAAGAATAAATGGTGAAACAACAAGTTGGTTTGACATAAAACAAGGGGTCCGTCAGGGGTGCATATTGTCAACCTACTTATTTAACTTGTATACTGAAAATATAATGAGGAATGTTAGAGAAGATGTAGACAAAGAATATTACGATGCCATAACAGTTAGAGGTTATGAAATACCAGAGATTAGATATGCTGATGACACAGTATTGCTGTCCACAACACAAGAAGGAATGGAAAAACTAATTATGTCAGTCCGCAAGAACAGCGAAGAGCAGAACCTCTATCTTAATGCAAAGAAAACTAAAGTGATGACAACTGACAAAACAAACAAGGCAACTGAAATATGTATCAATGAGGAAAAACTGGAAGAAGTGGAGAGTTTTGAATATCTTGGATCACTACTAACTAATAATGGAGATACAATGAGGGAAATTAAAAGGAGGACATCTACTGCTCTTCAGAAAGTAAAACAAATAAAGAATCTGTGGAGAGGAGCAGACAGAACCACAAAAATAAGATTTTTAAGGGCATGCATCTTTCCCATCGCAACATATGCCTGTGAGACCTGGACACTTAACAAAACAGCTGAGAAACACATAAATGCCTTTGTATGTAAATGCTATAAAAGAGTTCTCCACATATCGTGGACACAAAAAAGAACAAATATATCTATACTACAAGAGCTTAATATTGAAGAAGGCTGGCTAGTAAAGAGGATTAAAGAGAGAAAACTTAAATATTTTGGACACAATAAACGTCATGATAATTTAGAGAAGACCGTATTGGAAGGATACATAATGGGAAAAAGAAAAAGAGGAAGACCGAAACGAAGATGGCTGCAAGACATCGTTGATGATCTGTAAATGGATGCAGCAGCAGCAGGCCATCTTGCTCACAACCGAGAGGCCTACAGGAGTGCTGTTTGGGAGGCAAAGTTCCGCAAGGGACATGCAAAGGAATGAATGAATGAATGAATGAAGTTCAGTATTAATGGTTTCTTATTCTTAGAATAAAGATCTGGTCGACACACCTTCTCCCTTTTCGAAATCCTGCTTGTTCTTCTCTAACTGCTGTATCTACTATATCTTTAAGTCTATTCAAAATGACCTTGAAATACTTTTGACACAAATGATAATAAGGTTACTCCTCTCCAATTGTTACAGTCACTAAGTTTGCCTTCTTTTTTTTGTTTGGTATTTTAACAATGATTATTAAACATTCTCTGTAGTTGTCTCATGTTGTCACTATTGATAGCTTTTAACATTTTAGATGTTATTTCACCTTCACCTGCAGCTTTGTTGTTAGCCATTAAATTCGCTGCTGTTTCAATTTCATGCAATGTAATTTCATCTAGGTTGACATTTAGTTGTGGGATTGGTAAGTCGGTTTCAAGGTTTATCACTTCTTTTGGGTGTGGTCGATTAAGTATTTCTTGGAAGTGTTTGGCCCATCTTTGCTTTTGGTTTTTACTTGATGTTAATAGGGTTCCAGTTTTGCTAAGGATTGGTCTTTCTTTATATGTAATAGTACCTATTAGCCTCTTGTGTATGTTATATAAAGTTTTGCTGTCTCCTGTTTTTGCTGCTTTCTCTGCCTCTTTCGCACGTTGTCTATGTATTCTCTTTTATCCCTTCTATCTGAACTTTTTACTTTCTTGTCTATTTCTTTGTATGTTACTTTCGCCACATCTTTTCCAAGGTCTGTCTTTACATTCAACATGTCTAATGTGGCTGCTCGTCTTTCATGTATGTACGTCCATGTGTTTTCTGATATCCATAGTTTTATATTTGTTTTTTTCAGTCCAGCGCTTGCTTTTGCTGCTGTGATTATGGTTGTGCTGTAAGAATTCCATAATTCATCTATACCTATCTCTTCTACTTCACTGAGTGGTGTGGAATGATTGGCAAGTTCCTGATTGAAATTACTGTTAGTAGTTTCTTCTTGTAGGCTGTGACTGTTTATCTTTCTGTGTATTGATTTCTTGTGTTGGCTTTTCAGTTTTAGTTTTGTTTTCCCTATACACAGATTGTGATAACTGTTGACATCTGCCACCCATACATGCCCTTACATCTATTTGAGATGTTCTGTATTGCTTTCTAATACAAAAATGATCTATCTGGTTTCTAATCCTATCATCTGAAGATATCCACGTTGTTTTATGTATCTCTTTTTGTGGAAATATTTGCCTCCAATGACCATGCCCTCTGTCAGACCATACCTGTAAAAAGAACTGAAAAAAACTTATCACATTGTTTATTATTTTGGACGCCATGTTATTTTCCAAGGTCCACTGAACGTAGAAATTGTCAAGGTAGACACATGAAAGCTCTGGTCAGCAGAGGACAAGAGCTTGAAGGTACGATCTGTAATAGCTTCTGTCGTGTTAGTCTGATTCCCTGATTTCACTGAAGTATGTCTGCGTCATTTTTCTGAGGACTTTTTTGAGCAACTGTATCGAACATTTATTTCTCTCATTTTCCTGAAAATCTAAAAACTAGTATATGGTTATACAAAGAGATTGTTTGTGTTATCTAAAGAAGAAAAAAAAAATGCTGTCAATCAAATTGAATTTCTACTTTAAGACACATTTTGTACACCTGCTGATGTCTTTGCAGATGATTTGAGGCATACTTAATAGTTTAGATACGAATATGTGATTTTTAAAAAAACTTTTGATTTATTTGGAAAGTTCATGTTTCTAAAGTGACATAGAGTTGCTTATGTTAACGTTTTCTGACTGGGAAACTATGATCAGAATGTTCTGTGCAGTCGATGCTGTGATGATGTTGTGTGCAGTCGATAGTGTGATGATGTTGTGTGCAGTTGATGCTGTGATGATGTTGTGTGCAGTCGATGCTGTGATGATGTTGTGGCACAGCTTCTTGTCAGATGACGAGTAGGTCACACGGCTTTAGACTGAATGAAGCCGACAGAAGGAAAAGATGAAGTGAATCTTTAGACTGTGAATGAAGCCGACAGAAGGAAAAGATGAAGTGAATCTTTAGACTGTGAATGAAGCAGACAGAAGGAAAAGATGAAGTGAATCTTTAGCGAGCTATACCGCAACTGGAAACAAAATGTATAAACTAGGAATAAAGTAGGAACAGCTTTATTATTTAACTGTCACACAGTTGTGACGTTTCGGTGAGAGCCTTTATCAAACGAAAACAAACAGGACGAAGAATCAGAGAGAGGAGATAAAGTACAGATTCACATGAATCTGATGTTAACGAAACAATAAAACATGAAAAGGTTCATGCAAAATTGCAAATGACTTATCTCAGCTTCTGGAACAGCACAGAATCACACGAGCCTTTATGTCGATAAAGTTTCGATGTAAACAATGGGTTCGTTCTGAAAGGTGCAAAAATGTGCATGACTGAGTGTAGAAAATGTTAAGAGACGAGGACGGGCACAGAAGGAGCAGAGAATTATTCCAAGAACGAGGATGACTGGAGAGCCCCTGTCCATGGCCTGTGCTCTTAAGGGAGTGAAAGGCGATGATAATGATGATAATGATGATGATGATGATGATGATGATGATGATGATGATGATGATGATGGTAGTGAATGGATAGGGATTTGTGATGTTTGACAGTAGATGATGATAAGGAAAGGGTGGCAATCTACTGAGGAGAAGGTGAAATGAATGATTATGGTTGTGGTAGAGGAATAGTAATGTGATGATGCGTGAGTGTACTAAACTATGTACAACAAGTGAAAATGAGTAAGATTGTGTGTAGCCGAATAACGAATTCAAACGATGTGGTTCCAGTGTCCAAAAGTACTAAATGTAGATGTTCTCAAG
Source organism: Achatina immaculata (assembly GCA_009760885.1). Lineage (NCBI taxonomy): Eukaryota > Metazoa > Mollusca > Gastropoda > Stylommatophora > Achatinidae > Lissachatina > Lissachatina immaculata. The sequence goes on from CM019698.1 coordinate 2,919,108, forward strand.
CGCTAGGCAGCTTCTGTCATTTGCGTGACATTGTTTGATTGCTGTTACCAGAAAATCAGTTTTGCTTCTCGGGTTGGGGCCATTGAAATGATTAGGGACTGGTTTCGAAGCATGCTGGGTGATGTCGTACAGATGTTTCTGTATGCTGTCCCCTGGTCTAAGGCCAGTTTCACCAATATAAGTTATCCTGCATCTCTTGCATAGGATGGCATATATTACATTTCGGGATTCGCATGTGAATCCATCATGGAGAGTGAGGATAGTTTTAGGAAAGGTTATGAAAAGGTAAAAATGGATTTTTTTCCCCATCTTCTCAGTTTAAATTACTTTTTCTTTTCTTTCTGTGTTTTTTTTTCATTGGATAATTTATTTCGTTCGTTTCTTGTGTGTGTTTTTTTTTAATTTGCCAGACAAAAGCATAAAAATAACCTTCGTATTTTTTACTTAAAACAAAACTTACACAAGTGAAGATTGATTCTGATATATTTCAAGTTAAAATCTAGATTCAGTTCCTGTACATGAACAACTTTTCTCTCAACAGCTGCCGGGGACTCGCCGAGAGTTGTTGTTGCTGCAACAGGCGAGGTATCTGCGGCCCTGAGAGAAACTCTCGTTGATGCAGGTAATATTTTCCCCAGAATCTGTACGTTGATTCCCTGCCAACCACATCACTTTAAAATAGAGTTTGATTTTCCTTTGAACAACATCACTTTAACATAGCGTTTGATTTTCTTTGAACCACATCACTTTAACATATAGTTTGATTTTCTTTGAACAACATCACTTTAACATAGAGTGTGATTTTCTTTGAACAAAATCACTTTAACATAGAGTGTGATTTTCTTTGAACAACATCACTTTAACATAGAATTTGATTTTCTTTGAACAACATCACATTAACATAGAGTTTGATTTTCTTTGAACAACATCACTTTAACATAGAGTGTGATTTTCTTTGAACAACATCACTTTAACATAGGGTTTGATTTCCTTTGAACCACATCACTTTAACATAGAGTTTGATTTCTTTTGAACCACATCACTTTAACATAATTTAATTTCCTTTGAACCACATCACTTTAACATGGAGTTTTATTTTATTTGAAACACATCACTTTAACATAGAGTTTGATTTTCTTTGAACAACATCACTTTAACATAGAATTTGATTTTCTTTGAACAACATCACTTTAAAATAGAGTTTGATTTTCTTTGAACCACATCACTTTAACGTACAGTTTGATTTTTTTTAACCACATCATTTTAACATAAAGTTTTATTTCCTTTGAACCACATCACTTTAATACAGAATTTGATTTTCTTTGAACTACTTCACTTTAACATAGTTAAACATAGTTATTTAACTTGGCCACATGACTGAGATGTTACTGAACTTGGCCACATGACTGAGATGTTACTGAACTTGGCCACATGACTGAGATGTTACTGAACTTGGCCACATGACTGAGATGTTACTGAACTTGGCCACATGACTGAGATGTTACTGAACTTGGCCACATAACTGAGATGTTACTGAACTTGGTCATATGACTGAGATGTTACTGAACTTGGCCACGAGATGGATTTAAGCGGGACTTCTGGAGACAGGACTGCTGTACAAAAGCTAGAGGGTGGACGTTGGGGAAGTATTTAAGGTCTTTATCTGTCTACATGAATGCTGAGGATGTACGAAGACACGGAGTGTATGTGAGATATTGGAGCTGGGCTTGTCCTTGGATCTGTTCTTCAGTGCAAAGATCATTCCTGAGTGGCTGTCAGGTGTAGCGTGGAATTTGTTTGAATGTTTTTGTATGTTGAGCTGTCACTTCTCACAACACGACTCACCCACACGTACACTCATGTACCACAAAATCATGCCCTACACTTGTGAGGAACAATCGTGCACACAACATTCATTTAGTATCTTTTATTTGTTTACTTGTAACCAATGATTAGCATCTCTGTGACTTTGACTGGAACAGTTTGCGGGTTATTGTAAGAACAACTAGGAAACAATATGGCATTCTTTGGCTGATGATAGCTATATTGATGGTTCTGGCTTTTCGTAAAAATGAACAAAATTATTTCAGTGTGTGGGTCACCGGTGGAGGGAAACCATAGGTGGTGCCGTTTAGCTATTATTTACAAACTAATATTACAAGTAATATAACTAATAGTACAAGTAATATAACTAATAGTACGAGTAATATAACTAACAGTACGAGTAATATAACTAACAGTACGAGTAATATAACTAATAGTACCAGTAATATAACTAATAGTACGAGTAATATAACTAATAGTACGAGTAATATAACTAATAGTACGAGTAATATAACTAATAGTACGAGTAATATAACTAATAGTACGAGTAATATAACTAACAGTACGAGTAGCATAACTAATAGTACGAGTAATATAACTAATAGTACGAGTAATATAACTAATAGTACGAGTAATATAACTAATAGTACGAGTAATATAACTAATAGTACGAGTAATATAACTAATAGTACGAGTAATATAACTAATAGTACGAGTAGCATAACTAATAGTACGATTAGCATAACTAATAGGACGAGTAGCATAACTAATAGTACGAGTAATATAACTAACAGTACGAGTAGCATAACTAATAGTACGAGTAATATAACTAATAGTACGAGTAATATAACTAACAGTACGAGTAGCATAACTAATAGTACGAGTAATATAACTAATAGTACGAGTAATATAACTAATAGTACGAGTAGCATAACTAATAGCGCGAGTAATATAACTAACAGTACGAGTAATATAACTAACAGTACGAGTAGCATAACTAATAGTACGAGTAATATAACTAACAGTACGAGTAGCATAACTAATAGTACAAGTAATATAACTAACAGTACAAGTAGCATAACTAATAGTACAAGTAATATAACTAACAGTACGAGTAGCATAACTAATAGTACAAGTAATATAACTAATAGTACAAGTAATATAACTAATAGTACGAGTAATATAACTAACAGTACGAGTAATATAACTAACAGTACGAGTAATATAACTAATAGTACGAGTAATATAACTAACAGTACGAGTAGCATAACTAATAGTACGAGTAATATAACTAATAGTACGAGTAATATAACTAATAGTACGAGTAGCATAACTAATAGTACGAGTAATATAACTAACAGTACGAGTAATATAACTAATAGTACGAGTAATATAACTAATAGTACAAGTAATATAACTAATAGTGCGAGTAATATAACTAATAGTACGAGTAATATAACTAATAGTACAAGTAATATAACTAATAGTACAAGTAATATAACTAACAGTACGAATAATATAACTAATTGAGCTCACGGTGAGATTGTGACATCTGCGGGAGATAATGGACTGCATCTGTGATGGAGTTTTATTATGATCATTTATGAACATTTGTTTGAGGGACTATGTTCTTTCTCCATTTTTTTCATAACATCTCATTCTCTAAGGAAACATATAAAGATGTTAATAAATGAATACGACATATACAAGAGACTGGTTTCAGCTTTGGTTATTTGGTCTTTTCTTCTCTTTTATGCGTAAAATATGTGGCATATTACACACGTACTAACATAAACATGAAGTTATCTGTTCTATATTTTTATTATCTGAATTTCAAACTTTGCACAGTTATTTTAAATGTCCTAGCCAAAATCTTTAATAAAATGAAATTAATGGATTTTTGTTTGTTTCAGTGCTAGTATTTGAAGGAAACAGAAAACTTTCTTTTTCTGAAGTGTTTCCACAATGACTGGGTTTGCCAAAATTTAATTGGCCTGTAGTTATTTTGCAGAAACCGTCTGTGCTGTCCTGCAAAGTCTCTGGCCTTAAAGATTTATGTTTTTATTTGCTTCGAGCACGATCTCAAACAAGCAAAGCTCCTCTGGTAGATATCACTTTTACTTCACAGAGCTTTGCTTTCTCGTTGACTGTTTTCTGGGAAGTGGGATTTTCCTTCACATTTCCGGACCTGTATTCTCAAAACGCTTCACTGAAATATCTCACTGAGTGATCTAGAGTTCCATGAAGTAGTCCAGTCAGAAAGAAAGAAGGCTGTGAATAAAGAGTTGGGGAAATAGGTAACAGATTTCTTGGAGACGAGATTCAGAAAAACCGAAGGAAAGTTATATATTAAGTTATACTAGTATATTAAGTTATACTAGTATATTAAGTTATACTAGTATATTAAGTTATACTAGTATATTAAGTTATACTAGTATATTAAGTTATACTAGTATATTAAGTTATACTAGTATATTAAGTTATACTAGTATATTAAGGTTCCCTTTATCTATGTCGATGAAGAAGATGTTTCTGGTGAAAGTGATTTCTGTAATTACACTCTTGTAGATGTGAAGAGAGTGTTGGAACTAGGACTAATTAAAGGTCAGTCAGTCATTTGCATGTCCCTTGCAGAACTTTGGCTTCCTAACAGCTCTCCTGTAGGCCTCTCGGTTGTAAGCAAGATGGCCTGCTGCTGATGCATTATTATTTTTAAAGGTACTGGAAAGAAATCCGAACTGTGTGGCAGAAACTGCATAGTAACCAACCAACATTTCACAAGAACAAACGCACAAACAGCAAACATACAATTTGGACGGATGCTGCGGCATGCGGCGGAGCATATATGTGGTTGTCCTGAAAGCAGTGAAGCCGGAGTCCGAATTTTGACCCTTCAACCTTGAACACACGCTCCTTCAAATACTAGCACTGAAACAAACAAAAATCCATTAATTTCATTTTCTTAAAGATTTTGGCTAGGACATTTAAAATAACTGTGCAAAGTTTGAAATTCAGATAATAAAAATATAGAACAGATAACTTCATTAGTACGTGTGTAATATGCCACATATTTTACGCATAAAAGAGAAGAAAAGACCAAATAACCAAAGCTTTATCGTCGCTAGGCCTATGTTTATCAACAAATATGGCTTCCATTGTTTTATTATGATCATTTATGAACATTTGTTTGAGGGACTATGTTCGTTCTCCATTTTCTTTCGTCCAGAGCAGCATATTTCTGCATTACAAGCTCAGAATTTAATTTAAAAATGTCTAGACTGTGGTGTAGAGAATGCAGTAGTAGAGATTGTGAATTTTCACCCACGTGGCGCGGGTTGAAAGGATCTATTGTTTTATTTTTGCTCCAGCAGCAAAATGTGTTAGAAGGGTAGCTGGTAATACTACTTCTCAGCTTTTTGCTAGTACTAGCTGTAATATCACAATAAGTAATGCTGGAGATTGTGTAATTTAAATAATTAAATGTTGTAGAATGCTTCAAATTTAAAAAAAAAAACGCAAACACAATGGCCTGTTTTCTGGTAAATATTAGTCAACGACCGCCCACTTGTTTTCATGTAAATATTACCTACCCACTTGGTGTTTTTAGTTTGCTGTGAATGCATAACTAGTGCATATTTTCATGTAAATTTTGGAAGATATTTGAAGACAAGATGTTTGTGTACATTTTTATTCATTATGGAATTATATGACCAACTACAGTGGATTAACTTGATGGGTAAGTGACAAAAAATTTATTTTATTACTTCATTTTCCATTCTTTCTTCTCAGTTCTTAGCTCTTTTTTGTTGTTGTATACTAACAAAATGTTAACATTTTTATTTGAAAAACAAAATACATTTTTTCTTCTTCAAAATAAGGTATAATACTTCATACTACAAATCAGATTATGCCTTTGTCATTCTTTTAAATGTGACAACCATCCCATTTCACATTGTGAAGTTTACCCCCCTTGGTCTTTTGAGGGAAACACCCCCAGTAGACAAAGAGTTAATCTGAAACCTCCCTTCCTGCAGTTGTTGCAGGGAGAGATGGGCTGTAGGGAGAGATGGGCTGTAGGGAGAGATGGGCTGTAGGGAGAGATTGGTTGTAGGGAGAGATGGGCTGTAGGGAAAGATGGGACGTAGGAAGAGATTGGTTGTAGGGAGAGATGAGCTGTAGGGAGAGATGGGATGTAGGGAGAGATGGGATGTAGGGAGAGATGGAATGGAGAGATGGGTTGTAAGGAGAGATGGGCTGTAATTAGAGATGGGATGTAGGAAGAGTTTGTAGGGAGAGATGGGCTGTAGGGAGAGATGGGATGTAGGGAGAGATAGAATGTAGGGAGAGATGGGCTGTAATTAGAGATCTGCTGTAGGAAGAGATTGGTTGTAGGGAGAGATGGGCTGTAGGGAGAGATGGGCTGTAGGGAGAGATGGGATGTAGGGAGAGATGGGCTGCAGTGAAGCAAGGTGTATAAGAAAAAATATTTTAAAATGAGACGTTACTAAAATAATGGCGCTATAACCTGCGTTATAAGTTAGTATACATAAGAATGGCCTCCTGGTTGGTGTGAGACTGTTCTTCGTTGTACGCTCCACCACCATAGTGTTCCATGTCCGTCCGTGATTTGTGCCCCCTCTCCCCCCAGAATATTGTAGTTGTTATAGCTAGTCAAGACGGTCTTGACAAACTAGGTCAACCAGTCCAGGTCGTCATTATCAAGGCCAAAATATCCGGGGTGATTTATTACTGATTATACCAAAGTTGTGACCCACCGAAAAACACGACAAAATAACAAAACTTGTAACGATCTCATGGTTTCTCTTACTCACCACCAAGTGGCCATGTTTCGCTCGTTACTGAAACACACATTAGGGGAGAGCAATTCATGTTTAGGGGAGACAATTTATATAATTTGATAATAAACTTACATGAAATTGTCTGTGCTGAGTTTGGGAGTTATCGTCCTTGATGTATGCTGTTACATTTAATTACGAGTTTAGTGTGAATTATCAGAAAATAGTGCAAGTTAATCGTGACCGAAACTGACAGTGCAAAGTTTAGTTTGCGTGATTATACTCTGTGTCAGATGTTAAAAGCAAACATAATAATATCATTAAGCGACAGAATAAAAGAACGTGATCTGTATGTGTGTAAGAGGAAGAGAGAGAGAGAGAGAGAGAGAGGGAGAGGATAAGACAGGGCAAGAGAGTTAGAGTAAGCAAATCTACTGTACATTTTGAGATTATACGTTCAAAACTGTATATATTCTTTGTCCACTCACAATGGAAAGAATATTCAAAGTATATTCAAAACTGTTAAACGTCACTCCATAAAGCAGAGAGTATGCCAGGTCGCTAAGTGACCTAATTACAGACTTGAAGTGATGATTGTTTAGATACAGTCAAACCCACTTAGTATCACGTCGCTTTATGTCAATGAATGTTAGAAAACGAGTCCTAAAATGCTATATTGAACCTATCTTGTTATATGGAAGTGAATCATGGACAATAGGCAAGTCTGCACAAAAATCATTGGAAGCAGCAGAAATGTGGTTTATTAGAAGAATGTTGCGAATCACCTGGACAGCAAAAATAACTAATGAAGAATGTATGAGAAGAGCTGGAGAGACAAAAAACCTTGTCAAAAAGATAAGGGAGAGACAATGTACTTTCATAGGACATGCAATGAGAAGAGGGGGCATTGAAAATATTATAACAACAGGAAAAATAGAAGGAAGAAGATCAAGAGTAAGACCAAGAGAAATGATACTGGACAGTCTGACGGGATGGTGTGAGAGGAGATCACCAACTGAGCTGATGGCATGCATGAAGGATCGCGTACTCTGGAGAAGCATAATAGCCAACGCCAGTCGGCACGGCACATGATGATGATGAAGATTATGTCACCACCTCGATATTGTCACATAAATTTGTATCCCCGGTCAACTCCCATAAGTAATGAATGGGCTTTACTTCCGTTAATATCACCCTCGCTTACTGCCACATATCGGTTAATGTCACGGTATTTTTGCACCCGGAGGAGCTAAAGACCCGCCTTGTATCACAGCCTGGGCGAGTACAAGCTACAAACATCTCACAAAGCGTTATCAGCTTCGTGGTTCATCAAAAAAGGTGCCGGCCGTTTGATCACCGAGTAATTGCCGCATCAACATTTAGAACACGTGGGCATCGAAACTCACTTGGTGTGACTTGTACGAACTCCCTGTGAAAGCGAGCTGTTGTTCTTTGCAGCCGATGCTGTAGAGATGTTGAGGCACAGCATCGTATCGGCGTGGGAGCGGGTTATGGCGGCTACCTTTTCAGACCCGAATTACAGCTAAAAAGCAGAGGGTGTGCAATGGTTCTTTAGTAGACTCCACCACCATGGGCACTATAGCGATCACTGCCCCGTTAGCCAGGCTATGACTGTTACTGGGGGTACAAAGGAGAGGTGGGACAGTGTTTTGGTCAGCTATGGGTCGCTAACCCTGACACGGGTCGCTGATTACCTTATCGGGCGTTTTCACCCTCTACCCACGTGGTGTGACTGAAAGGTTTACCACGGCCGCCCTTTCGTGATTAAAATCTAGCGGTTTTCGGTCATTGGCTTCTTTATCAAGACGTGGGCGGTATTGAATTGGCAACGTGAGGTGACAGTTAGTCAGACACGAATAGTGTACTGTGAATCACATAGCCGGGAACTTCTCTCTGGTTCTCCTTGTGACAGATAATGGCTACTAAACGCAAACGTGTTGATCTGGATATGAACAGTAAAATGGACATCCCGAAGCAAGTTGATGAAAAAGTTACAAAAAAGGACATAGCGGATAAATTTGAAATTGATGTTTCAACTACATCGAAACTTGCTATAAACCGAGATAAAATTGAACGAGACTTTCACTCAAACTGTAAGCGAAAGCGTGCGAATTCCTACATGGATTTTGAGTGTGCTGTGCTGAAATGGTTCAAACAGACACGTTCTGCACAGTTGCCTGTGTGTGGTCCTATTCTGGCAGAAATCGCAGAACGTTTTGCGAAAGAAATGAATATGCCTGACTGGAAGTGTTCGTACGACTTTCTTGAGCGCTTTAAGAGACGCCACAACTTAACATTTAAGGTAGCTTCAGGTGAAGCGGCCTAAGTTAACACCGATGTCGTTAATGAATTGATTTCTCGCTTGCCAAAATTTCTGGATGCGTACAGCCCAGATGACATTTTTACAATGGATGAAGCAGCGTGTTTTATAAACTGCTACCTAACAGGACTTTGTGCTTTCGTGATGAGAAATGCCACGGTGGCAAACGTTCTACAGATCTCTTAACAGCTGTCGTGTGCTGTAACATGTCTGGCACTGAGAAGATTCCACTCCTTGTTATTGGAAAGCTACGAAATCCGCGGTGCTTCAAGAACATAAAGAGCCTGCCCATCACTTACAAGACCAACCAGCGTGCTTGGATGACAAGTGAACTGTTTGAGGACTGGGTCATTTCCTTCGACAACAAAATGAACGAATTAACAGAAAAGTTTTTGTTGTTTGTTAACAACTGTCCGGCAAACACCGACGTCAGCAATCTGATGGCTGCAAAGCTTGTTTTCCTGCCACCTAACACAACCAGCGTGCTGCAGCCTTGCCACAAAGGTGTCATTTAAACCTTCAAGCAACAGTAAGAAAGCGAATAGTGCGTCATGTGCTGTTTGTTGTGCAAAAAAAAGCGTGTCGCTGAGATCGACATCAAAATAGCGATTAATTTTATGCATGCGGCAGTCAATGATTGCGAACTGCTTTCGAAAATCACAGTTTACTTTCTTGCCCGAGCCAGTGATCAATACAAATGCCGGTGATAATTGTGACGTTCCCTGGACTTGATCACAGATGAAGAGTGGACTGCAATTTCTAATGAAAGTGTCGCGTTTGATCAGTTCGCTTCAGCTGATGACAGCTTGCTGTCAGCGGAAATGTTTTCAGTCGAAGAGATCGTCGCTAGCTGCAGTAAAAGCAAGGTAGACAGCGACGCCGAGGATAGTGCTGATGACGTCAGTGAGTCCACGGACCAGACGCCCACAAAAACTGTTTCTTACGCTCAGTCTGTAAGCCCGTTCGAGGCTGTGCGCTCGTTCATTTACAGCATGCGTGACGTGACGCAGGACATTTTTAGTGCTCTGTCGTGTTTAAATTACTTTCTTTTTTTAATTAATAGACCAGTTATCACTACACAACACAAAATCGCGCATTTTTTTAGTGCTACTGCTGACAGGTCAGGTGCTGCTTAATTATAGTGTTTTCTATGTTGTAAGACTAGAACGTACTGTATTCTGTGATTAATATATTTTGTGACTAATATATTTTGTGAGTAGTACATACTGAACACCCAGCAGTAAGAATAAATGGTGAAACAACAACTTGGTTTGGCATAAAACATGGGGTCCGTCAGGGGTGCATATTGTCGCCTTACTTATGTACCTTGTTTACTGAAAATATAATGAAGAATGTTAGGGAAGATGTAGACAAAGAATATTACGATGCCATAACAATTGGAGGTTATGAAATGCCAGAGATTAGATATGCTGATGACACAGTATTACTGTCCACAACACAAAAAGGAATGGAAAAAACTAATTATGTCAGTCCATAAGAGCAACTAAGAACAAAACCTCTGTCTTAATGCAAAGAAAACTAAATTGATGACAACTGACAAAGCAAACAAGGCAGCTGAAATATGTATCAATGAGTAAAATTTGGAAGAAATGTAGAGTTTTGAATATCTTGGATCACTACTAACTAATGATGGAGATACAATAAGGAAAATTAAAAGCAGGACATCTATCGCTCTTCAAAAGGTAAAATAACAACCATGGAAGCTGTGCAGAGGAACAGACATAATTACAAAAATAAGATTTGTAAGGGGATGCATCTATCTCATCGCAACATATACCTGTGAGACCTGGACACCTAACACAACAGCTGAGAAACGCCATAAATGCCTTTGAATGTAAATGGTACAGAAGAAGTCTTCAAATATCATGGACATAAAAAAGAACAAATGTATCGATACTACAAGAACTTAATACTGAAGAAGACTGGCTGGTAAAGAGGATTAAAGAGAGAAAACTTAAATATTTTGGACTCATTAAACGTCATGATAATCTAGAGAAGACCGTCTTGGAAAGGTACATTATAGGAAAAAGAAAGAGAGTAAGACCAAGGCGAAGATGCCTGCAAGACATCGTTGGTGATCTGCAAATGGATGCATCAGCATCCTGAAGCCTACAGGAGAGCTGTTAGGGAAGCAAAATTCCGCAAGGGACACGCAAATGAATGAACATACTGTGTCCGGTGATGATACCTTTGGCTGCTAGTTATGTGTTTAATGTAGCAAATGTGTGTGTGAGAGAGAGAGAGAGAGAGAGAGAGAGAGGGAGGGAGAGAGAGAGAGACACATACACTGACCCAGCTAAATCCTTTTTAATTGACTCCTGTTTATGTCAACTCCGCTTATTGTCATCACATTTTTGACGGTGCCGATGATGTGACATTAAATGGGTTCGACTGTATGTGTTTAAAGCTCGTTGTGGCCAGATCTCTCAGAGAAACATTTTTGGAAAAGTGCGCCGATTTTTTTTTCTGATCTGAAAAAAAAAGCATGAGTGAAAAATCATTAGGCTTATATGAAGGACTCCTGCTGATGATGTGTTTCATGGCGGCAACCTATCTCTTTGCCTAAATGGCTGAACATATGGAAATCAATACATAAAATCTAAATAAAAACATTTAGCTATTAAAGTGATCAAGTGATAACATGGCCTGTCGCATACTCTGTTATATGTGTATTGAAAGGTAGAGAGGAAACTTTAGAAATGGCAAAAACCATCTCCCACAGATAATTTAACAATCTCTTACAGATAATTTAACAATCTCTCACAAGTAATTTAACAATCTCTCACATGTAATTTAATCAGTCATATAAGCTAATGTCACACCAAACTTAACACACGCTCTGTTGAGAGGAACTACAGAATATGAAAGAAATAACAATTTGAAAATCAATAAACATTGTTCTTTGTCTATCCGCCATGTTTGTGTTTATTGTAGCAACATACCACTATGTACATAATCCTGGACGTAATCAACCGCCTGAGGCTAAGTACAGACATTTTAGCCATCTGAAATGAAAATTTTTTTGTTTCAGCTGCACAAGGCCGAAAATTCAACTTTCTCAGATCAAGCAGATTTATCTCATTACCTCATGAACGAGTACAGATTTATCTCATTACCTAGTGACCGAGTATACATTTAATAGAGAGTCACAACCAATCAACAAGCACCAGAGTAGCCAAGTGGTTAGTGTACTAGTCTGGTGGCGAATGACGGTAGCTGGAATCTGCTGGAAGTGGCTCAGTCATCCAGGCTGTACATATAGGTACCTGGCTTCTTCTGGAACTGTGGAAGGAAGGGCGGCCAGGCTTTATGCTGACCACATCACCCTCTAGCATGTCAACAGGTCAAGGAAAATATGGACAATAACACCATATCCCCTAGGTACCCACATAGAGTTACCTTTACACGTAGTCGATAGTCGTGCATATTAAAAGAAATTAATAGAAAAGATTCAGAACTATGAGTACGTTTGCAATGTTATGACAGATGAAAGGGACTTTTTGCGTAATTTATTCTCTACTTTCTTGTTTCCTTCTCCTAGCTCCCCTCCCTTTCACCACCTTCTCTTCATCTCTGGCGGCCTATAGGTGTATAGGGTCTTGTCCTATTCACCAGTTTCATATTTTCTCCCTGCAGGTCTTCATGTTCTTCATTCATTATCTCTCCGCTTCCCCTCCCCCCACCCCGACACCTTCTCCTCTAGGGGCTATCATGTTTCTATTGCCCTTCTCCCATCTGTTTCCCTCCTTCTCTCCACCTCTTCTTTACGATTGGCTCTATCATCCTTTGTGTGGCTCCGCGTGGTCTCTATGCCTCGTCTAGTGGACACGCATTTCTCTGTGTTTCCTACTATTGAGGATGCCACATTAAGATAAGTTTTTCATTTAGTTGTACGTTTTTGTCTCGTTTGTGTATGTAATCCTCGAAAAAGGCTCACGCTGAAATATCGGATGTTGTATGTTTTTCATTTATACATTCTCAACTCACTCTCTTACTTTCTATTCGTTTTTTTTTTCACTTTTCTCACTTTACTCACTCCCTCCGCCACCTTGTAAAACTGCACCACGCACCTCTATCTTCCTTTATTACAATGTTGTGAAGTAGGTAGATGCATGCTAGCTGTTTACGATAGCTGCTGAGTGTGTCATTAGATGGTAGCTGTTTATGATAGCTGCTGAATATCAGTAGATGCTAACTGTTTATGATAGCTACTGAATATCAGTAGATGCAAGCTGTTTATGATAGCTACTGAATATCAGTAGATGCTAACTGTTTATGATAGCTGCTGAGTGTCAGTAGATGCCAGTTGTTTATAACGGCTGCTGAGTGTCAATTTACTGAAGAGAACTTCTCAGTTTAATTCCATCTGTAGGCCCCAATAAATAGACCAAGTTTGTGTCTTCTGGAGTCAGCATACACACAGAACTACTGAGTCTGGTAAAATCTTGCAACGATTATACACACAGAACTACTGAGTCTGGTAAAATCTTGAAACGATTATATACACAGAACTACCTGAGTCTGGTAAAATCTTGCAACGATTATACACACAGAACTTCTGAGTCTAGTAAAATATTGCAACGATTATATACACAGAACTACTGAGTCTGGTAAAATATTCAAACTATTATACACACAGAACTACCTGAGTCTGGTAAACCTTGTAACGATTATACACACAGAACTACCAGAGGCTGGTAAAATCTTGTAACGATTAATGAGATATGAACTTCAGTGTGAGTCCATCATCACAGATAACTTTTGTAGAAAAATCGCAACCATTAGGTCACTAGTATCATGTAGCACACCTTCGTGTCATTTTGTTACGCGTAGTAAGAACACTCGTCAGATAAAAACTATTCTTATACAATATTATAATCTTTAGCTGTGCTACATTCTGTGACGATAAAAGCAAATGGCTAAGAAACAGTGATAATCAGTCTCAGTTAAGGCTGCCATAAATTTCCGTGAAAGTGAGGCCCAAATAATAAGTAATGTTGAAGAAGTATTCCACGGACACTTTAGTCCCGTCTTTGAAATATCTTCTTATTGGACAATTCGTGCACACATATTTGTCGATCTGCCACTAAACACACCCACTTCGCTTTTAAAAAGTAACCACAGACAACTGTTACAAAAAAAAAAGGATATATAATTGCAGATACACCTGCGATACAGCTGCGAGTCGCACGAGTCGAAACTTAACAGAACTTTTCAGCAGCCACTACCAACAGCCAACAATGAGGGGCTCTTCTCTGCTTGTTCTTGTTCTGACATTGCCCAACATTTGGACAACCATAGGTTTGTAGCTTATCAGCATTATTAGCATCTATAGTTGCTGATCTTGTGTAATCTTTGGTGTATCTTGTTTAAATTTTCCAGAAGTAAAATACAAAAAAAAAAAGTCTTATTCAGTTTATTATTAATGATGTCCTATGTTCATGTATTGAGAATGCCATGATTAATTTTCCTCCAAGTATTTTTTTACTTTACATTTTGTCACTTGTAACGAACTCAGTGAATTTATAACTCCTCTCATTGACCCTCTTTTATATGTTTTGTTGTGTGTTGTAGAAACACATATGTGTAAATCTTTCTTTAAATGTCGGAGATGCTTTATATATTGCACATGTGTACATTATTTATTCTTTCATATACTCGTGGCCTGTTGGCGATTATGCCTCTCTACTACATTCAGTACTTCATATTCATATTCAGATCGGCGATCTTTTCTGTCCTAACGAAACGTATTCAGCTCTAAAGTAGATTTTCTTTGATATCCCTTTTCTTCTTTTTTTTCTGAGTTTTCAAATGATTATCATGTTTTCTAGCTTCTACTGATTTAACCAAAGAATTTTTATTGCTTTTTTCCTATTGTCTTCATAAATTTTCAATTTTCCTTTCTTTATTCTGGCAGTACATGTTATATTCACATTTTTAAAGAAGTCTAAATAACTATGTTGTCTCCAGTCATAATAAGTATGTTGTCTCCAGTCATAATAAGTATGTTGTCTCCAGTCATAATAAGTATGTTGTCTCTAGTCATAATAACTATGTTGTCTCTAGTCATAATAACTATGTTGTCTCCAGTCATAATAACTATGTTGTCTCCAGTCATAATAACTATGTTGTCTCCATTCATGATTATTGTCACACCGTTCTGGTTGTAATCAAATAACAAATTCACAGACAGACAAACTTCCTTTACTTGATATATGTACATTTGTTCACGCACTGCCTCGGTAAAAGATCTCCTATTTAGGTCAAGGACAATATTGAAGATTATACTATCATTGTAGAATTAGTATACAAACAGAAAGCTATATGTGATCAGTACTGAAGCTTATGGATGTCTGGCTTCTAACACCTCTTTCACGAAAACTGTTTCTTTTTGTCTGTTTACAACATAAAAAATGTTTCTTCGTGTCTGTATCTAACATAAAAACTATTTGTTCCTGTGTTTTTCTAACAAAATATGGGCACTAACACCATATCCCTATGTGCCTCTAAGGCATGACAGGGTTACCTTTTTTTACCTTTTCTAACAGCGTTTTTAAGATATGTGGCCATGGAAACGTAAAGTCACTTTCTTTATCTACCGTGGGGGGGGGGGGGGGGGCCGGGGGAGGGAAGAGTTACATCAAATGACCAAGGGGTCATTTCATAAAGTGGAATGAGATGGCTGTCACATTTAGAATGATCACAAAGGCATAGTTTGATTCCCAGTATGACGTATTAGTTTAAACAGGAAAAGTTGTATACTGTTTTTCTAATAAAATTGTTAGTATACAACAGAGAAAAGAGCTACGAATTGAGAAGAAAGAATGGACAATTATGATGAAATAATTTCTCACTTACTCCACTGCCATTCATTCATTTGCATGTCCCTTGCGGAACTTTGCCTCCCTAACAGCTCTCCTGTAGGCCTCTCGGTTCTGAGCAAGATGACCTCTGCTGATGCATCCATTTGCAGATCATCAACGATGTCTTGCAGCCATCTTCGCCTTGGTGTTCCTCTCTTTCTTCTTCCCATAATGTACCATTCCAAAGCGGTTTTCTCTAGATTATCATGACGTTTAATATGACCAAAATATTTAAGTTTTCTCTCTTTAATCTTCTTTACTATCCAGTCTTCCTCAATATTAAGTTCTTGTAGTATGGATATATTTGTTCCTTTTTTGTGTCCATGATATTTGAAGAACTCTTCTTTAGCATTTACATTCAAAGGCATTTATGTGTTTCTCAGCTGTTTTGTTAAGTGTCCAGGCACCCCATTGTACTGGGTCCAATATATCAAAAATGAATAAAATTTTACACAAACACCATTTCCTCACAGAAAATATACACTAATTATTTATTTACTGTTAATTTGCAGTCTACAATACACTTGAAACATGAAAACACACGTGGGCGGCGACCTATAAGCTTAGGAAAAAAACTTTCAAAAAATTAAATTTTAACACAAATTGGCTATGAAAACAACCACGCAGCTGCCTCGTGTAGACTGATTTCTGATACCGGAAGGAAGTAATACTACCGGCTTTGCCAGATATTTTAGTATAGTTTGCTTAAATTCAAAATTAGAGACCAACGTTTCCCAACGCACTCAGAGTATAGTAGAGAAATCATGCCGACCCCATCAACGCAAGGGACGTCGATCAATACACAAAGACAAAAATGTCTGATCACTGTCAGGGATACTTTTAACCGTCTATTTTGACTCACTATCATTTTAAATGATGCAGATATTTTTAAAAAATACAATTTCGGGTTGATTTTGAAAGATTAATTGATTAATTTTTACAATTATAATCCATTAAATTTAGTTTTTTCACTTTTCTTTCTTTCTTAGCAGCCCATATTCGGAATCCACAGCGTAGCGATAAATGAAAGCATAATTGTTTGAGTGGATATTTTATGGATTTAAGTTAAATGCGGATGGAAAAGTATGCTGGTATGCTTCGTCACGTGATGCGGGATGTGTAATTAAACTCGGGGCTCGTTCGGTCACTTTGTTCTGATGCAGATGCCAGAGTAACACGTTATCGGGGGTGGGGGTGGGGGGGGGGGGCTGTAGTAATGGAGTATCTCAACGTATAATACTGAAGTTTTGATATTGTGATTTGGAATAAATTGCTGTTCGGATATGGACCCAACGTTACCCGAGCAGGACCTCGTGTAGTTGAGTTGTACGAGGGTCATACCGAAAGTCGTGAGCAAAAATGTTTTAAAAATTAGAATTTACAGACATGGATAATATAAATTTATCATCTTAATCTACATCCCTTTCTTCACTTTTCAACATAATCTCCATTTCTCTGCACACATTTTTTCCAATCGCTCTGCAAGTTTGAAAATACCTTTCCGGTAGAATTCCGTTCCAACTGACCGACAGCACAGACGCACTGCTTTCTGGACGTTCTCTCCCGTGGGACCCAGCGAGCACAAACTTTTCTATAGCCTAGGGTTTCAATCATTTCCTGTACTACATTGTGTCCTATTCCAAGATTTACAGTGATTTCAGATACTATGACACGTCTGTCTTCTTTAATGATGTCGTCAACCCTTTCCACGTTGCATTCAGTGGAGGCAGTTCGAGGGCGACCGCTGCGAGGCATATCTTGGATGCTCATGTTTCCATCTTTGAAATGTTTCACCCACCTTCTAACACTGATGGCACCCATACACACATACCCATAAGAAAATTGAAGTCTTTGGTGAATTTCAGTAGCGGGGATTTCCTCTTTAACGAGGAATTCAATAACAGCACGTTGACGAAACGAAACTTCAGCACCCGCCATTTTGTTTATGCTCCGAGTGGTCACGTGAGACATGATAGTGACGTCATGTGACCTCTACAAGAAGTGCAAAGGATCCAGGTTAAGGTGATACATTTATATTTTTTCTATATATAAATTCTAATTATTTAAATGTTTTTGCTCATGACTTTCGGTAACACCCTCGTATATGTAAGTTATCGTATGTCTAATGTTGGTTTCTCGTGATGTAGACGAGATACGTGTTTATTGTTTACTGTGGTAATTGAATTCTAAAAAGGTTTAAGTATTGTGTAGTATAACGCCATCATCATTGATTTTCACTGCCATTCTTTGATATAGTTGAATGATTTCACAGATTAATGGACATTGCTAAAATGTTTCTTCATGTGTTGTTTGTGCGTACTTATATATTTGTATGCGTCATTCAGTCATAATTACATAATGATATAATCTGTTCATTTCGCATGAGTCATAATGTATAATGCGATAATGTTCATTTCTCTGACTCATTTATTGATGATGGCAAGGCGTAGGCGTTGGTTTTCTGAATTGTGATATATTATGTTATGAGTTAGCAAGAATATATGTGTTTACTAATTGTGTGTTGGCTAACTCACAATTTTTGTTAATATAGTTTGCGTTTGAAAATAAAGCTAGGGTTTGAAGCAGATGTCCAGATTATTATGTAGTTGCAGTTGGATTTGCCATATTTGACTTCATAAGCCTTTTCGCTTGTGCTTTTATGTTTGATGTTAATTGTTTGTGAAAATGTTCAGCTTTGTGTCTCTACGTTATCAGATGCAATGTGTTGTACGTTCATTCGTGGTGATTAACCTGAATTATTATTTTGCTTTGATCATTATGTGCTTCACGAGTGGTTATTTATATGGGTAAGAATGTGGTGAACTTATGTGGCTGATTTATTTGCATTAAGTTAAAGTCATTTAGGTTAGCAAACTGCGCACATATGAAAGGGCTAGGACCTGGAATTGTAATCGTTTGGAAGGGTGCAGTCTGGGATCCCATGTACGGCTGTACTTCATATGGGAACGAATTATTTATGAATGGCTAACAGTTTCAATCCAACGCACCAGAATGAATAATAATAAAGTAAAATAAATATAAGCATCAGAACCCTTTGAACAACTTCTTTACTACATCCTGGTCTACTACACCAGACAGAAGTAGAGGCTCTCTACTGCCTGACAGTATGAGTGTGCTGTTTTGTCTACATGATTGGGTCAGTGTAGGTCAGCTGTGGACCATGACCTTGCTGCATGACTGGGTCAGTGCAGGACAGCTGTAGACCGTGACCTTGCTGCATGACTGGGTCAGTGCAGGACAACTGTAGACCGTGACCTTGCTGCATGACTAGGTCAGTGCAGGACAACTGTAGACCGTGACCTTGCTGCACAACTGGGTCAATGTAGGACAGCTGTAGCCAGTGACCTTGAAGTTTTCAGTTTGAATTTTGCTTTTTATTTTTCCCAGGTAAATAACATTTTGCAGTATATTTACCTTCTTTTTTATTTAAAATTTTTACCTTCTTTTGTCTTTTAACTTTAAACATTATAATTCCAATAAATCAGTAAATACAAACTGTAATATAAATTTATATATTTTAAAAAGTAGAATTGTTGTTGCTTTTTTACAAAAAAAATATACTAATATATATTTTCAGCTTTTTTCACATATTGCTGAAACAATTACATTAATCAATGAAATGAATAACAACCCAAATAATCGAGGGTCTATCTAATGCCTCTTATTTTGTTTATATGGAAATTGCAACAGATAACTTAACATTCTCAGACAAAGATAAAAAAATTATGAAGATTCTAACGTAATGGCCCATTTACAAAAATAATGAAACATCACATATGACGCTGAACATACCCTACCGGCAGGGCACATGATGATTGTGATGAGGATGTTCGACCTTATATTCACATCATTATGATGTCAAGATTCTATGTCCTATTCATGAATATAATTATATGCCTACAAAAGTGCCAAGAACATGCATACTACACAGATTTCTCAAAGTTTTAGAGAACAATTATCGAGACACATCAATGCGACATCTATTAGTAATGTACTACACGAAAAATACATCAGAGCTGTTCATTTGATAAAAATGGCTTATCATTTGATAATATCATATTTCACAATTTTTGTTTAATATCCTGGATGATATTGTGTTATTCAAATATTTCATTGTGCACTGAAAGAATATATTAATTACATATTTGTCGTAACGTGGCAACTGTTATTATTTTTATATCCTGTTATCTGTTGGCACAGTTTTCTCATGACATAAATAAAATGTATAACTGTGTTTTAACTCCCATGTGTAGAAGCCAACCAGGGAATTCCATGCATAATTGAAGACGACTTGTACCAAGATGGGGACCGAATACCCGATGCATGTAACAGATGTTGGTGCCTCAATGGTCGTCTTGCCTGCACTGAAAATCTTTGCATCATAGGTAATTGTTGGTGTCCTTCTTTTCAAACATTTCCTTGGAATTTTTGGTACCACGCAAGTTGTCCCCTGCCAGTCTCTGCTTCTGACTGGTAGTATACTAGATTTTTTCCCGTCATAAACCACATAGTCGGGACTGGTAGTATACTAGATTTTTTCCCGTCATAAACCACATAGTCGGGACTGGTAGTATACTAGATTTTTTTCCGTCATAAACCACATAGTCGGGACTGGTAGTATACTAGATTTTTTCCCGTCATAAACCACATAGTCGGGACTGGTAGTATACTAGATTTTTTCCCGTCATAAACCACATAGTCGGGACTGGTAGTATACTAGATTTTTTCCCGTCATAAACCACATAGTCGGGACTGGTAGTATACTAGATTTTTTCCCGTCATAAACCACATAGTCGGGACTGGTAGTGTCTAAAACTTTTCCCGTCATAAACCACATAGTCGAGACTGGTAGTGTCTAAAACTTTTCCTGTTATAAACCACATAGTCGGGACTGGTAGTATACTAGATCTTTTCCTGTTATAAACCACACAGTCGGGACTGGTAGTATACTAGATCTTTTCCCGTCATAAACCACATAGTCGGGACTGGTAGTGTCTAGAACTTTTCCCATCATAAACCAAATAGTCGAGACTGGTAGTGTCTAAACCTTTTCCTGTTATAAACCACATAGTCGGGACTGGTAGTGTCTAGAACTTTTCCTGTTATAAACCACATAGTCGAGACTGGTAGTGTCTAGAACTTTTCCTGTTATAAACCACATAGTCGGGACTGGTAGTGTCTAAACCTTTTCCTGTTATAAACCACATAGTTGGGACTGGTAGTGTCTAGAACTTTTCCCATCATAAACCAAATAGTCGGGACTGGTAGTGTCTAAAACTTTTCCTGTTATAAACCACATAATCGGGATTGGTAGTGTCCAGAACTTTTCTTGTCATAAACCATATAGTTGGGATTGGTAGTGTCTAGAACTTTTCTTGTCATAAACCATATAGTTGGGATTGGTAGTGTCTAGAACTTTTCCCGCCATAAACCACGCAGTCGGCTTTTGACTCTTAACCTTCCATGAGTTTCTTGAAAAGCCTTTAAAAATAAAAATAATAATAAACAATTCACAGTTTTGTTGCTCAGCTAGCAATTTATTATTGTAAACTACCGTACATGCTAAAAAAATATGCTCCGCCTCACTTATCTTACCATATATCCTTCCCGTGCCGTTAAACGTCACATAGGGCTCGCAAAGTAGTTCGCCAATTTTTCCTATCTTCGGCGAGTCTTTCAACCTCATCAAGGAATTTTATGCCTGTTAATTTGGCCTCTCTTAACAATGTCCTCTTCAGCGTTTCACGCGGTCTGCCATCTCTTTCTTTAGCCTGTTGTGTTCCACTTGATAGCTTGTTTTGGGATTCTCTGATCATTTCTTCTCATCACGTGACCAACATATGTCCATCTCATTTTCCTGATCACCCATGAGACTGGTTGTTGTTCAGTCATCTGTCTTATCTCTGCATTGTTCTTGAATTCGTTCCACTTGATTCCGAGTATTTTCCTTAGGCATTTGTTTTTAAAAGAATGTAATTTCTTGTCTATTTGTTTAGTTGTTTTCCAGCTTTTGCATGCATAAACGAGGGTGGATATTAAATTTGAATTGAATAGTCTTAACTTGGTTTTTGTGCTTATAACTTTTGAATTCCATATGTTCTTTCACTACCAGGTAAAATTTATTTATTTATATTTACTTATATTTTTGCAAAAAAAACAAAACGAATATTCGTGAGCCACGTTTGTTTGTTTCATTGGCTGAGAGTTAAAAGAAAACTTACCACGTAAAGTATTTCACTACTCGTACATAGGTTTAATTCAGGTTGTCTCAACTTTTAATCTATAAAATAAACTAAATATAGACCTTGCTCGGCTGTAGGAGAAAAGTGTATTGATGTTTTTGCTGAAAATTTTTGTGTGGATTTTTTTCGACGATAAAATAAGAGTGAATATTCTTCCTGCTTTCATTTACCATTATTTCCTAATTGTTGGTAGTTATGTGCGTCTTTGATTCAACGATTCATCATTGTCGCCGACAAAACCTGAAATTTGTCAAGAATAAACCAACTGATGATGTTGCGAAGAAAAACATCACTGAATACATGAAAGAATGATGTGTTCAGAAGTTGGCCAGACGAAGATAATGAGAGAATGAATAATTATTTTGTTCAGGGCACATCATCCATGGCAAATTATCCAGGCCACATCATCCAGGCATATTATCCAGGCCACATAATCCAGGGCACATTATCCAGGGCACATCATCCAGGCCATATCATCCAGGACACATTATCCAGGACACATCATCCAGGGCACATCATCCAGGGCACATCATCCAGGGCACATCATCCAGGACACATCATCCAGGCCATATCATCCAGGGCACGTCATCCAGGCCATATCATCCAGGGCACATCATCCTGTTGCCGGAAATTATTCAAGGAGGCTAATTTGATCTTTGTTACGGAGTTTTTTGTATCTTTTTTTTCATTTTTTGTTTTCTTCTTTCAAGAACTAAATAATACAGACTGCAATGATCACATATTTCTACTAAATAAAGACATACACAATTACAGACTGCAATGATCACATATTTCTACTAAATAAAGACCTACATAATTACAGACTGCAATGATCACATATTTCTACTAAATAAAGACCTACATAATTACAGACTGCAATGATCACATATTTCTACTAAATAAAGACCTACATAATTACAGACTGCAATGATCACATATTTCTACTAAATAAGACCTACATAATTACAGACTGCAATGATCACATATTTCTACTAAATAAAGACCTACATAATTACAGACTGCAATGATCACATATTTCTACTAAATAAAGACCTACATAATTACAGACTGCAATGATCACATATTTCTACTAAATAAAGACCTACATAATTACAGACTGTAATGATCACATATTTCTACTAAATAAAGACCTACATAATTACAGACTGCAATGATGACATATTTCTACTAAATAAAGACCTACATAATTACAGACTGCAATGATGACACATCTCACTATTTCCATCAATGTTTTTATTTCTTTAATTTTATCTGAAGCAAACGAGTTTCTCATGTTATGAAACATCTCTGTTCGCTATGTTATTGTCGTATGAAAATATTGTTAAATAATGTTATTTAGAGAGCGATGATTTTAAGCGCAATATTCTCTTTAGATGACGAATATGTGCCCGTCCCTGTTCAGGAGTTTGTGTGTCAGAGGTGGTCAAGGTAAACAGAATGACCTCAGCACAGATCAAGGTCAAGGTACACTGAATGACCTCAGCACAGATCAAGGTCAAGGTACACTGAATGACCTCAGCACAGACCTTTAACTTTAAACCGGATGATTTCCTTTAGAAAGACAACTTTATAACCCTGCAGATTTCTTGACATGCTTGCGTTTTTTTTCCCTAAGTTTGGCAATAAAGAACAAAGGTTATTAAATCATATGTTGGGTTGTCTTATTTGATATGTTTTGTTGTCTTGTTTGATATGTTGGGTTGTCTTATTTGGTTTGTTTTATTGTCTTGATTGACATATTAGATTGTTTTGTTTGATTTATTTTATGGATGTGTTCAAAACTTATTATTGTCTATGTAATAACAACTAAAATGATGATGATGATGATGATGATGATGATGGCGATGGCGGATGTGGTGAAGTGGTAATGAAAACACAGATAACGATGCCTCAGCTGTTTGTTGTGAACGATGAGAATTGTGACAAGAAACTTTTCATACCTACCAACCTGACACAGCAGACACAACAGAAAGAAGGGAGTATATATCAGAAAGAGAGAAGACGCTGCCCGTCTGGCCAGTCATAGCTGACATTCTGGTGTCAGGGTTAGCGAACCACAGCTGACCAAGACCCTGTCCTATCTCTCTCTTGGTACCCCCAGTAACAGGCGTATCCTGGCTATTCGGGTAATAGCTGCCATGGTGGTGGAGCCTGCTAAGCACTCCCTGGTTTTTATCTGCGCCCAGGACTGAAGAAAAGCTGCCATAAGCCACTCTCACGTCGATACCGACTCTTGCTTCACTTCAACATCTTCACAGCATCGGCTGCAAAGAACACCAGCTCGTAGTTACAAGAAAATGAAGAAGAAGAAGAAGAAGAAGGAGGAGGAGGAGGAGGAGGAGAAGAAGA
This sequence comes from Achatina immaculata, assembly GCA_009760885.1. Lineage (NCBI taxonomy): Eukaryota > Metazoa > Mollusca > Gastropoda > Stylommatophora > Achatinidae > Lissachatina > Lissachatina immaculata. Next base: position 2,943,586 of record CM019698.1, read on the forward strand.
AGAAGAAGAAGAAGAAGAAGAAGAAGAAGAAGGAGAGGAGGAGAAGAAGAAGAAGAAGGAGGAGAAGAAGAAGAAGAAGAAGAAGGAGGAGGATTAGAAGAAGAAGAAGAAGAAGAAGGAGGAGGATTAGAAGAAGAAGAAGAAGGAGGAGGAGGAGGAGGACAACGACGACAACTGTCAAATTTCCTTTCTCCGGGCTCGCCTGAGAAATATCTTCCACGCTGTCGAACCAGAAGCAAATTGTCGTGTTTGTTCAAGAGACTGGACTGTACATCTGAGCTAACGAAGACGAAGAAGAACTATAACATTAGTAAATTTATTCTACACGTTTATAATTTATAATCCTCCTATAAAAATGGTTGCTTAACAAAAATACGTCGCATTTTCTATTTTCATTGTGACAGATCATTTAAACTATTATCAGTTTTAGGTTATGCCGAAGTAGCTTACACTGATGGAAAGAAACAACAAATTTTGTTAGCAACTGGGGATACCCTATAAAGGAACTATGTCCTCACTTCTTCTTCTTTTTCTTCTTCTTCTTCTTCTTCTCCTCCTATCACACTTTTCAAAATCTCTTAATACACCTTAATCTGTCACACATTTATCCTTGTCCTAGCAATCTTGTTTCCATAAACCACACCCCAAATATCGTTGATTACCTGACAATCAGTGCAGCTTGTGCAATCTGAGACTACAGTCTGAGACTACAATCTGAGACTACAATCTGAGGCTACAATCTGAGACTACAATCTGAGACTACAATCTGAGACTACAGTCTGAGACTACAATCTTAGGCTACAATCTGAGACTACAGTCTGAGACTACAATCTGAGACTACAGTCTGAGACTACAATCTGAGAATACAATCTGAGGCTACAATCTGAGACTACAATATGAGACTACAATATGAGGCTACAATCTGAGACTACAATCTGAGGCTACAATCTGAGACTACAGTCTGAGACTACAATCTGAGGCTACAATCTGAGACTACAGTATTTTTAACCAGGTCCCCAAAGACTTTCATACTTACCAACAGACCTATACAGACAGAGTTATCTCACCATTTCCATAGCCAGGTCCCATTTCAGCATTGCAAACAAATCTATAGCAGTTGATGTATACCAAGAGGAATAGTGAAGAGATTTAAGGCCGTTATTACTCGTGGAAGAAGGTGTGTGACTCCGATACATGTCAACTGTTTGTGAACACAGCCACGTTTTATTTTCCAGAGTAGCTTGTCCCTTAACTAAATTGACATGGACAACTTTAATAAACCCATATTTGTTTGTCGAAGTCCAGTCATTCCGCGGCTGTACCTTTCTAATGCAGACAGAATGCACGCAAAATAATTTCATTATATGTTCTTCTTCTTCTTCTTCTTCACTCTCACTGGAGCTGCGAGCTAATGTTCTTTGTAGCTGATGCTGTGAAAATGGTGAGTCGTAGTGACTATGGCGATCCCTGCTCCATCTGACGGGCTAGGTCTGTTACTGGAAGTATCAACTGAGAAAAGGGACAGGGTCTTGGTTGGCTATAGTTCGTCAATCCTGACGCTAATTATAGGTCGCTGACTGTCAAAATGGACAGCGATCTTGTACCCCTCCACCCCGCCCCCCTCCCCTGCATTTCTCATAAGAAAAATAGCGACTGATGAGTTCAGTGGAAGAACTGATATTCTATTTTAAACTGCTTATTCTTATCTTATATCTTATATCCTTCCCATGCCGTTAAACGTCACATAGGCCTCGCAAAGTAGTTCGCCAATTTTTCCTGTCTTCGGCGAGTCTTTCAACCTCATCAGAGGATTTTATGCCTGTTAATTTGGCCTCTCTTAACAATGTCCTCTTCAGAGTTTCACGCGGGCTGCCTCTTTTTCTTCGGCCTGTTGTTATTATATCAGCTTATTGTTTTAATGAAAAATGGAAGTACGTAACAGACGGTCTTTTCAGCGACAGCTTTGCTGATTCAGCGCTGTTTTCGCCACATAGTCAGCAATAATTTTACTCACCAAATGTTGTTGCTAGTTTAGTATGTATTAAGCCTGTTGTCACTTTCAACGGTATCACTTACTCTCTGTCCTATTTCTGTCTTACCAAGTGCTAATTTCGCCAACATTTGCTTCCTTTCAGATAACAAAATGAAATATATTTTGATTATGAAAATGAACCACAAACTGTTCCACGTGAACGTATATAAATGCTAGTAGACAACAGCTGTGCTCTAAGTAAGTCGAGTCAGTTAGAAAGCGGCTGTGCTCCAAGTAAGTCGAGACAATATTGTTGCTAGCACAAACAAGAGCCGATAATGAAGGTGACTTTTCTGGTCGTTCTTGTCGTCTGTGTGACTCTACCCTGCCTGTGGGCAGCCTCAGGTTTGTTGCTAGTTTAGTATGTTGGCGTGTGTTGTTGCTAGTTTAGTACTTTGACGTGTGTTGTTGCTAGTTTAGTATGTTGGCGTGTGTTGTTGCTAGTATAGTATGTTGGCGTGTGTTGTTGCTAGTTTAGTATGTTGACGTGCGTTGTTGCTAGTTTAGTATGTTGGTGTGTGTTGTTGCTAGTTTAGTATGTTGGCGTGTGTTGTTGCTAGTTTAGTATGTTGGCGTGTGTTGTTGCTAGTTTAGTATGTTGGCATGTGTTGTTGCTGGTTTAGTATGTTGACGTGTGTTGTTGCTAGTTTAGTATATTGATGTGTGTTGTTGCTAGTTTAGTATATTGATGTGTGTTGTTGTTAGTTTAGTATATTGATGTGTGTTGTTGCTAGTTTAGTATGTTGATGTGTGTTGTTGCTAGTTTAGTATATTGATGTGTGTTGTTGCTAGTTTAGTATATTGATGTGTGTTGTTGCTAGTTTAGTACGTTGACGTGCCTTGTTGCTAGTTTAGTATGTTCACGTGCCTTGTTGCTAGTTTAGTATGTTGGCGTGTGTTGTTGCTAGTATAGTATGTTGACATGCGTTGTTGCTAGTTTAGTATGTTGGTGTGTGTTGTTGCTAGTTTAGTATGTTGGCGTGTGTTGTTGCTAGTTTAGTATGTTGGCGTGTGTTGTTGCTAGTTTAGTATGTTGGCATGTGTTGTTGCTGGTTTGGTATGTTGACGTGTGTTGTTGCTAGTTTAGTATATTGATGTGTGTTGTTGCTAGTTTAGTATGTTGATGTGTGTTGTTGCTAGTTTAGTATATTGATGTGTGTTGTTGCTAGTTTAGTATATTGATGTGTGTTGTTGCTAGTTTAGTACGTTGACGTGCCTTGTTGCTAGTTTAGTATGTTCACGTGCCTTGTTGCTAGTTTAGTATGTTGGCGTGTGTTGTTGCTAGTATAGTATGTTGGCGTGTGTTGTTGCTAGTTTAGTATGTTGACATGCGTTGTTGCTAGTTTAGTATGTTGGTGTGTGTTGTTGCTAGTTTAGTATGTTGGCGTGTGTTGTTGCTAGTTTAGTATGTTGGCGTGTGTTGTTGCTAGTTTAGTATGTTGGCATGTGTTGTTGCTGGTTTGGTATGTTGACGTGTGTTGTTGCTAGTTTAGTATATTGATGTGTGTTGTTGCTAGTTTAGTATGTTTATGTGTGTTGTTGCTAGTTTAGTATATTGATGTGTGTTGTTGCTAGTTTAGTACGTTGACGTGCGTTGTTGCTAGTTTAGTATGTTGGCGTGTGTTGTTGCTAGTTTAGTATGTTGGCGTGTGTTGTTGCTAATTTAGTATATTGATGTGTGTTGTTGCTAGTTTAATATGTTCACGTGCCTTGTTGCTAGTTTAGTATGTTCACGTGCCTTGTTGCTAGTTTAGTATGTTCACGTGCCTTGTTGCTAGTTTAGTATATTGATGTGTGTTGTTGCTAGTTTAGTATGTTGACGTGTGTTGTTGCTAGTTTAGTATGTTGACGTGTGTTGTTGCTAGTTTAGTATGTTGGCGTGTGTTGTTGCTAGTTTAGTATGTTGGCGTGTGTTGTTGCTAATTTAGTATATTGATGTGTGTTGTTGCTAGTTTAATATGTTCACGTGCCTTGTTGCTAGTTTTGTATGTTCACGTGCCTTATTGCTAGTTTAGTATGTTCACGTGCCTTGTTGCTAGTTTAGTATGTTGACGTGTGTTGTTGCTAGTTTAGTATGTTGACGTGCCTTGTTGCTAGTTTAGTATGTTGGCGTGTGTTGTTGCTAGTATAGTATGTTGGCGTGTGTTGTTGCTAGTTTAGTATGTTGACATGCGTTGTTGCTAGTTTAGTATGTTGGTGTGTGTTGTTGCTAGTTTAGTATGTTGGCGTGTGTTGTTGCTAGTTTAGTATGTTGGCGTGTGTTGTTGCTAGTTTAGTATGTTGGCATGTGTTGTTGCTGGTTTGGTATGTTGACGTGTGTTGTTGCTAGTTTAGTATATTGATGTGTGTTGTTGCTAGTTTAGTATGTTTATGTGTGTTGTTGCTAGTTTAGTATATTGATGTGTGTTGTTGCTAGTTTAGTACGTTGACGTGCGTTGTTGCTAGTTTAGTATGTTGGCGTGTGTTGTTGCTAGTTTAGTATGTTGGCGTGTGTTGTTGCTAATTTAGTATATTGATGTGTGTTGTTGCTAGTTTAATATGTTCACGTGCCTTGTTGCTAGTTTAGTATGTTCACGTGCCTTGTTGCTAGTTTAGTATGTTCACGTGCCTTGTTGCTAGTTTAGTATGTTGGCGTGTGTTGTTGCTAGTTTAGTATGTTGACGTGTGTTGTTGCTAGTTTAGTATGTTGACGTGTGTTGTTGCTAGTTTAGTATGTTGGCGTGTGTTGTTGCTAGTTTAGTATGTTGGCGTGTGTTGTTGCTAATTTAGTATATTGATGTGTGTTGTTGCTAGTTTAATATGTTCACGTGCCTTGTTGCTAGTTTTGTATGTTCACGTGCCTTATTGCTAGTTTAGTATGTTCACGTGCCTTGTTGCTAGTTTAGTATGTTGACGTGTGTTGTTGCTAGTTTAGTATGTTGACTGTGTTGTTGCTAGTTTAGTATGTTGACGTGTATTGTTGCTAGTTTAGTATATTGACGTGTGTTGTTGCTAGTGTTGCACTCGCTTGTTCGTCTTGTTCAAATCTCAACACTTTAAAACAAATCTTTATCTTCAGATATAACTTATTTTGTATGCTGCCATTTCATTTTCCTCATCCTCTTTCTATCGCTCCTTTGTTTTCCCTTCTCCTGCTTCTTCTTCTTCTTCTCTCTCACTCTCTCTCGCTCATGTTTTCCCTCTCTCCAACACAGTGCACAAACTCTGTAGCACCAGCAGGAACTCTGACGAATACGAAGTAGCCGGGTCTAACATCGAGGACTGAACGAAAGATTACGTCGCCATCTTTCAGCCAATCAAACTTCTTTTATGTTTTAATGAATTTGAAACTTTCTGTACTTCTTCCTTACTAACCTCTTCATTTGCATATTCTGGCAGAACAGTAGGCGTGGTGTATCTCTCTCCCAAACCACATTTGTTGTTTTAAATGTGGTCAAGGCATATAAAATTCTATGTTGTATATGTAGATTTATAACATACAAATACACATATCTAATAGACATAATTTCTCAGTCTAACTTTTTAAAACTTAGGTTGAATGCATTTAAAAATAAACTATCATTTCAGCGTTTATATCCTAAATGAGATGCTGGCGCCGACAGCAGTTGTGTATAGAAAGAGTTCGATCTTGTTAGACAGTTTTATCATTTTGATCTTCCCGGCTTCTGCCAAAATGTTACTAGTATTAAAGGTCATGTTAACAATTCCGAAAAAAAAATTATTTTCAATTCATAATGACTTGTTTTGCACATTTCCTCTTATAGTCTGGTCCTTATATTCCTCTCAAATAAAACCGAATTTCTTTTTGTTCAATTTGCCTAACTGAATTTACATTCCATTCGTTTTCTTATCTTGCCAAGAGTCGATCAGCAATGCCAAGGTTTTCATGGATATTGTGTGTAGGCAAGCGCGAGCAGTTCAATTTGAACATTACAACTATTAAAATGTATATTTCTGAAAATAAAACTAAGATAAACCAGTGGTAGAATTATTATAAATGTAAAAGATGAGTTCTTTCTTGAACACGGAAAGGTCATGATCACTGTCTTTTGGGACAATGAAGGTATGATTCTTATGGATGTTATGCCAAAGGGAGAGACAATCAATTCGCAAGCTTACATTAAGCCACTGAAAAAACTCAATCAGCGTTTTCGCAGAGTTCGGCAGCACAAGAATCCAGCAGACCTGCTTCTCCTTCACGACAATGCGCGCCCTCACACAAGTCTGGCAACAAGGGAATCAATCACCAAACTGGGTTGGAATGTACAACTCCATCCAACCTTAAGTCCCGATTTGGCACCCTCTGATTTCCATTTCTTTGGTCCACTTAAAGATGCACTTCGAGGGGTAAGATTTGAGGATGACGAAGGAATGATTCAAGCAGCGAAGAAATGGCTACATAATCAAGAGAAAATCTGGCATGGGCTAGGAATACATGCACTTGTTTCACGCTGGCGTAAAGCCATACAAGTTGATGGGGATTATGTTGAATAATACCGATGTTTACATGACATACCATGTATATTGTGTATAAATTTCATGCTTTTTGAATAAACAGCTCCTGAGAAAAACAATGTGGTGCGTTACTTTCTGAACGGCCCTTATAGTACAGAGCCAAGTAACAAGTGGTAGTACTCAGCTAACTAACATGTGGCAGTACAGAGCCAAATAACATGTGGCAGTACAGAGCCAAGTAACAGGTGGTAGTACAGAGACAACTAACATGTGGCAGTACAGAGCCAAATAACAGGTTGCAATACAAAGCAAAACTAACAGGTGGCAGTACAGAGACAACTAACAGGTGGCAGTACAGAACCAACTAACATGTGGCAGTAAAGAGACAACTAACAGGTGGCAGTACAGAGACAACTAACAGGTGGCAGTACAGAACCAACTAACAGGTGGCACTACAGAGACAACTAACAGGTGGCAGTACAGAGACAACTAACAGGTGGCAGTAAAGTGACAACTAACAGGTGGCAGTACAGAGACAACTAACTAGTGACAGTACAGAACCAACTAACAGGTGGCAGTACAGAGACAACTAACAGGTGGCAGTACAGAACCAACTAACAGGTGGCAGTAAAGAGACAACTAACTGTATCTGACTGTCCTGGTGTAGGTTGGGCACACCTGGTTGTGAGACCAGAGTCTATGGGAGAAGCTGAACACACAGAGATGAAAGATCTTCAGGTGAAGGTGAATGAAGTTGCTTCGGTTCAGAACATCACTGGTGGTGCAGCACACATCTACGACGTGCTCACCTTCAACAGAGTGTCGGTAGGGTGGGTGACACGTCAGCTGACTCCAGATGTAGGAAGGAGCCACATACTGAGATCTGTCAAGAACTTCTATGACGTTTTGAAGCAGAAAGTGATGGTTTCCTAATAAGAACTGACTGTAGATGAATCTCCCCCGAGTGGTTACTGCATTTATGGATCACTCGAAAGAGACCATGAGATACAAGACTTTCATGTCAGAAAAATGAAGTGGATAAGTTGTAGGGAAAAAAAAAGTTTTGATAGGATAATAACATCCGTTATTTATATGATTTTATATTGTACTTTTATTGTATGTTAAAGGGGTGATTATACACTACACTCTGACACCTTATACAAAAGAAAAGAAAACGCAATTAAACAATTCTTCAAATAATCATAAGCTTCTATTGTTAAATCCTCATTTCACATAGTTAGCAATATTCAGCATATGAATCATCAATTCATATGTTATTCATCAGCTATATTGTAAACAACATAATCATTAAAATGATTTCCTGAAATATTCAGATTCCTGGATAATCCTGATCGGCAGTGGAAGTTCCAAAGAATCAGTTTTAACCCCTTGTACATAATCATACAAAATCTCTAATCTTCATCATTAAATGATTGAATATCTGGTGTATTATAAGGAACTAATTGGCAATAATTGTTATAACATACATATTCATAAATTTCAGCATACGTATATATGTGCATACATGAGCCATCATTGCCCATTACGAAAACCTCTAAATCTTACGCAGACAAATATGTTACACTAGAATTCTATTTATTCATGTACCCTTCAGTTATCCTAATCCTAGCTAAGTGGGTCAGATGTGGATCGGAGGTGTCGACAGTACAGCCTTGCATGCGTCCACATCACATATATATATATATATATATATATATATATATATATATATATATATATATATATGCCCAAATTGTAACCTAACACTTACATGTTTATCCATAGACGAAATACACTCTGGCACGCTCTTGAACGACAACATGACCTGCCCCGATTCCCTCAGAGTACGAATCCCGATCTATTACAATTCTATCATGTATTCTACAAATAT
>CM019698.1:2956963-2986963 GCA_009760885.1 Achatina immaculata
ACCTAAGGACAGCCTGTAGGATACTCAGTGGAACAAACACAATCTAAGGACAGCCTGTAGGAGACTCAGTGGAACAAGCACAATCTAAGGACAGCCTGTAGGAGACTCAGTGGAACAAGCACAATCTAAGGACAGCTTGTTGGAGACTCAGTGGCACAAACACAATCTAAGGACAGTCTGTAGGAGACTCAGTGGAACAAATACAATCTAAGGACAGCCTGTAGAAGACTCAGTGGAACAAAAACAATCTAGTTCACAAGATACTCTCTTGTAAAAGTATTAACTTATATTTTTGATATGTAATAACATAAAATAAAACAGCTGAGAAACACATAAATGCCTTTGAATGTAAATGCTAAAGAAGAGTTCTTCAAATATCATGAACACAAAAAAGAACAAATATATCCATACGACAAGAACTTAATATTGAAGAAGGCTGGCTAGTAAAGAGTATTAAACAGAGAAAACTTAATTATTTTTGACACATTAAACGGCATGATAATCTAGAGAAGACGGTCTTGGAAGGGTACATAATGGGAAAAAGAAAGAGAAGAAGACCAAGGCGAAGATGGCTCCAAGACATCGTTGATGATCTGCAAATGGATGCGTCAGCAGCAGGCCATCTTTCTCACAACCGAGAGGCCTACAAGAGTGCTGTTAGGGAGGCAAAGTTCCACAAGGGACATGTAAATGAATGAATGAATAATAACATAAAATATGATAAAACTAAATTTAAAGGTAAAATTACACTTAAATCATATTTCTGTCATTTTAACACATCAAATACTCTATGGATTATTTGATATCATTAAGCTTTAGCCTAAGCGTATCTGAAATGAAACTACACTGCTTCGCATGCGAGAGCAGTTTTCTCGTTCCCACTCCCTTTTTCTAGTAGTCACAACTACAAAACTGGGTACCTTACTAAAACTGTTAGGAAAACTGATTCCATGAAGGTGGTCTCAGAGAACTAGAGTCACAGGACAATACTCAGCACGAGGCTGTCAGGATGGGGATATAAACTGAGTTGACCTGACTATCCACGTGTGGCAATGTACTTGAATTTAGATGAAGAAACGAGTATATCTGTAACCTATGTACTTATTGTATCTTCAGTGTCCTTTACTTTTAATCAGTGATCGCCTTAACCTGTAATTACCTGTAAATTATCGATTAGAAAAAAAAGAGAGATATAGAAACTTTTGGAGATGGTTGGTTACCGTAAATATATATACGTAGTCAGTATTTGCTTTATACGTATATGTAAGCAAAATATTTCTTCCCCGTTTTTCTCGTACAGTCGTACAAATGGGATAAAAAAAAAAAATAAATAAACTGCACCCTTTCAATAATGTACCCAAGGTTCAGATCTGTTCATTTGTGTCTTGCTTGCTACCCGTGAATTTTAAATGTAGGAAGAATTAACACTTTGACATTTAGCACATCTTTTAGGATTTTCAGTTATACGGGTAACTACTTGGAGATCAAGGAAATACATATCATTTTAATCACGAAACAGAAACATATCACAAAAGATAAAACTTCAACTAGAAACAACCACAACCGTCGCAACACGAAAATGAACATTCAAGCAAAAATTTTGACATTTCGTGAATCAAAATACATGAGAAAATAGCTGACATCATGTTGTTTCTCATCTCATATTAAACTAAACATGTACCTCTAAAGACCCCTTTCCCACAAAAGGTCTCACTAATTAACCTTGCGCAAGTCGCGCTGTTCTTCGACTTTATTACTTTACTAACTTTTCTACATCTACAAACTCATGAGTCATCACCAAACCCTGCAACAAACCTTTCTACATCTACAACTCGTGAATCAGGATCAAATAGCGCAGTTTTCACAACTTCACTTGTCTACATTCATTCATTCATTCTACACAAATGACAATAAAGTGAAATGAGAAACTCACTTCATCACATTATGGAATTTCATGAAATATGTAACATATGCATGAAATCCTGTGACATATATGAATCATGAACACACACACAACTAATTAAAGCGAAAAAAATTAAACGAGCTATCACATTTGACATCTGACAATACACATGAATAAATGATTAAAAATGGAAAGCTCACTAAAGACATACACAACAAGCGCGACACAATAATAGCAAAATAATAGCAAAATAATAGCAAAATAATAGCAAAATAATAGCAAAATAATAGCAAAATGACAGTTTCAATGAGCACGTACAAATAAACAAACCAACGACAATTTCAATGGAGTACAATTAATCAACATGACAATATGGCTTGATCAAATAATGGTGATTCATCATGCACACTTACTACTCCTATGTAAAACACTGAAACATTAACAGTTCACCAAAAACTTCAACTTCACTATATGAATCACGTGCTATACCCCTTACAATAAAACTTAAAGTTAATTCCACATAAAGCAAACATCAGACATACGACAACTAACATCAACTTGAGGGAGGCTCAGGTGGAGATCATGGCAGGAGAAGATTTACAAACATAACACACTAATATCCATGAGACAAATTACAATAACACGCTCCCTCGCTTTCCAGCCCATAACCCACAACGACCAAAGGACGAATGCAATAAGCAACTACATATTTCTGACTGGACGATACACACAAGCCGGTCACGTGACCAGTTAGGGCGCTTACTTTGACCTTTCCGGTCGGCCACTCTGAAGATCAAAGCCAGCCTCCTTCACATTACCGTAACCGGCTTGTATTATTTACAAAAAAAAATCAACCAGAGAAACAGACTGGAGGACAACCAGCCAGAGACGAGAATCCGCCAGTTCTGACTTTGCTTCAGTAAGTGAGCATTTTCTCAAGATCAAATCTCGCAGCTAAAAAGGTAAGAAAGAAAATAAATCACACGAACATATACTTTCCGCTGATGCTTATAAATATTTTTTTTTCACATACAGAATATAAAACACAGAATGTTGTATTGAGAAACCGGTGTTTTGGATAGTACTTCATGGAAAGTTAAAGATAGGTATAAATGTAATCGTTTCAAAAAAATCCTGTTGCGATCACTGAACTTTTAATGAATTGTGCACAGATAAACTGAACAAAATACGGACATGGGATGTACTAAAGGAATATAGAGATTCTCTGATTGGCTGAGTGGTTAGGCGCTCCATCTACCAATCCCGTGTATAAAATTGGAAAAAAGTAGGAGCAGCTTTATTACTTAACGATTACAAAGTTGTGACGTTTCGGCGTGAGCCTTAATCATACAAAAACGTACAGGACGAAGAAATAGGGAGAGGAGATAAAGTATAGATTTACATGAATACTGTAAAAAAAAAAAAAAAGAAAAAGTACTTAGCTGTAAATTGCAAGGTGTGGCTTGTCTGGCGGTGTGTGTCAGGAATAGATCTGGTAGGACGTGGAAATTGTTTAAATAGAGACCTGTGACATGTGGTCGGTGGGTTGTAACTGGGAGTGGTGGATGGGGAACCGGGGAGGGGAGAGAGAGTGACGCACTACTGGCCTAGCTAGGAGAATTTGAAACAGGTGATTGGGGAAGAGGTGTTGCAGAGAAGAGGGGTTGCTGAGAAAATAGCGGGGTTGCAGAGTGATGCTGTGAGGAAGTTTGAAAAGTAAAAAGGGGTGGATTTAGTGGAGAGGTACTATAATGATCGAAGAAGATGATGTTACGTGTAACTAAACAGCGAGTTTAACCCATGTGGTTCCAGCGTCCTATAATTTTGAATGCAGCGGTTCTCAAGTGCCAGGCGGCTTGTGTCATCTGCGTGACATTGTTTAATGGCTGTTACCAGAAAATCAGATTTCAATGGCCCCAACCACAGAGGCAAATCTGATTTTCTGGTAACAGCCATTAAACAATGTCACGCAGATGACACAAGCCGCCTGGCACTTGAGAACCGCTGCATTCAAAATTATAGGACGCTGGAACCACATGGGTTAAACTCGCTGTTTAGTTACACGTAACATCATCTTCTTCGATCATTATAGTACCTCTCCACTAAATCCACCCCTTTTTACTTTTCAAACTTCCTCACAGCATCACTCTGCAACCCCGCTATTTTCTCAGCAACCCCTCTTCTCTGCAACACCTCTTCTCCAATCACCTGTTTCAAATTCTCCTAGCTAGGCCAGTAGTGCGTCACTCTCTCTCCCCTCCCCGGTTCCCCATCCACCACTCCCAGTTACAACCCACCGACCACATGTCACAGGTCTCTATTTAAACAATTTCCACGTCCTACCAGATCCATTCCTGACACACACACCGCCAGACAAGCCACACCTTGCAATTTACAGCTAAGTACTTTTTCTTTTTTTTTTACAGTATTCATGTAAATCTATACTTCATCTCCTCTCCCTATTTCTTCGTCCTGTATGTTTTTGTATGATTAAGGCTCACGCCGAAACGTCACAACTTTGTAATCGTTAAGTAATAAAGCTGCTCCTACTTTTTTCCAATTTTATACATTCTGGTATCACAGCTTTACTGCAGTGTTTAGTGTATAGTTGTATACTTATACACCAATTATTGTGTTACCAATCCCGTGGTACCGAGTTTAGATCCAAGCAGTTAAATGTTTTTTCTGATTCCACCACATCAAAAAGGTCCCAGCGTCAGCCCAAGCTCTAAAAACAGGTAGCAGAGAAATCTGGGAAGGTAAATACGGCCAAGCGTGATACTGACCACATCACATTTTCATGTCACGATGACCCAAGCCTAACACTGTATCTCTGTTGTGTCTTAAATGTCTTGGAAACGGGAGTTTTATCTTTTACCTTTACCTGTAGAGATTCTCACATCTATAGCAAAAAAAAAAGAAGTTTGTAAATGTACGAATTCTAAATTGTGACACAGATTAGATAAATATAATAAAAAAATGTATGAACCTATATCCTACACATAGATTTCAAGCATTCTATCGCCTTCTTGGCTTTGACAAGCGAAGAACTGGGTGATTGTGGACAATCTGTATAAAGTTCTGCCAAAAAAGTACAAAAAACATTTGTGAGTAAAATAACACAGAAATGATTACCATGACTTATGGAGATAAGCAACCTAAACAAACTACGGACATGCTATTCGTCGCAGTTTGTCCGTCTGTTGTTCTTTTGTTGTTGTTGTTTTTTTACACCAAATTAAAGTATGATGTTCTAAATACAAGTGTTTTAGAAAACGACAATTTTAAACATCACTTTCTTTCAGATGGAAACCCGGTTTCGCCACCTGTACAAAAGTACGTTTGTCAAAGGGCTTGAGTTTGAATAAAGATGATAACAGTAAGCTGTCTTACATCAAGATAAGACGTTCGTCCAGTATCTAAGCTTATAAATATAAACATTATTCTAAGTCCTCTCTCGACATTGAAATAAAGAGATCAGTTACTCAGTCGTAGTTTGTTCTATTTGTATATAAGTGTATATGTTAGTTTGCCTTATTTGAGTTTGTTTATAGACGTTAGTCACTGCCTCTGTTTATCTGTTTAATACTGACAACGATTATGACATTAACGTGGTAATGAAAACACTGACAACGATACTTACTGACGGAATACTATCAGTTTAGTAGAATAACACTGACTTATAGATTTTATTTATAGGCTTTTTTATACTTACCAACCAACACAGGACAGGAACTATCGGCCTCATGATGCTGGTGGATATGTTGAGGTGGGGATGTGGGGGGTGGGACCTATAGACATGTCCGGATTGCAACGATGGCGACCCACATCATGAACCATAAAAACTTATTTATTTATGGCAGTAAGAACAGAGACCACCAACGTCACCTTAACGGCCCAAGACATCGTTATAGGCGCAAATAAAACAAAAGGGACGAACGAGTGAACGAAAGAACATACGTTATTTTCAAAGGGTTAAGAATTGAGCACTCAGGCCCGTCTGACATTCTGCCCTTCATCATACAGCTTTCACTCAGTCGCAGTCATTCAGCATTTGTTAATGAGCATTAATAATCACGAAGACACAATTAAATGATTACATAAATAAATAATAAACTTATCTCATCTCCATACACTGCGCATTCTGATTTATGCAACAGCATGAAATAAACTTGCATTCTTACATTCATTTAAGACTAAAATGTACAGAAAACTGTTAAAAAATTGAACACTCAAGTCATACTTTAAACTACTTTAGACTATGCTTAGGGAGCCATATAGCCCACATCAAACAGATGTTCACAAAGTGTAAAGTTATAAGAACGAATATTACTTGTAAGTTTTACATAAGTTGGTAGGGCATTACAAAGGTGGGCAGCTGAGTAAGAGAAGCTTTTTTTAAAGATGTCAGGCCTTGGTTTTGGGAGAATACAATTGCTTAAGCGTTGACTGTGTTTTGGGTTGGATTTGAATAACGACCACAGATAGGGTGGAGCATTGTGCGATAGAATTTTATGAATTAACTTGGCCTTGTTGAAAAGAAATCTCATCTTGAGGGGTAGAATATCAAGAAGATATTATGGTCTTTTCTCTGGCGATCAACGTGATAGCGGAGGAGTATATCTAAATATTTAATATGTGCAGACATGTGAAACTTTATACTTGTTTATGATGTTTTATATCTATAAATTGTAATGCTTAAGTGATATATATATATATATATATATATATATATATATATATATATTCGTTTGAAAGACACTAGCGAAGGTTGGGTTATGTGCTCCGAATGACTGACAACTCACTACCAAAAATAGCACTAAGATGGACACCACAGGGGAACAGATGTAAGGGTGGACCAAAAGAGACATGGAGAAGAACAACAGAGAGGATGTTGAGCAATAGAGGGCTCGCGTGGGGAAGAGCGGAAAATAAAGGCAAGGGACAGGCGTTTGTGGAAAACTCTTGCGGAAGCCCCATGTGCCCTGGGCACTTAAGGTTCAGAGAGAGAGATTCTATTATTTTATACATTTCAGTGCTTACGATTTATATATATATATATATATATATATATATATATATTCTTTTATTTAATATTAATATTTCCAAATCCAGCGCTCATTGTTTCTCCCATGTTTTCAAACTGCTCTTAAAACATACAAAATATTTAAATAGAATATTTAAAATCTGATATTTCCTTTTGTGTTTGCTCCGTATTTCGATATTTTTTTCCCTCAAAATAGCAACCAGGGGTTGGGTGGGGAGGGGGGGGGGGAGAAGGAAAAACTCTTTTCTGTAATGTTTCGAAAATGATTCACTGGATCGTGTGACGTCTGTAAAACGAGTGTATATGTAATGGGAAAAAGAAAGAGAGGAAGACCAAGGCGAAGATGCCTGCAAGACATCGTTGATGATCTGCGAATGGATGCATCAGCAGCAGGGCATCTTGCTCACAACCGAGAGGCCTACAGGAGAGCTGTTAGGGAGGCAAAGTTCCGCAAATGACTGAAATATATATATGACTGAACAAATGGCAGAGCTGTTTTTCTACTTATTTGGTATGAGGCATACGTAAACGATGGACAGATTTTTCATGATCGGGTTTTAATGGCAAGATTTCTTGATTTGATGACAAGAAAGGCATCTAATCAAATGACAATGTGGTAAATTAGTTACGTACTTCAATATATTAAGGACCACTAATAACAATTCCATCATGAAGTATCCACAGTAATTAAATGTCCTCTATTGGCTCCACCATTTCATGTTTTAAATCTTGGCTGGTGTCTGCTCAAGACAGACAATATTTATAAACTTCACGACCCGAAAATTACAACATAATTTCTATCACTGAAAATATATGAATGAAAAAAATACAGTCTAGTTCAAGAGGCAATTTCTGAATCAAATATATTTACTTATATTTCAATCAGTAATGATAGAAATAAGTGCTGAAACTAAATTCCAAAGTTTAATTACACTCAAAACATATTTTCTGTTCGTTATTATGTTAAAAACTGTACAATGTTTCGCATGTGAATGGAAACTATACTGTTTCTCATGCAACGTCGTGCTCTCAAGCCCAGTTTTCTAGACGCTTCAGATGTAAAAAAAAACTGGCAAATCTCCAACAGTTTTAGGGGTAACTAGAAATGTAAAAACTCTCCTACAGAACGAGACGTATCTGGACATACTCACCTACAACTGTCAGTGCAAGAAGGGCAGTAGAGAGATGCTGGCGTCAGTATCATCATGTGGCACTATATCTTACATCTTACATCCTTCCCATGCCGTTAAACGCCACATATGGCTCGCGTAGTTGTTTGCCAAGTTTTCCTGTTCTCGGCGAGTCTTTCAACTTCATCAAGGGATGTTATGCCCACTAAACTGGCTTCTCTTAACGATGTTCTACTTAGAGTTTCATGTGGTCGACCTCTTTTTCTTCGACCTGTTGGTACTATATACCTGCATTGAAAGTAGACGATCAAATAACGTACATCATCTAAGCTGATATGCCACATGCACAAGGTGTCCGTATATTATTTATCTGAATTTTGTCCCTCGAAAAAAAGTGTAATGGAGTTAGTATGCAGCAACATAACATCAAAACTGTTTGTCCGTGAGGCTATCAACACTCCGTCACATCATACAGTGCGACAAAACAGTAAAACTGGCGATCGTGCAAGAAAAGGCAAACTCGCGTCTTGTGGTTATGGCCAGCACATTCTACTGAAACTGCGGAGTATTTTTATAGGAAAGAATTCAAGAAGGATCCACCTACTAAACAATAACTGAGGCGTTTTTTAAAAACAATTTCAAGAAATTGGCGGCATGTTACCTCAAAATAGAGTAGAAGGCCAAGCGTTTCAACAGCAACCGTTGAACTCATCCAGGATTCGCTTTCGCGGAGTCTATTTGGCATTCTAGTCTGGAACTGGCAGTGCCAAACCTAACAGTGCTCTGTGAAGTGGAGAACCGCCTGAGACTTTGTGTAGTGAAGAAACGTCTGACACTTTGTGTAGTGGAGAATCGTCTGAGACTTTGTGTAGTGAAGAAACGTCTGACACTTTGTGTAGTGAAGAAACGTCTGACACTTTGTGTAGTGGAGAAACGTCTGACAATTTGTGTAGTGGAGAAACGTCTGACACTTTGTGTAATGAATAAATGTCTGAGACTTTGTGTAGTGAAGAAACGTCTGATATTTTGTGTAAGGAAGAAACGTCTGACACTTTGTGTAGTGAAGAAACGTCTAACACTTTGTGTAGTGGATAAACGTCTCAGATTTTGTGTAGTGAAGAAACATCTGGGACTTTGTGTAGTGAATAAACATCTGAGACGTTGTGTAGTGAATAAACGTCTGAGACTTTGTGTAGTGAATAAACATCTGAGACTTTGTGTAATGAATAAACATCTGAGACTTTGTGTAGTGAATAAACATCTGAGACTTTGTGTAGTGAAGAAACGTCTGAGACTTTGTGTAGTGAAGAAACGTCTGAGATTTTGTGTAATGAATAAACATCTGAGACTTTGTGTAGTGAATAAACATCTGAGATTTTGTGTAGTGAAGAAACGTCTGAGACTTTGTGTAGTGAAGAAAAGTCTGAGATTTTGTGTAGTGAAGAAACGTCTGAGATTTTGTGTAGTGAAGAAACGTCTGAGACTTTGTGTAGTGAAGAAACGTCTGAGACTTTGTGTAGTGAAGAAACGTCTGAGATTTTGTGTAGTGAAGAAACGTCTGAGATTTTGTGTAGTGAAGAAACGTCTGAGAACTTGTGTAGTGAAGAAACGTCTGAGATTTTGTGTAGTGAAGAAACATCTGAGATTTTGTGTAGTGAAGAAATGTCTGAGATTTTGTGTAGTGAAGAAACGTCTGAGATTTTGTGTAGTGAAGAAACATCTGAGACTTTGTGTAGCGAAGAAACGTCAGAGATTTTGTGTAGTGAAGAAACATCTGAGACTTTGTGTAGTGAAGAAACGTCTCAGATTTTGTGTAGTGAAGAAATGTCTGAGACTTTGTGTAGTGAAGAAACGTCTGAGATTTTGTGTAGTGAAGAAACGTCTGAGACTTTGTGTAGTGAATAAATGTCTGAGATTTTGTGTAGTGAAGAAACGTCTGAGACTTTGTGTAGTGAATAAATGTCTGAGATTTTGTGTAGTGAATAAACGTCTGAGATTTTGTGTAGTGAAGAAACGTCTGAGATTTTGTGTAGTGAAGAAACGTCTGAGACTTTGTGTAGTGAATAAACGCCGGAGACTTTACGCATACACATTTTTGTTTTAAAGACAAGAAAATCAAAGCACACAATATACCAAAACTTGTGGAATTTTCAGGAAACATCTTTGCCATGATCAATGAAGATGAACATTTTGTTCAATGTATCGCAGCTAGTGATCAGGCGACTTTCTTCGTGTTTGGCGAATATGAGGTTCTTATAATCCTCTTCGGAAACATGTTAGAAACAGCCTCAAGGCCAATGTGTGGTGCGATCTCACATGCAGCCATGATATAGGACCGATCCTCTTCAGTAGAACACAGTTACATCATGCAGTTATCTTGGCATGCTTGAACTTTACGCATTCTCCCAGTTAGAAGCAATGTAGCTTTTCCCAGTCTGATAGTGGTTCCCTCACTTCGTAATTCCCTGGAAGACGGATTGGCCAGGACGGCCCCACAACATGGCCGCCCCAGTCCCCAGACCTTACGCCCCTTAACTTCTTCATGTAGAGTTATATGAAGGACGTTGTCTACAGTAAGAAAGTGAAGGACCTGGTGGAGCTGGAGCACAGAATCAGCGAGGCTGTGTCATCATTCACAGTGAATGAATTTGTAAATGAGTAAGGAAGAGAGTGAAAGATGTGAGGAGAGTAAGGGAAGAGAGGAGCGTGTTGGGAGTGAGGAGAGTGAGAGGAGTGAGGAGCGTGTTGGGAGTGAGGAGTGTGAGAGGAGTGAGGAGAGTGTTGGGAGTGAGGAGAGTGAGAGGACTGAGGAGAGTGTTGGGAGTGAGGAGAGTGAGAGGAGTGAGAAGAGTGTTGGGAGTGAGGAGAGTGAGAGGAGTGAGGAGCGTGTTGGGATGAGGAGAGTGAGTGAGGAGCGTGTTGGGAGTGAGGTGAGTGAGAAGAGTGAGGAGCGTGTTGGGAGTGAGGAGAGTGAGAGGAGTCAGGAGCGTGTTTGGATGAGAATAATGAGGAGAAGTGAGGAGAGTGAGGGAAGTGAGGAGCGTATTGAGAGTGAGGAGAGTGAGGAGAGCCAGGGGAGTTTTGAGAGTGAGGAGAGTGTTGGGAGTGAGGAGAGAGTTGGTGGTGATGAGAGTGTTGGGAGTGAGGAGAGTGTTGGGAGTGAGGAGAGTGAGGGAAGTGAAGAGAGTGAGGGGAATTTTGAGAGTTAGGAGAGTGAGGAGAGTGTTGGGAGTGAGGAGAGTGAGAAGAATGAAGAGCGTGTTGGGAGTGAGGAGAGTGAGAGGAGTGAGGAGCGTGTTGGGAGTGAAGAGAGTGAGAGGAGTGAGGAGAGCGTTGGGAGTGAGGAGAGTTAGAGGAGTGAGGAGCGTGCTGGGAGTGAGGAGAATGAGAGGAGTGAGGAGAGTGTTGGGAGTGAGGAGAGTGAGAGGAGTGAGGAGCGTGTTGGGAGTGAGGTGAGTGAGAGGAGTGAGGAGCGTGTTGGGAGTGAGGAGAGTGAGAGGAGTGAGGAGAGTGTTGGGAGTGAGGAGAGTGAGAGGAGTGAGAAGAGTGTTGGGAGTGAGGAGAGTGAGAGGAGTGATGAGCGTGTTGGGATGAGGAGAGTGAGAGGAGTGATGAGAGTGTTGTGAGTGAGGATAGTGAGAGAAGTGAAGAGAGTGAGGAGAATTTTGAGAATGAGGGAGTGATGAAAGTGCTGGGAGTGATGAGAGTGTTGGGAGTGAGGAGAGTGTTGGGAGTGATGAGAGTGTTGGGAGTGAGGAGAGTGTTGGGAGTGAGGGGAGTGAGGGAAGTGAGGGGAGTGATGAGAATGTTGGGAGTGAGGAGAATGAGCGAAGTGAGGGGAGTGATGAGAGTGTTGGGAGTGAGGAGAGTGAGGGAAGTGAGGGAAATGATGAGAGTGTTGGGAGTGAGGAGGGTGAAGGAAGTGAGGGGAGTGATGAGAGTGTTGGGAGTGAGGAGGGTGAGGGGACTGAGGAGAGTGAGGGGAGTGAGGGACTTATGAGAGTGGTAATTATGTAACTAAATTCTTCCATATAATACAAACCTACAGATATTATGTCTACCCTGCTTTCTCATCATCTCTCATACCAACCTACAGATATTATGTCTACCCTGCTTTCTCATCATCTCTCATACCAACCTACAGATATTATGTCTACCCTGCTTTCTCATCATCTCTCATACCAACCTACAGATATTATGTCTACCCTGCTTTCTCATCATCTCTCATACCAACCTACAGATATCGTGTCTACCCTGCTTTCTCATCATCTCTCATACCAACCTACAGATATTATGTCTACCCTGCTTTCTCATCATCTCTCATACCAACCTACAGATATCGTGTCTACCCTGCTTTCTCGTCATCTCTCATACCAAATGCAAAGAAAAAACTCCAAAAGAACTCAGTGTAAACAATTAACAAAATAAGTTTGTTATGACAACATTAAGACACTCATCAATGAACACACACAAAACCAATAATGGTTCAACCACATTACACACATAAGGGATACAGAATGAATATATATATATATATATATATATATATATATATATATATATACAGGGTATTCATAACTCCTTGAAACAATTTACAAATTAGCAACAAATAAACTATGTAACGGATCATGATTCTTCTTACGCCACGAGAGAGAGGGAGAGATAGAGATAGAGAGAGAGGGAGAGATAGAGTGAGAGAGATAGAGAGAGATAGAGAGATAGAGAGAGAGATAGAGATAGAGAGATAGAGAGAGAGAGAGATAGAGAGATAGAGAGAGAGAGAGATAGAGAGATAGAGAGAGAGAGAGAGAAACTCCTCAAGTTTTTTCTTCAATAAAGTCCTCGCGCATAGTTCCCGTGGTCTTCCGCCTGCAGGCAGCAGTAGCAACTATAGCGTTCAGTAAACGTGAGCAGCCTTTTTTTTTTTTTTTGTTTTGGACTGTGCAGCGACGATTTCGAGCAGAATTCCAGAAGGCAGCACCTGTTTTCTACAGTATCAAGATGTGGTATGTGAAATTCCATGATGAATTCGGGAGTTTCGCCGGTAAGCTTCTTTAACACAGCTCATGGTTTCTTCGCTTGG
This sequence comes from Achatina immaculata, assembly GCA_009760885.1. Lineage (NCBI taxonomy): Eukaryota > Metazoa > Mollusca > Gastropoda > Stylommatophora > Achatinidae > Lissachatina > Lissachatina immaculata. Next base: position 2,970,127 of record CM019698.1, read on the forward strand.
TCCTGGACGTCCCTGCCGAGGAGCTGTGCATAGACAGCCTTCATCCCGGAATTTAGCATACCACTTCTTGATTCTGTTGAAAACAGGTGTTAGCTTTGGAAATCTGTTCGAAATCGTCCTTATACAGTCGCATCGGACAAATTTCTTGCGTACTCCAATATATGAGTGTGTGTGTGTGCGTGCGTGCGTGCGTGTGTGTGTGTGTGAGTGTGCGCGTCTGCGTGCGCGCGCGTGTGTGTAGAATAGAAAACAATGCGTAAGAAGATTTCAGCAATTAATAAAATCAATATAATTACACACATATATTCAGTAATGCATCTATTTACATTAAACACAAATAAAGAATTATCAAAAGAATGAGGGTCCTCATAACACCTTTTTCATTAACACTAGGACATAGCAAGCCGTCCCTCCTTATTATGAGCAGCTGTTAATAAGCATCATATCAAATCGCAACATTACATATATATATATATATATATATATATATATACTATATGTGCATGGCAACAACATCAAACTCATGGCAAAAGAACATGCATAAATGAGCCATCGTTCAAGTTTTCTTACATAAATAAATCATACCATGTTATCAGCATAGACAAAAGCATTATTGTATGTGAATGAATGAATGAATGAATGAATGAATGAATAATCTTTATTTTTCAAGGGTAAAGAATTGGGCACGCAAGCCCGTCTTACATTCTGCCCTTCATCACTCCATCTTTCATTCTTCCCACACACTTGATTTAGTAAAAAATACAAATTAAATTAGGAAAAACATATCAAAAGAGTGTAAGATTTAACTATTACATTCAAGGTAAAAGAGAAGAAGTCATTAACCTAATAAAATAGCACTCACGCACACATACACACGCAGACATATACATAAATAAAATACATTGTAAATCATCTTCTAACATATGTTTTTTTTTAACAAACATTAAAATAATTTCTAACAATATCTAACAAGTTGCTTTTCTAACTATGTCATTAAAGTACTTGATGGTTTACGAGCCATGTGTTGAGAGAGTACTGACTATTTTATGGAGGCATATAATTACAAGCAAGTAAATAATGAAACAGGTTTGAGTTAAAGGATGAAGTATTACCAATGGATTTTAAATTGTAGGGGAGGGTGTTCCAGAGCTGTACTGCAGAGTATGCAAGGCTTTTCTTGTACAGATCAATCCTGGGTTTAGGAAGAAGACAGTTTTTTAAACGCTGGCTATGTTTAGTATTATACGTAAACAGTGACCACAAGTAAGGCGGAGCATTGTGCGACAGAATTCTGTGAACAAACTTAACTTTGTTAAAAATTATTCTATTTTTGAGGGATAGAATTTTGAGTTGTTTGTGTTGATCTACAGTCTGTACTGGGCGTTTGTCACAAATAAGATTTAATGCTCGCTTGTGAAGTGAGTGGAGCCTTTTTGTGTTTGAGACTGAGCATCCATCCCAGATTGTGGAACAGTAATCTAAGTGTGTTTGTATGTGTGATATGTAGTATATTGTAGTATATATTGTGAACCAATATCAGCTATATATATATATATATATTAACACTCTCCAAACTCATAGAACAACCTTGCAATACATATCTGTGGGTGTACCCAGCACTTACACTCTCATCCCTACGAAATCATCCCTCTACTAACCAAACTCATACATCACCAACCTAACTGAGTCCGGGGTGCTCAATGGGGTCATAGCCAACAACCACATATCACATAAAACTTACAACATGATCAGTGTTGGGCACTTCTGCTGTTCTGAGTCACTGAGTCATCTGTATACATTACCTTGTCGGAAGACCCGCAGTGATGCTGGAAGACCCACAGTGATGCTGGATGAGATCTTGAACCCAAAGTTCAACTGCTCCATACGCCTAGTCTGGACATTCACGGCCCTTCTGTATAATAACCTGTGTTAGCTGAGGTCAGTCTGTACCCGTAACCAATCATTACCTGTGGGCACCTCATCTAGATTGCAGATTGACTTTATTTATTGCGGTTGGGGTTTTGTTGCCTACCGAAATGGAAGAGTCAAGGCACAGGGTTCGAGAGCCTTTGAAGTCACCAGATCACGCATGCGAATGAAAACTGAAGCTCTGTCGGCGGCAACAGACTGGTTAGTTGCTGATGCTGTGGTTACTGGTGTCATTGTGACGGATTTACAGAGTATGCTCCTTAAGACTGAGAAGAATTTGCTTCGCAAAAGAATGGGTTTAACTGTGACAAGCCTAACGTGGCTTTACTGTCCGGGGCATACAGCAGTACATGGCAATGATGTGGCAGACAGATTTGCTGGACAGACTAAAATAAACGGCAGATTGTCAATGGACAAGGGGGACATTGCTAGGGCTGTTCTTGACAGACTGAGGGAGAATGAAAACCGGGAATGGACGAATAATTTATCTGTGAAAAGATTGCTGGAGCTAAGACAAATTAAAGGCGCTGGCAGGGAATCCGAACTGTGTGGTAGAAAACTCATCGTAAACAACCAACATTTGACAGGAACTACAACAAACATACTCTTGGATGGATGCTGCGGCATACGGCGGACCATATATGGGGTATGTATCGAATGTAGTGAAGCCGGAGTTTGAATTTTGAATTTGAACTTTGAACTCACTGTAAGGCACAATAACACTGTATATACTTCAATATTAAGAACCAACTACATTCACTTTACCACCCGATGACTCGGTCACCCAGACATATCCCGAACTGGAAATTATCTTTACAGCAACTTGTAATACTAACTAGTGTTTACAGCCTAACATCATGGCCGGTGACAACAGGTTGCTTACAAATAGACTCGAAATTGTGAAAGCTATCTTGGGTACTTGTGTAGAGGTTTATTGATAAAAATAACAATGTGCACTGTAAGCTGTTACAGTCAATGGATGTAATGATATGACTTTGTTTTCTAAAACACTTTTTCCCCATATTTTGGTATACATCCATGTGAATAATTTCTGAACACCCTGTATGTCCTTCATTCCCCTGCGTTCTGTTCTACGCTTTGTCAACTAAAATGTTGGTTGTTCTGTGGATCTGCTTAAAATCACATTGAAAAACAATATTTATTTATCATAAGACCTCTAAAATGAACAGGTACAACAGGATTTTTTTTCTCATAGGCCCACACACTGGAGAGCAAAACCTCTATCTTAATGCAAAGAAAGCTAAATTGATGACAACTGACAAAACAAATAAGGAAGCTGAAATGCACATCAATGAGGAAAAATTGGAAGTTTTTAATATCTTAGATCATTACTAACTAACAATGGAGATACAATGAGGGAAATTAAAAGGGTGACATCTATCGCTCTTCAAAAAGTAAAACAACTAAAGAAGCTGCAGAGAGGAACATACAGAAATATAAAAATACGATTTTTAAGAACATGCATCTTTCCTTTCGCAAAATATGCCTGTGAGACCTGGACGTTTAACAAAACAGCTGAGAACCACATAAATGCCTTTGAATGTAAATGCTACAGAAGAGTTCTTCAAATATCATGGAAACAAAAAAGAACAAATATATCTATACTGCAAGAACTTAATACTGAAGAAGGTTGGCTAGTAAAGACGATTAAACAGAGAAAACTGAAATATTTTGAACACATTAAACGTCATGAGAATTTAGAGAAGACCACCTTGGAAGGATACATAATGGGAAAATGAAAGAGAGGAAGACCAAGGCGAAAATGCCTGCAGGACATCGTTGATGATCTGCGAATGCACTTATCACCAGCAGGGCATCTTGCTTATAACCGAGGGGTCTACAAGAGAGCTGTTAAGGAAGCAAAGTTCTGCAAGGGACATGCAAATGACTGACTGACTGACTGGGACCTACACAGTATACTGTTTATGATTTTTTTCATAAAAAAAAATTAGTAGAATTGCCTGAAATTGGACCCTGTACATTTAGAAAGTGATGATTTGGTCTAGAATTCGCTAGCCATTAGCTGCTTCTGTTGTTCCAAGGTAAATGAATTTATTTGCTTGTCAGTGTCACTCCGTTTGAAAGGATGTTGCTCTTTGGTTTGCGTATTCTTTTCCATATTACCATTGTTTCTGTTCTGTTCCTGTTAAGCTCTGGGCCTCTTTTGTTGCTTTCTTCAGTAGTCTTGTTCACAGGTTCCTGCAAATTTCTTTCACTTTCTGCTGTTAGAAATGTGTCACTCACATATCTCAAGTTATTGATATTATGGCCGCAGCGCTATACATTAATTTATAGGACCAATATTGCTATATGGCTGTGAAACTTTGATAGGCAACAAAACGATGACAAAGAAATTGGAAGCAACAAATGTGCGGCTTTTATCAAAAGATTGATTGATTGATTGATTGATTGATTTACTGGTCTTATTTCTATAGGGTTACGAATTGGGCCTGCAGGCCTGTCTGACATTCTTTCCTTTATCACACAACTTTCTTTCAATTCCAGACATTCTGCAGATATGCCACGCTTATATATACAAACATTATCAGTATTGAACAAGCAGCTGAACAAAAAATAAATGAAACATTTACCTTTCCTCCCTCTTATGCATGCACTCAGAACACAGAGCAACTTCGTGTACTCGTAAGTTAAACAAGAAAGAAAAAAAACATCTCGCAGTCTCAGACTAATGAGACCAAAACTAATATTCAAGAAAAATTAAACAGTTAAATTCAGTGCCCGTAAAAAAAAAGTCTAAAATAACATAACAGTTGGGCTCAACTCCTTTACTAGGAGAAAGCAACACAAAGCTAAGTCTAGATTTTTCATGCATTTTTGTTGTTTTATCTGGAGTTTTTTTTTTTTTTTTGGTCCTTGAAAAAAGCTCTTGGCGACATATTGGATTGTTGTATGTTCTTCATTTATATGTACTCATCTCGCTTTCTTCCCACTTTTCCCATTCTACCTTTTAGTAAAATGGAACCATACGCCCATCTGTTTTCGACTGGCCTGACAACGCTTTGTAGACTTAGCCATGCAAACGTCATATCCCTGATTGTCTCTGCCACCTCTGACGTAATACTTTATGCTACATAAGCAAAGCTTTTCTTAAGCAGATTTAGGTCTCGGTTTTGGAAGACAAATAATGTTTAAGCGCTGATTACACTTTGGATTAGGTTTAAACAGTTCTCATAGGTAAGACGGAGAACTCTTTGATAGAATTCGATGTAATAACTTGCCTTTATTGAATAGGAACCTGCGACTGAGAGGTAAAATTTAAATTTATTTGTGCTGATTTGTGGTTTGTGTGTGTGATACTGGTCACTAATAAGTTTTGCCGTTCGCTTTTGAAGTAAAAGCCAGTTTGTCTTTGCCACTGAGCAAATATCGAAGAATGTTGAGCAATAGTCTGTGTTTGTGTGTGCGTAATGTAGTATGTTTTCCTTGTGTCATGATTATTGAAGTGCTTATTTTGACTGACTTATACAGATTTTGGTGTCTAGAGTTTTGTTAGACTGTGCACGTGAGAGTTCCGTGTCAGATTTTGGTACATAGTGAGATCTGGGGTTTATTGTTCTGTCTGTGATGTTTCAGTTCTGGTGTAGGGTGTTGTTTTTTTTCGCGTTTAGTATTTTCTCTTTTTCTTATATGCACTCACCTGCAGACGTTTAAGAATTAAATATGCTTCGTAAACATTTCATCAGGTCAGTAAGCAACATTAATCACATCTTTAGTAATATGAATGTGATATAATATGATTCCATATTTGCTGACAAATTAAAAATATCTGGTTTCTCGAAATACGATTTGACAGTTCTCTTTGACAGTCAGTCATTTGCATGTCCCTTGCGGAACTTTGCCTCCCTAACAGCTCTCCTGTAGGCCTCTCTGTTGTAAGCAAGATGCCTTGCTGCTGATGCGTCCATTCGCAGATCATCAACGATGTCTTGCAAGCTTCTTCGCCTTGGTCTTCCTCTCTTTCTTTTTCCCATTATGTACCCTTCCAAGACGGTCTTCTCTAAATTATCATGACGTTTGATATGTCCAAAATATTAACGTTTTCTCTGTTTAATCTTTCTTACTAGCCAACCTTCTTCAAAATTAGTTTCGTGTAATACGGACATATTTGTTCTTTTTTTTTTTTTGTATCCATGATATTTGAAGGACTCTTCTGTAGCACGTACGTTCAAAGGCATTTATATGTGTTTCTCTTTGACACCATTATTTAAACTGAAATCAGATACATAAATTTCACTGACAAAATGAATTTTTAAAACATAATTTAATGTTACCGCCAACGAAAACATTACCTTGTGCCGTGGAATATAATGATCCCCATGGCAGATTCGATGTAGTGCATCTTGCACAGTCCTCAGCGTCTGATGTTGGTTCCCTTCAAGATTATTTAGCCAAGCTTTTGGCGTTGAACAACTCTTTTGTTATCGCTTTCTCCTCCTCCTTATTTTCTCATCAGTTATTCCCTCTCACATATTAGTCACAGTGTATCATGTTTCTATGTAGACCTAAAATACTTTGTTTTGTTCGGCTCTTATGTTTGTTATTACAACAAAAACCTAGGTGTGACAACAGGACAAACGCCACACGCAAGAGACTCCAACAACACTTCGACTAGATAATAATATCAGATACATAACATTGCTCGCCGGAAACAAATTTGCTCACAAATGTCAGCAGGGCATATCACACTGAGAACGTTTCAGCTTACAGCCGGGTGTTAGAAATATGATCCATGTATCATTGCAACGCGTCCACAATTACCTGATTTCTGATAGCTAATACAGTTTTGTGCTTACAATAATAAAACCAGCTGTTGCATAAAATGCTGTATATATGTTATAGCTGACAGAACAAATGTTTCAGTTTTCAGAGGACAAAGACCACCAAGTTTTACAAAACTGCTCCAGAGCCAGAAGAGTCAAGGATGATGGCGGTTTTTGCTGCTGTTCTTGTCGTCTGCGTGACACTGCCAAGTGTTTGGACAGAATCAGGTTTACTGTTTGTCAGCTGTTTTTGACTCCGCTGTTCTGCCTTATGTATGACAACTTTTGTTTGTTCTTTAAATTTGAAAGAAATAAAATCTAAACAATATTACTAGTCCTTATTATTAATACAACATATTTATTGTGGATTAAAAATGCACATTGATTGTCGTCTGAACGTTTTTTCATATTTGTTTTAATTTCGTGAAAATTTTCGATCAATTTTAATATAAATCGACTTCTTGTTTTCCTTTCAAGAGATTATTTTCTGTACAACTAGAAAAACCTTGTTTGAATATCTCTACACATGTTGTAGGTTTTCATAAGACTATAGATTGTGACTATCTTTCCTGTTTTGCTTGAATTAATTGTCGATGTCCTGCAAGTCTCTTTGAGAAATTATTTCTTCGCGTCTTTTTTTTTCTTCTGGTCTTTCTCTCAGATCATACCTGGACTGCTTTAATTTCTTTTTAAAAGACTAGCAAACACATAATAAATGTATCTAATCTTTAGATACAAGTCATAGCAAACATAGACTAAATGTATCTAATCTTTAGATAGAAGTCATAACAAACATAGACTAAATGTATCCAATCTTTAGATAGTAGTCAAAGCAAACATAGACTATATGTATTTAATCTTTAGATAGAAGTCATAATAAACATAGATTAAATGTATCTAATCTTTAAATAGAAGTCATAGCAAACATAGACTAAATCTATCTAATCTTTAGATAGAAATCATAGGAAACACAGACTAAATGTATGTAATCTTTAGATACGAGTCGTAGCAAACATAGACTAAATGTATCTAATCTTTGGAAGTCATAACAAACATAGACTAAATGTATATACTCTTTAGATAGAAGTCATAACAAACATAAACTATATGTATTTAATCTTTACATACAACTCCACCTCGTTTACATGCTACCTCAGCAGAATGTCTAGTTTTTCCGGTGAGACTGAGAAAAAAAGAAGACTAAACACGACAGTTACTGTATCTGAGTATAGCCAAATCAAATGTAACATGTCAGGAATGAAAATGATAGATATGAGCTGTAACAGTATTTATTTTCTGTGCTATTTCCTTTCTTCAGTCCCATTATTAAATTATGGTCTGATATTTAGTGTACTCGTATATGTTTGACATCTTAACACATCAGTGTATGGTTTTTAATTCAACGTCTCTTCTGTACGACGTTCACGTACACACATTAATTTTAAGATGTAGATCACATGAAACATAGGTAGAAACAGTACTGTTACTTTGTTAAATACAACGTCTCGAAATAACTTTATAGATATAAACACTTAAAACATAACAGTAGCAAGAGATTCAACGTATTTTTAATTCGGATAACTATGAGCAAATTATCATTATAGCATAACAGGCTATGTAAATGTGAACAACCTTGAAATATCTCCTTAGGGTAAAGCCCCTCGTTGTTTTTACAGTTATTTCCTTTTCACAGTACTCGCCCCTCAGCTTATGCTTAATTCAGATGTGTAAAAATACATTGCACGTGGATATTATGAGAGTTTTATGGGCTGGGAAGCATATAATACCTTACGGGGATTTTCAGGGGGACCTAACGAGAGAATGTGACGGTAGTAACAGCCCATAGTTAGTTTAGCAGCCCGGAATCTTCTTAAATCTTATATCCTTCCCGTGTCGTTAAACGTCGCATAGAGCTCGCAAGGTAGTTCGCCAGTTTTTCCTGTTTTCGGCGAGCCTTTCAACAGCGTGAAAGGATTTTATGCCTATTAATTTCGCCTCTCCTAACAATGTCCTCTTTAGAGTTTCACGTGGTCTGCTTCTTTTTCTTCGCCCTGTTGCGTTCCACTTGATAACTTGTTTTGGGATTCCCTGATTGTTTCTCTCATCACATGGCCTACATATGTCCATCTCCTTTTCCTGATTACCCATGAGACTGGTTGTTGTTCAGTCATCTGTCCTATCTCTGCATTATTCTTGAATTTGTTCCACTTGATGCCGAGTATTTTCCTTATGCATTTATTTTCAACAGAGTCTAATTTCCTTAGTTGTTTTTCAGCTTTCGCATGCATAAATGAGAGTGGATATTACATTTGAATTGAATAGTCTTAACTTGGCTTTTGTGCGTATAACTTTTGAATGCCATATGTTCTCAAGATTCTTGAAGATCGATGCTGCTTTTGCAATTCTAATTCGAACTTCCTTTCTAGTGTCACCATCCTGGTCTATGTAGCTGCCAAGTATGCAAATTGATTGACTTCTTCAACATCTGTCCCTTCTACGTGTATTTTTCCATTTTGGTTAATAAGAAATTTCATTATTTTTGTTTTGTCCTTGTTAATTTCGAGTCTTATTTTGCTAGCCAGTGAAGACAGGCTGTTTGGGGCCGACGAATGAGCTCGTCGGAGTTGGCATCCCTGATGCTCGGTTGGTTTCTCTGCAAGTTTCCGTAACTATATCTTTTTTCCCATCTGGAGTCACCTCTAGATAGGTCCCAGGATAAGGTTGTTAGCCTTATGCCCAACGCCTGGTACATGATATGTGACAGATCAAGCGGAATTTCGCTGATTTCTGCATGCCGGCGAGAGCGTTAAAAGAAACGTCCGCCATCTTCCACGTCACGCCGGAAGGGATGAGTGAATGGTTCCAGATTGAAACAGGTGTGAAACAAGGATGTATTCTGTCTCCTTTACTTTTTGGGATTACAATAGACTTCATAATGAAAAAATGCTGCACATGTAACACAGGTATTGACTGGGTACATGGGACCCAACTAGAAGATCTTGATTTTGCTGATGACATAACTCTTATCAGTAATAATGTGAATTCCATGCAAGAAAAAACAGATACCCTGTCTTCAATGGCTAGCAAGATAGGACTTGAAATTAACAAGGACAAAACAAAAATAATAAAAATTCCTCTTAATTAAAATAGAAAAATACACATCGAAGGGACAGATATTGAAGAAGTCAATCAATTTGCATACCTTGGCAGCTACATAGACCAGGATGGTGACACTAGAAAGGAAGTTAGGATCAGAATTGCAAAGGCAGCATCAATTTTCAAGAATCTTGAGAACATATAGAATTCAAAAGTTATAAGCACAAAAACCAAGTTAAGACTATTCAATTCAAATGTAATATCCACCCTCATTTATGCGTGTGAAAGCTGGAAAACAACTAAAGAAATAGAAAAGAAATTAGACTCTTTTGAAAACAAATGCATAAGGAAAATACTCGGCATCAAGTGGAACGAATTCAAGAATAATGCAGAGATAAGACAGATGACTGAACAACAACCAGTCTCATAGGTGATCAGGAAAAGGAGATGGACACATATTGGTCACTTCATGAGAAGAAATGATCAGAGAATCCCAAAAAAAGCTATCAAGTGGAACACAACAGGCCAAAGAAAAAGAGGCAGACCGCGTGAAACTCTGAAGAGGACATTGTTAAGAGAGGCCAAATTAACAGTCATAAAATCCTTTGATGAGGTTGAAAGACTCACCGAAGACAGGAAAAATTGGCGAACTACTTTGTGAGCCCTATGTGACGTTTAACGGCACGGGAAGGATATAAGATATATATATATATATAAGATAAGAAGATAGGATATCTGTTTTTCTTAGCGTGGAATTCGTACTGATAAGAGTTATGTCATCTACAAAATCGAGATCTTCTAGCTGGGTCTCATGTACCCAATCAGTACCTGTGTTAGCTGCGCAGCATTTTTTAAATTATGAAGTCTATTGTAATTCCAAAAAGCAAAGGAGACAGAATACATCCTTGTTTCATGACTGTTTCAATCTGGAACCATTCACTCATCCCTTCTTCTGTTTTGACTGCACAGACATATCCGTTGTAGAAGTCCTTAATGATGTTGACAACTTTAGATGGTATTCCGTACAGACTTAAAATTCTCCACTATGTATGCTATCGAATGCCTTTCTAAAGTCTGTGAAGTTCAGTACTAATTGTTTCTGCTTTTCAATATGTTATTCAAGTATTATTCTTAGAGTAAAAATCTGGTCGAGACAGCTTCTCCCTTTTCGAAATCCTGCTTGTTCTTCTCTCATTGCAGTATCCACTACATCTTTGAGTCTATTCAAAATGACCTGGCAAAATACTTTTGACACAACTGATACTAAGGTTACTCCTCTCCAGTTGTTACAGTCGCTAAAGTTGCCTTTTAAAAATATTTTAACAATGATTCCTTTTTCTCCATTTAGAAGGGACCGTTTCTTCTTTCCAAATCTTATTGTTTTCTGTAGTTGTCTCTCTTATCTACTGATAGCTTTTAACATTTCGGGTGTTATTTCATCTTCACCTGCAGCTTTGTTGTTAGCCATTAAATTCACTGCTGTTTCAATTTCATCCAATGTAATTCACATTTAGTTGTGGGATTGGTAAGTCGGTTTCAAGGTTTATCAATTCTTTTGGGTGTGGTCGATTAAGTATTTCTTGGAAGTGTTTGGCCCATCTTTGCTTTTGGTCTTTACTTGATGTTAATAGGGTTCCAATTTTGCTAAATATTGGTCTTTCTTTAATAGTACCTGTTAGCCTCTTTTGTATGTTATATACAATTTTGTTGTCTCCTGTTTTTGCTGCTTTCTCTACCTCTTTCGCCGTATTGTCTATGTATTCACTTTTATCCCTTTCAGCTGAACTTTTTTTTACTTTCTTGTCTATTTCTTTGTATGTTGCTTTCGCCACATCTTTTCCAAGATCTGTCTTTACATTCAACATATCTAATGTGGCTGCTCGTCTTTTACGTATGTACCTCCGTGTGTTTTCCGATGTCCGTGCTTTTTTTTTTATTTCAATCCAGCGCTTGCCTTTGCTGCTGTGATTAAATAATTCCATAATTCATTTATATCTATCTCCTCTACTTCACCGAGTGTTGTGAAATGATTGACAAGTTCCTGATTGAAATTACTGTTAGTATTCTCTTCTTGTAGGCTGTGGCTATTTATCTTTCTGTGTGTTGATTTCTTGTTTTGGCTTTTCAATTTTAGTTTTATTTTCCCTATGCACAGGTTGTGATCACTGTTAACATCTGTACTCCTATATGCCCTTATATCTATCAGAGATTATCTGTATTGCTTTCTAATACAAAAATGATCTATCTGGTTTCTAGTTCTATCATCTGAAGATATCCACGTTGTTTTATGTATCTCTTTGTGTGGAAATATTGTGCCTCCAATGACCACGCCCCCTGTTTAACATATTTCAATTAGTCTTTCTCCATTCTGATTAACCATGTCAGTTCCTTCTTTCCCCATCACTTTTTCAACGTCGATATTATCCTTCCCTACCTTAGCGTTGAAGTCCCCAAAGCAATTAGGATGTCGTGTTTAGGGACTTTGCTGATGATTTGTTGTAGTTGGTGATAGAAGTCGTCTTTCACCTCATCATCTGAATCTTACTTCTCATCATATATTGCTGTTTCGTTTGAGATGTCACCTGCTGTTTTTTTGTTTTTTTTTTGCTTTTTTTGCCCATGTCGACTGTTTCTATCATCATCATCCTGAGATATATAATAAACACTATGTTACGACGGCCTTGACCTCCTCCATGATCTTCACCTGCAGTATTAGTATTCGTGTTGCTACTTAACCTGACAGTATACTACTTCAGGAATTGTGTTCTTTGTAATCAGAACTTGGCATCCATGCATTTAGGACATTCCCACACGTGCTACGTCTTCCGTTCCTACACCCAGTGAAGCGTGCGTCTGCTGATGGAACCAGCCACACGCTGACTGTGGGTGTGGCGCACTTAACCACTTCGTTCAGACAAACCCCCACTTCGCCTCTCTTCCCCCAATTCAGTCTTCCTGATCAACATTCTGTACTGAATTTCAACACGTTTCACTCCCTCTGTTCACAGAAATTTAACAACGATGCTTTATTCAACGATGAGCAATTCTCCATTGGCGCGACCCTGAAAGTTTGACCTTGGCTTCAACTGGACTAAGGTCACAGGTCTGCGCTATAATTTTTTTAAAAAACCATGGCAACGATGTATTTCGTCTACTTCCGTCCATTGTGATTGCCGCGTAATATTCAAGTTCCCTTTAATTTATGACTGTCTTTGACAGTGGTTATAGTTTACAAGTTACAAAATTATCTGAATGGTCTCGACGAATTTGCTTCATTCTTAAAACTTTTCGATTCTATTTTAATGTAGAACTGATTGACTGTTTTCGATTCTCTTGTAAATACCCTTGAATGGATGCTGCGGCATTCGGTGGGGCATGTATGCGGCTGTCCTGAATGCTTCGAAGGCGGAGGTTGAATGTTAAACCTTGAACTTTGTAACCTTGAGTCTCTTGTAAAGTGGGACTGATTGATTGTTTGTCATGATGTGATATTTGTTACCTTTATCTAGTTGATCTCTTTTTTTAAAATAAAACAACGCCATGTAACGCTGTTTTAATTTCTAAATCCAGAAAATGGAGACGGAATTCCGTGTATAGTTGAAGACGTCTTGTACAAGGACGGAGACTTAACGAACGATGCATGCAACAGATGTCGGTGCCGTGATGGGATTCAAGCTTGTACTAGGAACGCCTGCTACATAGGTAATGTGTAGTATTCCCGAACCCAGCCTTGTTTTACGCTTTGGAATACTGAATTACTGTTCCTGTCAACATATTTTTCAGCCTCGTCGTGAAAATATCTATTTTTCTTCTGGTTACGTTACGAAAATTTCTCCTGTTGTTCATCTAATTTTCCAGTATTGTTATTCACTTCCTGATGTCTGTGCTAATTATCTTCGAAAGTGGAAATATCTCTTGAATCACAAATTCACCGAAGTGTGAAGATAAACTCTTGCATTTGACAGAGGATTGTAGGCATTACCGGACAAATGCACATGAAAGGAATGTTTGTTCCTGTGGCGTATCATTCTTTGCGATAAATCAAGGTTTCTTCTGATGCGTAGAAACTTTCTTCTCTTATCAATATCTCCCTGACTTTTCTGAAACTGATTTTTCCCATCTTTTTCAGTGTTAATGATGATTGTGATTTATAGTTAGGTAAATTAACAAAATAGCGTGACATAAAAATGATAAGTTCATAAATAGTTGCAGAATATGTCTGTAGAATTCGTATAAATAGTTGCAGAATATGTCTGTAGAATTCGTATAAATAGTTGCAGAATATGTCTGTAGAATTCGTATAAATAGTTGCAGAATATGTCTGTAGAATTCGTATAAATAGTTGCAGAATATGTCTGTAGAATTCGTATAAATAGTTGCAGAATATGTCTGTAGAATTCGTATAAATAGTTGCAGAATATGTCTGTAGAATTCGTATAAATAGTTGCAGAATATGTCTGTAGAATTCGCATAAATAGTTGCAGAATATGTCTGTAGAATTCGTATAAAAACAAGTCGTCGGAGTGAAAAGTTTCCACAGCAAGCTCCTGTTTATGCGAAATAATTTAGTTGGTAATGTAAAATTGTTACAATATTGTCTGGTTTTTATAAGAAAAGTTTAGTCAAAGTGCTGTAGCTACTGAAGTTTAAAAAAGTAGGTATGTGTGTTTCCTGCAAAATAGGGTATATTTAACAACTGTACCTAAAATACATATTAAATGTTAATGTTCACATTAAAATATCTCCACTAAATTAAGTTGTTAAATGAATAAACAGATGATGATGATGATGTGTATCTAAAGTGCTTTGTGAAATTGTTGCTCTGGGTACATTCAGATACCAATACCGGAGCAAGATAAATATAGTCCTAAATGTCGGGTTATAGATTTCTACTTTTATTTACTTTTGATGAGTTATGCTTATGGAGTCTCCAAGAGAAACTTAGTTGTCACTCAAGTGCTGATGTACTCAAAAATATTTTGTATGCTTTTTGAGCAGGATATTAGACAGACCCTCCCTGGTCATCAACTTCTTCGCTTCCCAAAACATAGAACTCGGAAGAATACATCAAATATTCGTATTTAGGATGTAGGTTTAATACGTTTTTATAAAGTTTATTTAATCTATACTATATTTAGTAAGTTTAAAAATGTATACATTGTTTTGTTTTTCAGTTCTGAGACTCTCCATAAGTAAAATAAAATACGTCCACTGTGGGTTTTTTTTAACTAAATGAAAGTGTCATAGCGTTCAGAGTTCTGACGATCACAATTTTAAACATTTTCTTTTAGAAGGTGAACCATTTCCGACACCTCGACAAGATTATATCTGCCAGAAGCTGTCAGATTAAGCTAAGATGTTGTCAGCACGTCATATTAGATCAAGATACGACGGTCTTCCAGTATCCAGACGTATAAATATGAAACATCATTAATATGTCCTTTTTGACTTTGAAATAAAGAAAATCTGGTATTCATTCATATGTTGGATTGTCTTGTTTGAGTTTATTTATAAACGAAGTCACTGCCTCTGTTCATCTGTTTAATACTGACAATTACCCATGTTATTTTACATGATAATGAAAGAAACTGACAATGATATTTAGTAATGGAATAAATGCCTCTGTTCATCTGTTTAATACTGACAATTACCCATGTTATTTTACATGATAATGAAAGAAACTGACAATGATATTTAGTAATGGAATACTGTCAGTGTAGTAGAATAGCACTGATTTATTTACCGCAGTAAGAACAGAGACTATCAAACGCCACAGACTACAACCTAGGACATCGTTGCAGACGCAGGTAAGCAAAGAGCAGATATCAAGAACAAAGGGCTATTAAAGTTTCTCCTCTGGCGCTCAACGTTATAAATGAGAAGTATATCTTAACAGTTAATATGTTCAGACATGTGAAATTTTATCCTCGTTTATGATGTTCGATATCTATATATTCCAACGATTACGTTCAATATGTTTATATTTTCTTGTATATTTATATAAATAATTACAATACCAGCATTTACTACTTGTCACATACATTGCTCATTTTTTTTAGCGTTTGCTCTGTCTTTGAATAGTAATTTGTTTGTTTTCAAAATCGCAGCCTAGGGAAAAAGAAATGAAAAACTCTTCTGTAATGTTACATTAGAGATTGGTGTGAGAATGTGGGATTGTCAATATATGTATGAGAGAACAAGTGGTATTAGCGCTATTTTTTCTCATTTCTTGTTAACCTTGTTCAAATGTATGAGGCACGAGGTGACAACAGAAAGAAGCTTAATGATATCATTTAGAAAGCAAGTTTCCTTATTTTGTGTATCAGAGAAGCTACATGACGGTCTAGTAAATTAGATATATAGCGTAACAAGTCTTCTTCTTCTATATCCTTGGAACTGATAGCATGGCATTCTTCGCAGCCGATGCCCTGAAGATGTTTAGACACAGCATCATCTGTGACTGGGAACAGGTTACAAAAACCATTTTTTTAAAATCAGTCCCTGGGTAACGCTAAGAAGCATCATGTGAGTACTGCTTCTGGATTCTGCTAGACTCCACCACCGCTGGGAATATGGTGACCTCTGAACCATTAGCCAGGCTAGATATGTTGCTGAAAGTGGTATTAGGCCAAGCTAGACATGTTACTGTAAGTGGTAACGGGCCAGGCTACACATGTTACTGTAAGTGGTAACGGGCCAGGCTAGACCTGTTACTGTAAGTGGTAATAGGCCAGGCTAGACCTGTTACTGTAAGTGGTAATAGGCCAGGCTACACATGTTACTGTAAGTGGTAACGGGCCAGGCTAGACATGTTACTGTAAGTGGTAACGGGCCAGACTACACATGTTACTGTAAGTGGTAACGAGCCAGGCTAGACATGTTACTGTAAGTGGTAACGGGCCAGGCTACACATGTTACTGTAAGTGGTAATAGGCCAGGCTAGACATGTTACTGTAAGTGGTAACGGGTCAGGTTAAACATGTTACTGTAAGTGGTAACGGGTCAGGTTA
>CM019698.1:2991963-3266963 GCA_009760885.1 Achatina immaculata
TATTATTTGTGTGACTGAAGACAAATTTATAACTACAGTTCCATATTTGTCCTTTAATTCTTCACAAGATCAGGCATACTGAAAATATGTCCGATTGATACAGATGCTGTTGACTGAAACTTATGATGATTTGATTATGAATGCGCTCTGAATGATACTGATGTACTTTTGTTTCTTTTGTTCTTCTCTACCTCCAAATGTACTAACCGTAGTTCGGTAGAAGGTGCCATACTTACAGGAACCAAATCTTCACTACTCCATGGTTAACTTTCTGACTTGTGACCCGTATCGTAAATAACTCTTGTAACTGTTGCTCAGAAGAATTAAATACTCATTGCTCTAATGCTACTCACATGCACTGACAAGCCAGGAATTTGTTCAACAATAACACTCAATCAATCAAGTAAGTGCATCCAGTATTATTCACACAAACATTTAATGACGAACACGTGATGATGATGTTCGATGAGTCATGTCGATGAAAGTTCATATTGTAATACCTCAAACTGAACCTCAAAACAAGCACTAGAAATCCAGACGACTTGCATCTCAAAACAATGACAGCCGCCACAGGATAGTAAGTGAAATGTCTCTAATCCTAAACCTAAAACTTTTTTTCACAAACCTTCTCATCGAATCTAACCAACACTAGTTCTACAGTTACATTACTACAGAATAAAACACAGCCAAACTATCAACTGATCAAAAATGTAATCACCTGCCAAGCATTTCCACGGGACTGAAACTTGCTAGAAAAAACACGAGTTGAGAACGTAATCTGTGCAGAATTTTTTTCCACTGTAAATTAATTTGTATTCAGGGATTAGACTAATTGCATTTCACTCAAAACTTTTCATGAGTCGCATCTCCTTGACCGTGAACCACATTCTTTACAATATAACCTGTGTGCCCCAAGTTCTCTAGCTAACTTAGAACGTGAAGAGTACATCGGCCGGAGAGATAACTGCACAGAACTCATTGACCGGAGAGATAACTGCACAGAACTCATTGACCATAGAGATAACTGCACAGAACTCATTGACCAGAGAGATAACTGCACAGAACTCATTGACCATAGAGATAACTGCACAGAACTCATTGACCAGAGAGATAACTGCACAGAACTCATTGACCGGAGAGATAACTGCACAGAACTCATTGACCAGAGAGATAACTGCACAGAACTCATTGACCAGAGAGATAACTGCACAGAACTCATTGACCAGAGAGATAACTGCACAGAACTCATTGACCAGAGAGATAACTGCACAGAACTCATTGACCAGAGAGATAACTGCACAGAACTCATTGACCAGATAGATAACTGCACAGAACTCATTGACCAGAGAGATAACTGCACGGAACTCATTGACCATAGAGATAACTGCACGGAACTCATTGACCATAGAGATAACTGCACAGAACTCATTGACCATAGAGATAACTGCACAGAACTCATTGACCATAGAGATAACTGCACAGAACTCATTGACCAGAGAGATAACTGCACAGAACTCATTGACCATAGAGATAACTGCACGGAACTCATTGACCATAGAGATAACTGCACAGAACTCATTGACCATAGAGATAACTGCACAGAACTCATTGACCATAGAGATAACTGCACAGAACTCATTGACCATAGAGATAACTGCACGGAACTCATTGACCAGAGAGATAATTGCACGGGACTCATTGACCGGAGAGATAACTGCACGGAACCGAAAGAAAAAGCACTGTATGGGACTTAGAAAGATGAAGAAACTAGGCCACAAACACCTGCCAATTTTGTGTAACTTACGAGCCAGTTTTGTCGGGTTTTAACCTGCTTTGACATTTTTTTAACGGAATAAACAGATCAGATAAACCAGTGTGACCTATAACACATGAACTGTTTGTTCACTGTCTGCTTTCATATACGTTCCTTCACTCTGTCATTACACTTCTGTAACACAGAAAAGTATGACAATGACTCCTTCATACTCAGGTATCTTGACAGGTATGTGAAAATATAGGCTCAGTTAGAGGCTTTAACATCATATCCCCTATTTTACCTCAGCGACAGTTACGTTTCTTTGATTACGAGGCGACTCAAGATGGAAAACACAAGAACTCGTTATGGAAACTCGCAAAGAAACCAGCCGAGCATCAGCGATGACAACTCCGAAGAGCTCATTCGTCGGCCCCAAACATGTGACAACGATTGGATTCTGGAATGTAAGAACGATGGCAGCACCAACAAAAACTACCCACGTCATCAAAAAAAAAATGGAGAGATTCCATCTAGACGTACTGGGCATCAGTGAAATGCGATGGCCAGAAGCAGGTAAAAGATCTGCGGAAAACGGTGAGTTAGTAATACATCCCGGCAGAGACAACGGGAAACATCAAGAGGGGGTAGGTAAAATTATGTCAAATGTAGCAGCAAAGAGCCTTGTAGAATGGGAGCCAGTGAACAGTCGTATAATAAGAGCACGATACAACCTAAGACACGGAAGAATGATAATAATACAGTGTCATGCAACCACGAACGATGTAGATGATGAGGTGAAAGACGATTTCTATCACCAACTACAACAAATCATCAACAAAGTCCCTAAACAAGACATCCTAATTGCTATGGGGGACTTCAATCCTAAGGTAGGGAAAGATAACACCGACGTTGAAAAAGTGATGGGGAAAGAAGGAATTGACATGGTTAATCAGAATGGAGAAAGATTAACTCAAATATGTCTAACAGAGAGCATGGTCATTGGAGGCACAATGTTTCCACACAAAGAGATACATAAAACAACGTGGATATCTTCAGATGATAGAACTAGAAACCAGATAGATCATTTTTGTATTAGAAAGCAATACAGAACATATCTGGTAGATGTAAGTGCATATAGGAGTGCAGATGTCAATAGTGATCACAATCTGTGTTAGGGAAAATAGAACTAAAATTGAAAAGCCAACATAAGAAATCAGTACACAGAAAGATAAACAGCCACATCCTACAAGAAAAGAATACTAACAGTAATTTCAATCAGGAACTTGCCACTGATTCCACAACACTCACTGAAGTAGAGCGGATACATACAGATGAATTATGGAATTCTTTAATCACAGCAGCAATGGCAAGCGCTGGACTGAAAAAACCAAATAGAAAAGCATGGATATCAGAAAACACATGGAGGTACATACGTGAAAGACGAGCAACCAAATTAGACATGTTGAATGTAAAGACAGATCTTGGAAAAGATCTGGTGAAAGTAACATACAAAGAAATAGACAAGAAAGTAAAAAAGTTCAGCTAAAGGGATAAAAGAGAATACATAGACAAAATGGCAAAAGAGGCAGAGAAAGCAGCAAAAACAGGAGACAGCAAAACTTTATGTAACATACAAAAGAGGCTTATGGGTACTATTACATACAAAGAAAGACCAATCTTTAGCAAAACTGGAACCTTATTAAATCAAGTAAAGACCAAAAGCAAAGATGGGCCAAACACTTCCAAGAAATACTTAATCGACCACACCCAAAAGAATTGATAAACCTTGAAACCGACTTACCAGCCCCACAACTAAATGTCAACCTAGATGAAATTACATTGCATGAAATTGAAACAGATGTGAATTTAATGGCTAACAACAAAGCTGCAGGTGAAGATGAAATAACACCCGAAATGTTAAAAGCTATCAACAGTGACAACATGAGACAACTACAGAAAATAATAAGTTTTGGAAAGAAGAAAAGGTCCCTTCTAAATGGAAAAAAAACGAATCACTGTTAAAATATAAAAAGGCAACTTTAGCGACTGTAACAACTGGAGAGGAGTAATCTTATTATCAATTGTGTCAAAAGTATTTTGCAATATCATTTTAAACAGACTTAAAGATATAGTGGATACTGCAATGAGAGAAGAACAAACAGGATTTCTAAAAGGGAGAAGCTGTCTCGACTAGATCTTTACTCTAAAAATAATACTTGAAGAACATACTGAAAAGCAGAAACCATTAATACTGAACTTCATAGACTTTAAAAAGGCATTTTATAGCATACACAGAGTTCACTGTGGAGAATTTTAAGTCTATGTGGAATATACCATCTAAAGTTGTCAACATCATTAAGGACCTCTACAATTGATATGTTTGTGCAGTCAAAACAGAAGAAGAGATGAGCAAATGGTTCCAGATTGAAACAGGTGTGAAAAAAAAGATGTATTCTGTCTCCTTTGCTTTTTGGAATTACAATAGACTTCATAATGAAAAAATGCTGCACAGGTAACACAAGTATTGACTGGGTACATGCAACCCAACTAGAAGATCTTGATTTTGCTGATGACATAACTCTTATCAGTAACAATTATAACAATGTCACTTTCAGGTAGTGTTCTTCTGTCTTGTAATTCTTCTTATTAATATGCTTTGTAATCTTGCCACCTTTCTCCATGATATTGCTGAATATTTCTGAGGATATCTTCACACACATCCAGATTTCTGTTGTTTAAGATTAGATTTCACAAGCACTACACTTCTATAATCAGGGGAAGTCCGATGGTGTTCTCTACATATTTCATTTAATTCTAACAAATAAGATATTCGACTTAGAATTCACAACATCACTTTTACTAAGATGCAGTATGACATAGTCTTTGTTAGTTTCGTCGCTGAAGCACATCAATATCAAACTGTCATATATTCTTCATGCAGCATTTCTCAGTGTTCTCCTATTTCACAATATTCTACACAATTGATAAGAGGACAATTCTAAACTCTGTACTATATTCGATCTGCAACACGTGGTCAATCATCTACACGATTAAATCACTGTTTATCAAAGTCAGAAATATTCACAATCACTTGAATCACTTGAAACACAGATTCAATCTGTCCTAAAACTACATCTTCAAAACTGCTTTTCCTGAGTATCTATTGCTCTAATGGTCCATCTATTCCAACTGTCGTTACCTGCGTCTTCTTTCTCTCTCGTGTCTTCTCTGGTCTGTCTGTCCTTCTCTCCTTCTCTTGTCTGGACCGGTCTCAGTTCACTGACCGTCCTTGTTCCTCTGTCTTCGGGGATCCGTCCACTGTCTCTTCTTCTTCCTCGTTCCCCACTACTTGGTTCCTCTCTGTTCTTGGCTTTAGATTGTCTGTTCTTCTGTCTTAGGGCTCCCTCCTCTGTCTCTTCTTCTTCCTCTTTCTTAACAACTTGGTTGCCCTTCTTTCTTCTTCGTTCTGTCCCCCCTCGTACTTCTCCGTTCACCTTTTTATCTTCAAGCGTAACTTGGTGGATTAACCAATAAGTATTTTGGCTCCACCCTTCAGATGTCCACTGGTTCCCATGAGCGTTCTGATTGTCCGTCATTCAAACTGACCCGTTACTTATCTGTCGTGAGTCAGTTGTCAAATAGGCCACGCCTCTAAATATTTAATTGGTCAACTGGCCGAGTTGGTCACTCCTTTAAATAAACACCGTGTGCAATCGCGTCCTACCGCGCGTCACCTGTGTCAGTTTCGTCTATACAATTGTTCTTTACCTAAAACATTATCTTGGTATTTCATGTCGGAGGTTTTATTGTGTTCTCGATTTTCATTGTGTCTGCCTTTTCTATTTGTCTTTTCTATTTTGTTTACACGTGTCAACGTCCAGTCACTGCTTTGTTATCACTGGACCATCCTACTTTCTGGCGTCCTTCTTTTGTCTGGACCTGCATGTCAGCGTCACTGTTTACTTTTGTCCGCGTCTTATTCTAGTGTCATGGAAGTTCTATACCTTTCTCTTCCTTTCCTCGACCTACTTTTCTCTGTCGCTATTCGATCTTACTATTTTCTTTACTGCATATTTTCATAATCATATTCATTAATAATAATAACAACAACAATATCCATTACTTACAAGGCTATGCTACACAATGTGAATTCCATGCAAGAAAAAACAGATATCCTGTCTTCACTGGCTAGCAAAATAGGACTTGAAATTAACACAGACAAAACAAAAATAATGAAAATTCTCATTAATAAAAATGAAAAAAAAACACGCAGAAGGGACAGATGTTGAAGAAATCAATCAATTTGCATACCTTGGCAGCTACATAGTCCAGGATGGTGACACCAGAAAGGAAATTAGAATTAGAATTGCAAAAGCAGCATCAATCTTCAAGAATCTTGAGAACATATGGAACTCAAAAGTTATAAGCACAAAAACCAAGTTAAGACTATTCAATTCAAATGTAATATCCACCCTCATTTATGCATGCGAAAGCTGGAAAACAACTAAAGAAACAGACAATAAATTAGACTCTTTTCAAAACAAATGCATAAGGAAAATACTCGGCATCAAGTGGAACGAATTCAAGAACAATGCAGAGGTAAGACAGATGACTGAACAACAACCAGTCTCATGGGTAATCAGGAAAAGGAGGTGGACATATGTTGGTCATTTGATGAGAAGAAACGATCAGAGAATCCCAAAAACAAGCTATCAAATGGAACACAACAGGCCGAAGAAAAAGAAGCAGATCACGTGAAACTCTAAAGAAGACATTGTTAAGAAAGATCAAATTAACAGACATGAAATCCCTTGATGAGGTTGAAAAGCTCGCCGAAAACAGGAAAAATTGGCGAACTGCCTTGCGAGCCCTATATGACGTTTAACGGCACGGGAAGGATGTAAGATATAAGAGAGATTACGATTTGTCCAGTTTAATGTTAAGTTTTCTGCACACTGGCGGGCTTCACTTTGTGTGTCGTTAGTATCACTTTATTTGGGCATGTCAAGAAGCATAATACTATACTGAAGATCCTTCTTGAGGGCAAGATCGAAGGGAAAAGAACAAGAGGACGATAGCGATATAGATGGGTGGACAACATCAAGAGATGGTTAGGGACAAGCTTGCCCATAAGTTCTACGAAGACGAGAAACAGAAGAGAGGGAAGATGCACTGCAGCTAACCTTCCGTGGGGAGACGGCACGAAATGATGATGATGATGATGTGTCACTTTAATTCTAAGACACTTTAGATAACATTCCGACACACGTTACTTGCCACAGCTTTACAGCAGCGATGATGTCTTCAAACTTGTGGACCCGAAATCGTAATAAGCTTCGTAGGAATTATAATAAGTAAGCGACAAGATTTATAGTGAACTTCCCATGAAAACTAAAACATATTTCACATCCCAGGGGACGGGACTAACACGTTAGCTGTATCTGCCTGGTATGAGCGGTCATCTCCCCCTAGTTTCATGATCGGCCAAAGCTGGAGGGCAATGGCAGAAGTGCTAACATTCAAAGTTTTACTCAGTTTTACTTTCGGCATCATACAAGACAGTAGGTCATTGAACATCAACGGTTGTCACCAGTCGTCGTACGCTATCTGTTATATTTAAGGAGAAGTTGGGACATGTCCTGAGTGAGGTGAAGATAATCCGAACTAACGATAACGATGATGGATAGAAATACCCGGGGTTATAGGTGGAGAGAAACTGCAGGTCATCTGTTGTAGCTTTGTGCCGCAGCCATTTTCTCTAGCTCAGTGTGAGAAGTTGCTGTATGTTACGACAACGATGACTTACTAGACTGAACACTTTTTGTCTGGTTATACAGACACCGTGAGAACAAACGCTTGTTCCGCTTGTTGGCATGCTTTTCAAGTAGGCACCTGCCACTGGGCCCAGGGTCTGCAGGTAGTTTGGAATCTACATTTTAAAACATAATAACAAGGCTGATATAGTCGGCTGCGGAGTTTGATGTCTCCCGAGGAAAGGTGAAACGATTTGTGGTCGGAAGCTGCTTTTGTTGTAGAAAAGTCTACAAGTTCCACTGTTTATTCTTTTTTCTATCCCCGAGCAAGTGGCGGGAATGTGAGACATCCGCGGCTCTTAGTAGTGACAGTTTACTAAGTCAAGGTCACAGTGGTAACAAAGGGTCACGGCCAAAGTACATCGTTATGTAGTCGTATACGTGTTAGTTTATACATTAACTCTTTCTGTGCTTCAGCAAAATAACGCGGAACTGGAATAAAACCGCGGGTCTTGATCTGAATAGGGGGTATAATTGTAAATTGAAATGGAAAACAGTATTTCCATGTACTTCCATGTACTTATTATGTTTCAAAATATAACTAAATGTATGAAGATTTCATAAATGCAGAGTTTTATTTTAGGCAAAAAAGAAGTAATGTGATGTTTTTAGACAATGATTGTGCCCAGCTCACCATCGGCTAGGTCTAGATCTACATTACTTACCATCTGAGATGTCTAGATCAACTTGTCGATCTCGTACTGTGATTCTGTGTTGCATTCTCGCTAAATTAATGTCTGAAATAACCTAACTACTTTCCCAGTAATCTAATATGTCTAGATCTACTTGGGATACACGCAAGAACAGTGGTCTGGTCACAAGCCATGTCCATACCCCTGTCTAAATCATCAAGAATTTAACATTTTCCATGTTTCTCTTCCTTTTTCTCGCCCTGCATCACTCGTAACTAAGCACTCTTTCACCATTTTGAAAAGTATCACCGGACACGCGGACGAAATATGTACAATCTAAACGTTACACCGGTTTTTTAATGAAACAAACCAAGCGTCACTATAGTGCCGAAAAGCACAGGACGTCACGAATGTTCCAAGTGTTATTATGGTCAGGTGCTTGAGTGAAGTTGCTCAGGCGGAGAGATCGCTTATTTCTTGCGTATAAAAGACGCGTCGACACGATATAAGATCTGCTGTCAAGATATTTCCGTCAGTCACAACCTTTCTACGCCGCAAGAGTCCCTGCTTTGGGAGCAGACACTGCATACTACATACCATATACTACATACTACATACCATATACTACATGCTATTTACTATATATGTATATACTACACATGTATATATGTATATACTACATACTACATACAATATGAGTTTTGCTTTGGACATCTTATTTTGTACCACTACAATCGTTTCTGCAAGTTCTGTTGTTGATAAATACGCCAGAGCCCCTGCTGATAATAGGGTGCAATAAACTTGCTAGCAGCCCCTGCTGATAATCTTATATCTTATCTTATATCCTTCCCGTGCCGTTAGACGTCACATAGGGCTCGCAAAGTAGTTCGCCAATTTTTCCTGTCTTCGGCGAGTCTTTCAACCTCATCAAAGGATGTTATGCCTGTTAACTTGGCCTCTCTTAATAATGTCCTCTTTAGAGTTTAACGCGGTCTGCCCCTTTTTCTTCGGCCTGTTGTGTTCCACTTGATAGCTTGTTTTGGGATTCTCTGATCATTTCTTCTCATCAAGTGACCAACATATGTCCATCTCCTTTTCCTGATCACCCGTGAGACTGGTTGTTGTTCAGTCATCTGTCTTATCTCTGCATTGTTCTTGAATTCATTCCACTTGATGCCGAGTATTTTCCTTAGGCATTTGTTTTCAAAAGAGTCTAATTTCTTTTCTATTTCTTTAGTTGTTTTCCAGCTTTCGCATGCATAAATGAGGGTGGATATTACATTTGAATTGAATAGTCTTAACTTGGTTTTTGTGCTTATAACTTTTGAATTCCATATGTTCTCAAGATTCTTGAAGATTGATGCTGCTTTTGCAATTCTGATCCTAACTTCCTTTCTAGTGTCACCATCCTTGTCTATGTAGCTGCCAAGGTATGCAAATTGATTGACTTCTTCAATATCTGTCCCTTCTATGTGTATTTTTCCATTTTGATTGATGGGAATTTTCATTATCTTTGTTTTGTCCTTGTTAATTTCAAGTCCTATTTTGCTAGCCAGTGAAGATAGGCTATCTGTTTTTTCTTGCATGGAATTCACATTATTACTGATAAGAGTTATGTCATCAGCAAAATCAAGATCTTCTAGTTGGGTCCCATGTACCCAGTCAATACCTGTGTTACCTGTGCAGCATTTTGTCATTATGAAGTCTATTGTAATCCCAAAAAGTAAAGGAGACAGTATACATCCTTGTTTCACGCCTGTTTCAATCTGGAACCATTCACTCATCCCTTCTTCTGTCTTGACTGCACAACCATATCCATTGTATAAGTCCTTAATGATGTTGACAATTTTAGATGGTATTCCATATAGACATAAAATTCTCCATAATGAATCTCTGTGTATGCTATCAAATGCCTTCTTAAAATCTATG
This sequence comes from Achatina immaculata, assembly GCA_009760885.1. NCBI lineage: Eukaryota > Metazoa > Mollusca > Gastropoda > Stylommatophora > Achatinidae > Lissachatina > Lissachatina immaculata. The sequence continues at coordinate 3,002,094 of CM019698.1, forward strand.
AAATTCAGTATTATGGTTTTTGCTTTTCAATATGTTCTTCAAGTATTATTCTGAGAGTAAAGATCTGGTCGAGACAGCTTCTCCCTTTTCGAAATCCTGCTTGTTCTTCTCTCATTGCAGTATCCACTATATCTTTGAGTCTATTCAAAATGACCTTGCAAAATACTTTTGACACAACTGATATTAAGGTTACTCCTCTCCAGTTGTTACAGTCACTAAGGTTGCCCTTTTTTGGTATTTTAACAATGATTCCCTTCTTCCAATTAGAAGGGACCTTTTCTTCTTTCCAAATCTTGTTAAACATTCTCTGTAGTTGTCTCATGTTGTCACTATTGATAGCTTTTAGCATCTCGGCTGTTATTTCATCTTCACCTGCAGCTTTGTTGTTAGCCATTAAATTCACTGCTGTTTCAATTTCATGCAATTTAATTTCATCTAGATTGACATTTAGTTGTGGGGCTGGTAAGTCAGTTTCAAGGTTTAACAATTCTTTTGGGTGTGGTCGATTGAGTATTTCTTGGAAGTGTTCAGCCCATCTTTGCTTTTGGTCTTTATTTGATGTTAATAGTGTTCCAGTTTTGCTAAGGATTGGTCTTTCTTTAGATGTAATAGTACCTGTTAGCCTCTTTTGTATGTTATATAAAGTTTTGCTGTCTCCTGTTTTTGCTGCTTTTTCTGCCTCTTTCGCCATATTGTCTATGTATTCTCTTTTATCCCTTCTAGCTGAACTTTTTACTTTCCTGTCTATGTCTTTGTATTTTGCTTTTGATGAATCTCTTTCATGATCTGCTTTTGCATTCAACATGTTTAATTTGGCTGCTCGTCTTTCATGTATATACTTCCATGTTTTATCTGATATCCATGCTTTTCTATTTGGTTTTTCCAATCCAGCGCTTACTTTTGCTGCTGTGATTATGGCTGTGCTGTACGAATTCCATAACTCATCTATACCTATCTCCTCAACTTCACTGGGTGTTTTGGAATGATTGGCAAGTTCCTGATTGAAATTAATGTTAGTATTTTCTTCTTGTAGGCTGTGGATGTTTATCTTTCTGTGTACTGATTTCTTGTGTTGACTTTTCAATTTTAGTTTTATTTTCCCTATGCACAGGTTGTGATCACTGTTGACATCTGCACCCCTATAAGCCCTTACATCCATGAGAGATGTTCTGTATTGCTTTCTAATACACAAATGGTCTATCTGGTTTCTAGTTCTATCATCTGGAGATATCCACGTTGTTTTATGTATCTCTTTGTGTGGGAATATTGTGCCTCCAATGACCATGCCCTCTGTTAGACATATTTCAATTAATCTTTCTCCATTCTGATTAACCATGTCAATTCCTTCTTTCCCCATCACTTTTTCAACGTCGGTATTATCCTTCCCTACCTTAGCATTGAAGTCCCCCATAGCAATTAGGATGTCGTGTTTAGGGACTTTGTTGATGATTTGTTGTAGTTGGTGATAGAAGTCGTCTTTCACATCATCATCTGCATCATTCGTGGGTGCATAACACTGCTGATAATAGGGTGCAATAAACTTGCTAGCCGCCCCTGCTGATAATAGGATGCAATAAACTTGCTAGCCGCCCCTGCTGATAATAGGATGCAATAAACTTGCTAGCCGCCCCTGCTGATAATAGGATGCAATAAACTTGCTAGCCGCCCCTGCTGATAATAGGATGCAATAAACTTGCTAGCAGCCCCTGCTGATAATAGGGTGCAATAAACTTGCTAGCCCCGGACTACGAACAAAACTTTGTTATTCTTCATTATCTCTCTCTCTCTCTCTCTCTCTCTCTCTCTCTCTCTCTCTCTCTCTCTTGTGGTGGAGAGCAGAGTAGCGTATCTTACATTTGAGCCATACAGCAACCCAAGGTCAAACACCAGCAGACACATCATATCATCATCATTTCGCAAAATTAACACAGCCGTTCCACTGCATAACTAACCCAGGAGATATGTACAACATTTAAAAAAAACAGCATAAATTTAACTACAGATCATAAAAGATGGTGGTGACCATTAGCAAGACTTTATGTAATTTATCTCTAGTTTTATGAGTTAGGATAATCATTCACAGAAAACAAAAATTCCTCACATTTCCTCCTCTATAAATCCTTCAGTAGACAGCGACTGATGATAGCAGTTTAGGGGTAATTTAGGGGTAATTTAGGCTCGTCCTACACCAGCAAATATAACTCGCGGTTCCACGATTTTTAAGTTTTACTGCCAGCTTTTCATTTTAAACAGAAACGTTGGAACGTAACCAAATTACAAATAGTCTAAACAAAATTTAGACGAAACACTTTGGACGTAGGTCAGTCAATCAATCATTTGCATGTCCTCTGTGGAACTTTGCCACCCTAACAGCTTTCCTAGGTTGTAAGCAAGATGGCCTGCTGCTGATGCATCTATTTGTAGATTATCAACGATTTTTTGCAGTCATCTTCGCCTTGGTCTTCCTCTCTTTCTTTTCCCAATTATGTACCCTTCCAAGACGGTCTTCTCTAAATTCTCATGCCCTGTCCAAAATATTTAAGTTTTCTCTGTTTAATCCTCTTTACTAGCCAACCTTCTTCAACCTTCTTGTATTATGGATATATTATTTGTTCTTTTTTGTGTCCATGATGTCTTCTGTAGCATTTACATTTGAAGGACGTAGGTAAGGAATGTAATACGAGACTGACACTGGGCGTCAGCAGGAAGATTAACCGCATTGATACGTTTTGCCCGCACTACTGATAGCAGGTTTTCGACCCTGAGGGCAAGATTTCCATGTTCCGTATCTTTGAACTAAATATAGGATATCCTGTTTTTGTCCGTATTTACTATTATTATTATGTATCTGTAGTCAAGCAAGAGAGTTATGTCGGTGTCACATTTCCTTCCACCTCTCTCTAGCACCTGATTGATTAATATACTCATTTCTACACAGAGTTGAAGTTGAATGGGGAGCCTCCGCCTTGTAGAAGCGAATTTGTTACTTGTTACCCAAGATTCTCTGATTTAATGGATGATTTCTTTCCTCATTCCATTAAAGTATTTAATGGTTATTTCCCTTACAAATTTGGAGTGCTTATATTATCTTCACAGACAGAAGAGCAAACATGGCGTCGCCGACTTGAGAGTTTCGACTGTTATTTGGCGTACATCAGTATTTTTTTTAACAGCAATCTCATGCGAGCTCGTTCACACCAACGACAGTTATATCTAGTAATTATGTTCTATGCACAAAAAGTAAGCATCTCTGTCGCTCTTGTCAATGAGGCTGATGGGAAGCATAGTAGGTCTGATAGGGAAGTTTTACGAGATCTCGGGCCAAAGATCTAAGATTGCCATTATCATTTCGTGTCTTACCAGTAGGAATTGTCTACTGTTTTGTTTTGTTTACATTACATGCTGTGCCTGGTAGTGTTGCAACCATGCTTCTCCTCCTGTGCGATCCTTGATGTTTCAGATCAATTGGAATGGTTTTATTTTTCCATGCCACCTGGTCAGTTCGCTGAGATATTTTTTCTTGGCCTACCCCTACTCGTTTTCAGTTTGAAGCTCTCATACTTTTGTCTTTTCATGACATGTCTAAGAAATGTTGAATGCCTTTCTCTTATAGTTTTAACTAGTTTCTTTTGCTTTGAAACTTCACTGGTGATCTCTTTAATTATTTTTCTGTCTGTCCTAGGTATTTGATGTATCTTTCTCCAAAACCATATTTTTGTTGCTTTCAAATTTCTTCATTATTTGTTTGTTGACTGTTTTACAACCATGTAGCAAAGTTAACTCTACTCAGCACTGTAATTCCTCACTTTTAGGAGCATCCTCTTATTTGTTAGTATCTTCTTCATGTTATAAAAGCTTTATTTGCCTTACCTTCTCATGATTGGATTTGAGTTCTGCCCATGCTATCAGCTATTGTTGTTGCAGTTGAATTTTATTGCTTGTGTAAGTGTCTGTGAGATCTGCATGACTGTTCTGGGGAATTATGACAGAGTACCTGTCAGTTGTCTTCTTTGCCAGTCTGATGTCTGCTTTCTTCTGAAAATTTGTGAAAATTTGTGATAATTTGTGAAAATTTGTCTGCTAGCTTTTGGACTTTACCCATAAGGCAGCAAGGACCTCTCACTCACATGGCAATCATTTCTCTGAGCATGTGGTGTATTTTACAAGGATACTGATGCTACTCACTATTCCATCTCACTATGCATGACTGACACTAATTGGTCTGTGCCTGCTTCTTTGGGCAAGTTCATACTCACAAGTATTCTCTGTACCTGGAGGTTGTTCACCATTCACCATCAGCAGTGTGCCAGGTCGAGTGTAATATTTTATTTGAAAGAATGTTATACTGTGGTATGTTTATTCTGTTTGATATTACCATTGTTTCTATCTTGCATTTGATATTACCAATTGCTTCTGTCTTGTTGTTTGATATTACTGTTGTTTCTATCTTGTTGCTGTTTGGCTTTAGCCATTTTACTTGGATATTGATATTACTAATTACATCAATTGCTTTTCTTTCACTGTAACACTGTCAGTACATTCAGACAGCTGTTTCTTTCATTCACTCTATTTTTCCTCTTAGTTTTCCAGTGACTGTCAGTTTCTGTAACTTCGGTCATCGTGTGATGTGTTCAGAAAAATGAGATTGTCTTTTTATGATTTAATTAGTTTTCATTCTTGTATCATTTTTGTGAGGTTGTCTTCTTTATTCCTGTCTGTCCAGGGTCTCGTTCTTCACAACTGCATTTATGTTGGCTCTTATTTCTATTTTAAAGAAGGTTCTGTGCTATTCCAGGACATTAGCACACCAGAGTAAACTTTTTATGTTTCGGCCTCTTCTGTGTTTAGATTCAGTTCAGTTCAAGTGCTATGCCGCGTGGTGTAGGCGATCATTTCTCTCCACAATTCCCTGTCTTTAGACTTGATTATGAGATCCGCCGGTGACTTTCTTCCTAGCCACACTGACAGCCCATCCAGTAACTTCTCGCTTTGTCTTCCTCTGTCTCTTCTTCCTTCAGTTTTTCTAGTTGACACAGTGTGTTTCAATTTTCCTCTTCTCAGGAAATGTCCTATAAATCTCGCTTGTCTGCCTCTGATTTTTGCTATAATTTGCTTTGTAACTCTGCCTCTCTTAATACCTCTTCATTGGTTTTCTTGGCTGTCCGTGGTACCTTCAACATCCTTCTTAAAAACCACATCTTCATGGCCTCCATTTCTCGCTGTACTCTCTTATTCATAGACCATGCTTCACATCTATAAAACAGAATTGGCTTGATGTAACATTTAAGCACTCTGAATCTTGTTTCCATTGATATGGATCTTTTGCACAAGATGTTTCTCATTTTCTGGAATGCTGACTTGGCCTGAGCACGTCTGGTTTTTATTTCATTGTGATATTTCCCATCAGTTGTTATAATCGTTCCTAATTAGTTGAATCTATCAACTTGTTTCAGATTTGTGCCATCGATGGTAATGCTACATTTTGGTGGTATTCTTTTCTTTGATATGACCATCACTTCAGTTTTCAGAAGTGTTTAGATTAGGCATTAAGATAGACATGGATGTTAGAAGATATTGTATGCTATATGTTTATATTTGTACAGATGTAAACTTGAGTTCTTTACAAATGAAGCTGTGGTGAAGACTGTAAAATATCTGGTTGGAAATGAAGTGAATGTAAGAAAACCAGAGGCTGATCCTTAATGGGAACCACATCAGTCTTTGAATGTTAGCTAGGCTAAAGTACCACAGCAATAAAGAACTCTTTGGGCTGGTGGGGGTAGATCTTAACTACGTATGGCTCTGAAACCAAGGTAAAGCATGCTGTATCCCTAACATAACAATTCTGGCTCCCATCTTTTCTCTTTTCTTTGAATGTGCATGTACTTGTTCTTAGAAGGTGGTGCTATGATGACTGCTTGTACAAACAATCTGTCACATGGGGGACTGCATTACAGACATACTGTCACATGGGGGAATTGCATTACAGACATACTGTCACATGGGGGAATTGCATTACAGACATACTGTCACATGGGGGAACTGCATTACACACATACTGTCACATGGGGGAACTGCATTACACACATACTGTCACATGGGGGAACTGCATTACACACATCCTGTCACATGGGGGAACTGCATTACAGACATACTGTCACATGGGGGAACTGCATTACAGACATCTTAACACATGTCTGCATTACAGACATACTGTCACATGGGGGAACTGCATTACAGACATACTGTCACATGGGGGAACTGCATTACACACATACTGTCACATGGGGGAACTGCATTACAGACATACTGTCACATGGGGGAACTGCATTACACACATACTGTCACATGGGGGAACTGCATTACAGACATACTGTCACATGGGGGAACTGCATTACAGACATCCTAACACATGTCTGCATTATAGACATACTGTCACATGGGGGAACTGCATTACAGACATACTGTCACATGGGGGAACTGCATTACAGACATACTGTCACATGGGGGAACTGCATTACAGACATACTGTCACATGGGGGAACTGCATTACACACATACTGTCACATGGGGGAACTGCATTACAGACATACTGTCACATGGGGGAACTGCATTACAGACATCCTAACACATGTCTGCATTATAGACATACTGTCACATGGGGGAACTGCATTACAGACATACTGTCACATGGGGGAACTGCATTACAGACATACTGTCACATGGGGGACTGCATTACACACATCCTAACACATGGGGACTGGACTACAGACATACTAACACATGGGGACTGGACTACAGACATACTAACACATGGGGACTGGACTACAGACATACTAACATGTGGGGACTGGATTACAGACATACTAACACATGGGGACTGGACTACAGACATACTAACACATGGGGACTGGACTACAGACATACTAACATGTGGGGACTGGATTACAGACATCCTAATGCATGGGGACTGGATTACAGACATCCTAACACATGGGGACTGGATTACAGATATCCTAACATGTGGAGATTGGATTAACATGCTTAAGGAACCAGAACGAACCTCAAACACTGAATGACAGAATATAGTTAGTGATATTCTTATAATGCAATGTTTGCAGTAAAAGAATTTGTAAAGTGCAGAGTTTTTGCAGATGCCCAAATGTTTTTTACCTTTATTTCTGTGTTCCAGTGTTGAGCTCTATATTAGGAAAAATACCTGGGGTTTCCTCAGATCGGATTGCCCCAGAAGCTGCGGTGAAACAGTTTGAGGAAAATTTTGCAGAGCTCTTGAAAAAATGTGAGGTTAGTATCTTCTGTTTCTTCTTTCTCTCAGTCATGATTTTTCTTTTTTTTAGTTTAATTCTTTCTTTCATTTGTTAAAAAGTGAAGACTGGAATCATTTTATTTTATTTAATCTTTTGTTTCATTTGCTAATTTCTTTCAAGTGGATGTTAATTTTGCAATTTCTGTGTTGTCAGATGGGATCTTGGAAAGATCGCTAGAATCAGACAGTGCTACTTGCTACAAAATTTTTGCTCCAAGAAGTCTCACCACAGCACATTGTTGCTGCAAGTGAATACTTACTACAAATAACACTGGAATCATATACAGAATGCTATCAACATAATAATAATATATCTACAGGATCACTTTGCTACCAAATAATTTGCTGTAGTATTCGCAACAGCAGTAAGATTTAGTTACAAAAATATATTTTTGAACAATTTTTTATAGTAATTTTAATTATTTTGTTGTATTTCCTATGCTGCAACATAATGAATAATATATTTAAAAATGCAGAAAAAGTCATATAAAATTTCCCAAATACTATAGAAAGAGTGCAATTGTAAAAGGAATCTAAATTGTTAAAAGTATCTTACATCCTTCCCATGCCCTTAAATGTCACATAGCAGTCGCATGGTAGTTTGCCAAGTTTTCCTGCTTTCAGCGAGCTTTTCAACCTCATCAAGGGATGTTATGCCTACTAAACTGGCCTCTCTTAACAATGTCCTCTTTAGAGTTTCATGTGATCGACCTCTTTTTCTTGAGCCTGTTGTGTTCCATTTGATAGCTCGTTTTGGGATTCTGTGACCATTTATTCTCAAAATGTGACCGACATATGTCATCTTCGTTTTCTGATCACCCGTGAGACAGGTTGTTGTTTGCTCATCTCTCTTGTCTCTGCATTGCTCTTGAATTTGTTCCACTTTATACCAAGTATTTTCCTTAGGCATTTGTTTTCAAAAGAGTCTAATTTGTTATGCATTTCTTTAGTTGTTTTCCAGCTTTTGCATGCATAAATGAGGGTGGATATTACATTTGAATTGAGTAATCTTAACTTGGTTTTTATGCTTATAACCTTTGAATGCCGTAAGTTCTCAAGATTCTTGAAGGTCAATGCTGCTTTGGCAATTCTAACTTCCTTTCTAGTGTCACCATCCTGGTCTGTGTAGCTGCTATGATATGCAAATTAAAGTTTACTTCTTCAACAGGTATTCCTTCTGTGTATGTGTCCTTCATGATTAATGAGAAGTTTCATTATTTTTGTTTCATCCTTGTTAATTTCAGGTCCTGTTTTAATATCCAGTGAGGACAGTTTACCTCTCCCCCCCCCCCCCCCCCCAAAAAAAAAAATTGTTGATTAATTTGTATCATCATTTTGTTCCTTCTCTCTCAGTCATTTTACTCTCAGAAACAAGTTTTGTCATACTATTTTGTTATTTTACAAAAGTTGAGAATGTTTAACATTCATTCCCAGAAAGTATATTGTCTCTTCATGGTTCTGTACCTATCACTCAAAAGAATTTACTCGTATGCTTGTGTGTACTTTCATTATTTCTTTTGCAGTTCATTATCTAAGAAAATTTAACAAATAAGAAATAGTAAGTTTATGCATGGTAAAGTGATAGATCCCTGAATCAAGATGGTGGAGTGGGTAGCATGTTATCCTCCTACCTAGGCAGTTTCTTGTTCTACTGGAGTCTGTGGTTTGAGGCACAGTCATTCTCTTACTGTTTTTTCTTTTACTCACATCTAAAGTGCTTTGTATTTTTTTTAGGTTAACCACACAACACCCTGTTCTAAAGCCAAAACAAAGTTGGTATATCAGACCATTTAAATATCTTTTCTTTGTCTTGTAGGCTATAATATTTTCATCAGCCACTCTTATGTTATGTGCAGCCAGTCCAGTAACAGAGTCTGTGATCCTTCAGTTGGACCATGTTGACAGTCTGACAGAGCTCTGTGATCCTTCAGTTGGACCATGTTGACAGTCTGACAGAGCTCTGTGATCCTTCAGTTGGACCATGTTGACAGTCTGACAGAGTCTGCTTTCCTTCAGTTGGACCATGTTGACAGTCTGACAGAGTCTGCTTTCCTTCAGTTGGACCATGTTGACAGTCTGACAGAGCTCTGTGATCCTTCAGTTGGACCATGTTGACAGTCTGACAGAGCTCTGTGATCCTTCAGTTGGACCATGTTGACAGTCTGATAGAGCTCTGTGATTCTTCAGTTGGACCATGTTGACAGTCTGACAGAGCTCTGTGATCCTTCAGTTGGACCATGTTGACAGTCTGACAGAGCTCTGTGATCCTTCAGTTGGACCATGTTGACAGTCTGATAGAGCTTTGTGATTCTTCAGTTGGACCATGTTGACAGTCTGACAGAGCTCTGTGATCCTTCAGTTGGACCATGTTGACAGTCTGACAGAGCTCTGTGATCCTTCAGTTGGACCATGTTGACAGTCTGATAGAGCTCTGTGATTCTTCAGTTGGACCATGTTGACAGTCTGACAGAGCTCTGTGATCCTTCAGTTGGACCATGTTGACAGTCTGACAGAGCTCTGTGATCCTTCAGTTGGACCATGTTGACAGTCTGACAGAGCTCTGTGATTCTTCAGTTGGACCATGTTGACAGTCTGACAGAGCTCTGTGATCCTTCAGTTGGACCATGTTGACAGTCTGACAGAGCTCTGTGATCCTTCAGTTGGACCATGTTGACAGTCTGACAGAGTCTGCTTTCCTTCAGTTGGACCATGTTGACAGTCTGACAGAGCTCTGTGATCCTTCAATTGGACCATGTTGACAGTCTGACAGAGTCTGTGAGCCTGGTCTCTGGCATCTTAACATTCATGTGCTCATACCCCAAGTAGTTGTACATACAGCCACACCAAGAGTAATACTGACAAGAGTTTAGGCTTGTGAAAATCTGAAAATATTTCTAGTAAAGCAGGAATGATAGTGAATAACTTGTGTGCTAAATATCTTGTACTGGTCCTGTATTTAGCACATTTTTTTTTTGCATAATGTAACAGACGTGCACTGCAGCTGATGCAGTCGGCAGTGAGTTTGTGCATACAACAGATAAAAACTATATATCAGTGTTAATTGTTGTGGATTTATCCAGTAAAATATACTGTTTGTAACAGGTTTTTTATTTGAAATATTATCTCACATTTTTCAACTATTCATATTATTCTCTAATAAATGTTTGTTTTTTTACATCAGAGTTCTTGAAGTTTGTTTACATACAGGCCATTTTCCTGGGTATTTCTGCATTTTATTAGCTTTTTTACTTGTTTTGTTTTTCCTGTTGTGTTTGGATCACTAATGAGTTTAAGATTTATGTCTTCTCTGTAAATCTTCAAGTTCTTTGACCTGTAGAAAAGATAAGATTTATTTTTTTCTCTGTAAAGCTTCAAGACCTTTGATTTTATAAAAGATAAGATTTATGTCTTCTCTGTAAATCTTCAAGATCGTTGACCTGTAGAAAAGATAAGATTTATTTTTTTCTCTGTAAAGCTTCAAGACCTTTGATTTTATAAAAGATAAGATTTATGTCTTCTCTGTAAATCTTCAAGTTCTTTGACCTGTAGAAAAGATCAGATTTATTTTTTTCTCTGTAAAGCTTCAAGACCTTTGATTTTATAAAAGATAAGATTTATGTCTTCTCTGTAAATCTTCAAGATCTTTGACCTGTAGAAAAGATAAGATTTATTTTTTTCTCTGTAAAGCTTCAAGACCTTTGATTTTATAAAAGATAAGATTTATGTCTTCTCTGTAAATCAAATCTTCAAGATCTTTGACCTGTAGAAAAGATAACGATTTATTTTTTTCTCTGTAAAGCTTCAAGATTTTTGACTTTAGAAAAGATAAGATTCCAACATGGGGAAAGGGTAAATGTGACAGTTGCTGATTGTGCCTTTGTTTGCCTTTGTCTTTGCTGTGTGCCAGTTTTGTTGTCTTGTGGCTTGGGAGTCTGGTCTGATGCCCTAGCTACAGAGTTAAATGCTTGGGACATCACTGTGAGCCATGACTTTCAGCGGTGCATGGATCCCCCCACCAGTGATCGCTGTTGTGAATGTAATTCATGGCTGACACATTCTGCTGTGCTCTTTGGAAGGTTGGCGCCAGATAGCTGCTCAGAGCTGGCTGTGAGGGCCTTCCTATCATGGAAATTTGGGGAGATGTATGCATTCTTCGTGCGTGGATCACTTTTCATCATTGTGCATGGACATGACATGGGACAAAGGTTCCTGTGTATTGCAGGAGATGTCGCTGACACAAGCGGCAGACCAGTTTTAGATATTCTCATTTGCTGTGATGCTGAAATCTTACTGAACTGAACTAAGATATATTTCTTCTCTGTGAATCTTGAAGATCTTTGACCTCTAAATATGATAAAGTATATTTCTTCTCTGTAAATCTTCAAGATCTTTGACCACTAAGTATGATAAAGTATATTTATTCACTGTAAATCTTCAAGATCTTTGACCACTAAGTATGATAAAGTATATTTATTCACTGTAAATCTTCAAGATCTTTGACCACTAAGTATGATAAAGTATATTTATTCACTGTAAATCTTCAAGATCTTTGACCTCTAAGTATGATAAAGTATATTTATTCACTGTAAATCTTCAAGATCTTTGACCTCTAAGTATGATAAAGTATATTTATTCACTGTAAGTCTTCAAGATCTTTGACCTCTAAGTATGATAAAGTATATTTATTCACTGTAAATCTTCAAGATCTTTGACCTCTAAGTATGATAAAGTATATTTATTCATTGTAAATCTTCAAGATCTTTGACCTCTAAGTATGATAAAGTATATTTATTCATTGTAAATCTTCAAGATCTTTGACCTCTAAGTATGATAAAGTATATTTATTCACTGTAAATCTTCAAGATCTTTTACCTCTAAGTATGATAAAGTATATTTATTCACTGTAAATCTTCAAGATCTTTGACCTCTAAGTATGATAAAGTATATTTCTTCATTGTAAATCTTCAAGATCTTTGACCTCTAAGTATGATAAAGTATATTTCTTCATTGTAAATCTTCAAGATCTTTGACCACTAAGTATGATAAAGTATATTTATTCATTGTAAATCTTCAAGATCTTTGACCACTAAGTATGATAAAGTATATTTATTCACTGTAAATCTTCAAAATCTTTGACCTCTAAGTATAATAAAGTATATTTCTTCTCTGTAAATCTTCAAGATCTTTTACCTCTAAGTATGATAAAGTATATTTCTTCATTGTAAATCTTCAAGATCTTTAACCTCTAAGTATGATAAAGTATATTTCTTCTCTGTAAATATTCAAGATGTATAACCTCTATTAACCACATATTCTCTCTTTGGTCCTTTGTTGTGGGAGAGTAGTATAGCTTGTCTATGACATTTTCTCACGATCCAGCTCTTGTTTCTAAATTTTGTAATACAAAACATTGGTTAAAACTGAGATGTCACAACTGTTTCTGTGTTTCTGCTGAATTTGCATCATAAATATGTTCACTTTGTGTTCCCAGTAGCAGGACATGCATAAGGAACTGCTTCCTTATGTGAAAGCAAATGGATCAGATACCCTTTGCTGCCATGTTTCTGTGAAACAAAGGGAAAGTTTGAGAAAGTTTCAGAGAAGGACTGAGGATAGTTGAGAGAGAAAGATACAAAGGGCAGAATGAGGAATTGAGCAATATTTAGAGAAATGAAAGTAAATGCTGAAAGAAAGTTGAGAAGAGTTGAATGGGATTGAGGAAGATTAAGAAAGTTGAGAGGTTAGGGAGGGGTTGAAGGAAGTTGAAAGAGAAATTAGAACGGTTGATCAAGGAAAACAGAATATTGAGAGAATGTTCAAGGAAAATCTGTAAGAAGGATTGCAGAAGTTGAGAGAGATGTCGATACAGGCTAAGTTTACCATAGATCTGGAGTACTGAAGGAGTGAATTGTTTTAGTATTTTACTTTATCTTGTTTTTATTGTTGTTGTTGTTGTTGTTCCAGTGTTGAGAAAATATTTTGTTGTGTATTTCAGCCAATATTTGCTGCTGATCCATCCCAGGTAAGTTGGATGTGTTCATATCTTGATATAATGTTGATGTTTGATGTTATGTCTTCATTGTTTCTGGTTGTCTCCAAAACACTTGTTTCCATTCCATGCACTGACTCTTTGTTTTCTTCTCAAAGGAGACAGCACCCATAGCTTAAACCTGTTAATGTTACTTTCCATGTGGCACAATCTTTTGCCAGTTCTTCTCAATCTTCATAACTGGAGGTTAAAAATTTGTCGTGGAGTTCGTAACTCTTTCACTCCAGAGTTACTTCCTGCTCTGTACCAGAATAATTTTGTTCAGCATATTTCCAAGAAAAGTTGTCAAGTTTCACAAACAATCATTATGTATATTACTGGTATATATCAAATTAGAGATAGCTGAAGAGACAATCAAAATATAACAGTATATTGTTAGTAGGAAACCAGGCAGAAATGTTACAAGTGAAAAAAAAAGAATGCAATAAATAAAAAATTTGGAAAGTGAAAAGAAAATGTTCATTTATCCTAATCTGATGAGGAATATCAAACAGGATTTTTTGCTGTGTTCGTTTGTAATTCCTTTTAATCAATTTAAAATGAAAATTTTCCAAAGAATTGTAAAGATTTGCTGACTTTTATTCATTTCATGCAGCATGATAATACACATAAAAGAACTTTATGAAAACAATATATATATTGTGTTTCCTTTGTTTGGTAGTCTGGCTAGCTTGGGGGATACAAACCAAGCCTGGCTAGCTAGGGGGCTTTAGTCAAGCCCAGCTAACTTGGGAGGTACTGGCCAAGCCTGGCTGGCCTGGGGGCTTTGGTCAAGCCCAGCTATCTTAGGAGGTACTGACCAAGTCTGGCTAGCTTGGGGGATACAAACCAAGCCTGGCTAGCTAGGGGGCTTTGGTCAAGCCCAGCTATCTTAGGAGGTACTGACCAAGTCTGGCTAGCTTGGGGGATACAAACCAAGCCTGGCTAGCTAGGGGGCTTTGGTCAAGCCCAGCTATCTTAGGAGGTACTGACCAAGTCTGGCTAGCTTGGGGGATACAAACCAAGCCTGGCTAGCTAGGGGGCTTTGGTCAAGCCCAGCTATCTTAGGAGGTACTGACCAAGTCTGGCTAGCTTGGGGGATACAAACCAAGCCTGGCTAGCTAGGGGGCTTTAGTCAAGCCCAGCTAACTTGGGAGGTACTGGCCAAGCCTGGCTGGCCTGGGGGCTTTGGTCAAGCCCAGCTATCTTAGGAGGTACTGACCAAGTCTGGCTAGCTTGGGGGATACAAACCAAGCCTGGCTAGCTAGGGGGCTTTGGTCAAGTCCAGCTATCTTAGGAGGTACTGACCAAGTCTGGCTAGCTTAGGGGATACAAACCAAGCCTGGCTAGCTAGGGGGCTTTGGTCAAGCCCAGCTATCTTAGGAGGTACTGACCAAGTCTGGCTAGCTTGGGGGATACAAACCAAGCCTGGCTAGCTAGGGGGCTTTGATCAAGCCCAGCTATCTTAGGAGGTACTGACCAAGTCTGGCTAGCTTGGGGGATACTGATGAAACATGGCCAGCTGAAAAGATACTGATGAAACCTGGTTATCTTAGAAGATATTGATGAAGCCAGGCTAGCTCAGAGGGTACTGATGTATTAAAGTGCTTCACTTCATAAAGTATCAATAATAATCAATATCACTGATCTCTTGTATGTACTTGACTTTTTTCTTTTCCTGCTCTGGGGATGAGTGCTCCACTCTTATGGCCAGTGGTCGCTGTGGAACAGAGAAATTTTATGTATAAAGTAGGAAAAATGTAGGAACAGCTTTATTATTGAATTATTACAAAGGTGTGACGTTTCGGCGCGAGCCATTATCACACAAAAACAAACAGGACGAAGAATCAGAGAGAGGAGATGAAGTACAGATTCACATGAATTTGGTGTTAACCAAACAATAAAAAATGAAAAAATTAATGAAAAATTGCAAATGACTTATCTCAGCTTCTGGAACAGCACATAATGACAAGAGCCTTTATGTTGATAGGAGCACAAACAAAATGCCAGAGTTTATATATTTTGGTATCACAGCTTTACTGCAGTGCTTTGTGCATAGTTGTGAACCTATACACTAATTATTGAGAGAAATTTTATATACATTTGGCCTAGTGTAGTACAGTCCAGCCAGGACTGGCCAGTGCCATCAAGCCCCAGCCATGCTTGATCAGTACTGTCCAGTCCGAGCAAGCTTTTCATTGTCTTTATCACTCTTGTGTTTTCCTTAATACAGTTATCATTCTTCAGCAAGTTATAACATAGGCTGTCAAGGTAACACTAACATCTGTGCTTGAGTGTGATTTGCCAGGTCAGGCACAAAGAGTAGGTGTCCAGTGTACGTTATTTGTGTGTACATTGTGTTATTTACCTGGCAATATGTTAAATTATAATTTTTCTTATTCCCTTTATAGAAACACACAGATGCCTCATTAAGACGGTTTCTACGAGGATATGTCACAGTTGATGCAGCGGTTAGTGCAATCATTAAGTATAACAAGTGGAGGAAGGATTATAACGTGGATAACTTATCTGCTGAGGATCCTGATATAGTAGCAGAACTGTCAAAGGGAATTGTTCATGTGCTGAGAAACAGAGATAAGAAAAACAGGTAAGGATGTTTTCACGTAGGTTAAGTGTTTGTAGCAGCTGTAAATATGAGGGATCCGTGAAACTGGCTGGCAGTTTTTATTTTATCCAAATCAGGTTATCTACAGAAAGCGAATGAACTTTGTAAAAGTTCCTGCAAAAGATGAATGACCTAATAAATGTTATCTACAGAAACAAAATGAACAAGTAAAGGTTATCTACATAAAATGAATGAACTAATAAAGGTTATCTACAGAAAATGAATGAACTTTGTAAAATGTATCTGCAGAAGATGAATGAACTAATAAATTTTATCTGCAGAAACAAAATGAACTAGTAAAGGTTATCTGCAGAAAGTGAATGAACTAGTAAAGGTTGTCTACGGAAAATAAATGAACTAGTAAAGGTTATCTACAGAAAATGAATGAACTAATAAAGGTTATCTACATAAAATGAATGAACTAATAAAGGTTATCTACATAAAATGAATGAACTTTGTTAAAGTTCCTGCAGAAGATGAATGACCTAATAAATGTTATCTGCAGAAACAAAATGAACTAGTAAAGGTTATCTACAGAAAATGAATGAACTAGTAAAGGTTATCTACAAAAAATGAATGAACTTTGTAAAATGTATCTGTAAAAGATGAATGAACTAATAAATTTTATCTGCAGAAACAAAATGAACTAGTAAAGGTTACCTACAGAAAGTGAATGAACTAGTAAAGGTTATCTACAGAAAGTGAATGAACTAGTAAAGATTATCTACAGAAAGTAAATGAACTAATAAAGGTTATCTACAGAAAGTGAATGAACTAGTACATGGTGTGATCAAAAAGCTTCTGACTGAGGGTATAAGTCAAGAACTGACTGACACAGCCAGAAGGGAATAGACACAGTTTGACTTTGGCACACACCTCACATTTGGCATAAGTCATGTCTCCCCAGTCTTCTTTATTTACAGTAGTGCTTTGTTCTTACGTATCTTAATCTATTCATCACAATTGTAATGTCATAAAAACTGGATCAATGAATTTGCCCATGTTTTGACTGCTCATGACCTGCTTAATGTGCTGAAAATGCTGTAAACTTTTTAAGAATGATCGTAACTGGTGATGAATTGTAGGTTTATTGGTATGAAACCAGAACTAAGGCCCAGTCTTTGCATTGGAAGATGCCCTTTCCTGACCCAAAAGGAAACATGACAGAACCACTGCAATTTCAAGACAGTGCTAGCTGAATACACTCCGTTAGGACAAACAGTCAACAAGGAATACTACTATGAAGTTCTGTGCCATTTGAGGGATGCAGTTTGTTGCAAAAAGCTGATATTGCATGAGAGTGGCTAATAGCAACTTCACCATGATATCACAACTTCGTATCCATTGCAACTTTTGCAGCAGTTTTGTGCTAAGCAGTGCGCTCCACAAGTCCAACAATCACCATATTCACCTGATAAAAGTCCTTGTGATGTTCTATTCCCAAAAATAAAATATATATTATATATATTACATCCTTCCCATGCCGTTAAATGTCACATAGGGCTTGCATGGTAGTTTGCCAAGATTTCCTGTTTTCAGCAATTTTTTTTGCATTGTCACTGATAAGAGTTATGTCAGCTGCAAAATCAAGATCTTCTAGTTGGGTCTCATTTACCCAGTCAATGCCTGTTTTGCCTGTGTAGCATTTTTTCATTATGAAGTCTGTTGTGATTCTAAAAAGCAAGGGAGATAGTATACACCCTTGTTTCACACCTGTTTCGATCTGGAACCATTCACTCATTCTTTCTTCTGTGTTGACTGTAGAGGTTGACAATTTTATTTTTAATGATGTTGACAGTTTTAGATGGTATTCCATATATTCTTAAAATTCTCCACAATGAATCTCTGTATATGCTATCGAATGCCTTTTTAAAGTCTATGGAGTTCAGGATTAATGGTTTTTTGCTTTTCAATATGTTCTTCAAGTATTATTCTTAGAGTAAAGATCTAGTCAAGACAGCTTCTCTCTTTTTGAAATCCTGCTTTTTCTTCTCTCTTTTATATTTTATTACATATTTTGCTGTCTCCTGTTTTTGCTGCTTTCTTTGACTCTTTTGCCATATTGTCTGTGTATTCTCTTTTATCCCTTCTAGCTGAACTTTTTTACTTTATTGTCTATCTCTTTTTATGTTTATTTTGCTAAATTTTTTCCAAGATCTGTCTTTAGATTCAACATGTCTAATTTGGCTGCTTGTCCTTCATGTATGTATTTCCATGTGTTTTCTGATATCCATGCTTTCCTGTTTGTTTTATTACAGTCCAGCACTTGCTTTTGCTGCTGTGATTATGGTTGTGCTGTAAGAATTCCATAATTCATCTATATTTATCTCATCTACCTCACTGAGTGTTGCAAAATGTTTGGCAAGTTCCAGACTGAAGTTACTGTTGGTATTTTCTTCCTGCAGGCTGTGGCTGTTTATCGTTTTTGAGTGTTGATTTCTTGTGTTGGCTTTTCTGTTTTAGTCTTATTTTCCCTATACACAGATTGTGATCACTGTTGACGTCTTCACCTCTATATGCTCATACATCTGTCAGAGATGTTCTGAATTGCTTTCTAATACAAAAGTGATCTGTCCTGTTTCTGATTCTATTATCTAGAGACATCCATGTTGTTTTATGTATCTCTTTGTGTGGAAATATTGTGCCTCCAATGACCATGCCCTCTGTTAGACATAGTTCGATTAATCTTTCTCCATTCTAATTTACCATATCAATTCTTTCTTTTCCCATTACTTTTTTTATGTCAGTGTTATCTTTTCCACCTTGGCGTTGAAGTCTCCCGTGACAATTAGGATATCATGTTTAGGGTTTTTGTTTATGAGTTGTTATAGTTGGTGATAGAAATAATCTTTTATTTCATCATCTGCATCGTTTGTGGGTGCATAGTATTGTATGATTGTCATACTTCCATGTCTTAGGTTGTATCGTGCTCCTATTTTATGACTGTTCATTGGTTCCCATTCTATAAGGCTCTTTGTTCTACATTTGACATAATTATACCCACTCCTTCTTGATATTTCCTATCATCTGAATGTATTATGAATGTATTATTAAGTTACAGTTTTCCACCATTCTTTTCCCTGTTTCTGGTTATCGCATTTCACTGAAGCCCAGTAAGTCTAGGTGGTATCCATTTCTCTGATTTACTTGAGCAGTTTTTGATGATGCATTACATTCCAGAATCCAATCTTTGTTACATATCTGAGGCCGATGAATGCATTCTTTTGATCTTTGTCGGAGTTCTTCTGAGTTGGTATCCCTGATGCTCTATTGGTTTTGTTGCAAGTTTCCATAACAATTCCTTTTTTCCCCTTCTAGATTTGCTTCTGGATGGGTCTCAGGATAAGGTTGTTAGCCTTATGAGAAAAAATAAAATACCACTTGAAAAAGATATCAGGATGTTGAGGAGATACAACAGAATGCAGCTAGGCAGATATTCTCCATATCAGGAAATGACTTCAAAAGATGCTTCAAGCAGTGGAAACAACATGGTGCTAAGGGTGTTGCTTCAGAAGGAGACTATTGCAAAGGTGATTAAATTATAAATTGGTAACTCTTGTAGTTCTTTTTTTTTTTTTTTAATTCAGTCCGGATACTTTTTGATCACACCTCATGAAGTTATCTGCAGAAGATGAATGAAGTAATAAAGGTTATCTGCAGAAAATAATGAACTGGTGAACCATAAATGCATGGGTCTCACCTGGAAAATCAGAAGTGAACAAAGTCAGATTTAAGAGAAATCCAGTTTTTTCATTGCTTTTCATTATTTTTTTTTTTTTTATGTGTGTAAGGTTTTATAGTCATATTTTCAGTTCCACTTCCTGTGTCAGAGTTTTCTTAGACAGCAGAAGATGAAGAGAATGTTTCAGAACAAATTGTTTGAAAACATATGCAAGAAAGAATAATTTCTCCAGATGAGCTATCAGTTTATACATCAAGTAAAGTGTAACACATCAAAAATGATGGGAGAAGAAATTAAAATATAATAAAACACTGGAGTTAGTTACTTTACTCATTGAAATATTACCATTCCCAAGAACAGCACCAAGAATCTCATAATTTTCTCCTTGTCCAAGAAAAATGATACTTTAGTGAATATTATGAGTGCAGAAAATCCCATGACACTTTTTTCATTGGCTCATTGCTAATTCTCTGTTAGTAAGTAAGCCTAGGTCGGCCCTAGAAAATTATGCTAGTAGATGTGTTAAAATTTAACATATAAGTTAAACTAAATGAGGTAAATGAAGATGCAAATAAATTGGATACAACGGGTCACCATTTCTTAAAAATCAGTAGCAAATCCATGTGGTTAAGGATAAAAAATATGATATTTAAATAAAAGTGGGTTTCATATGTGAGAGAAATGCTGGAGCAAAGAGGATGAACAAGAGAGGACAAAAATTAGCGGGTGTGGACATTGATGTACACTGCAGAGTGACTAAATCCAGATCATTAATGATGTTTTTCTACAGGCCAGTTTTGTATGTGGCAGTCAGGAAGCACTTTGCTAGTGAGAGGGATCTAGAAAAATTGACAAAATTTACAGTCTATATGTTGGTAAGTGGATGTAATGTCAGAGCTTCCTTGCCAAAACATGACTTTCATTTTTGTGACTTTTACATCTCCACAAAAACTTGGGACTTTTAAATCGTGGCAAAAAAAGCAGAAATATTACCCTGACACATCTTGGCCCTGAGATGTGTTTGGTGGCTTTTAAATCTCAGCAGAAACTTGGTGGCTTTTATACCTCAGTGGAAGCTTGACCCAGGGCATCTTGACCTTGATGTACTTTTAGATCTCAGCAGAGACTTGGTCCTAGGACTTGTTGATTTTGCATATGACTCAGACTTTGACATTGTTCTGCAGAAGTGCTTATGAAGAGTCATATTTTGAGTGGCAGGATTGTGCCTAAATTGTCTCTTTGACTAACATAAATTGTCTTTGTTATTGCCTTGTGATTGTGAGTTTAGGCCAAGTTGTAATTATAGTGACAACTCTCTGTAATGACCACGATAAGGTTGTTTCATGATGCTGTGATAAATAAGTGATATTTCTATATTTCATATTCATTTACTGTTTTTTTTTTCATGTCCTGACAGAAGTCTTCAGTTTTAACTAAAATATTAGTTGTTTTCACCCTGTCTTTCTGATTATGTTCAGCCTTTCTTTCACTACTACTTCAACTTTTTAGGAAACTTCAGAATATGAGGGCTGTTCAAAAAAAGGTAAAAAAAAAGATCAGAAGTTGTAAATACTGTGCTGTCATAAATAACACAATGTGGGTGCTGAACACCCCTAACAGCAGGTTTTGACAGCAGACTGCCATTTTTTTTCTGTGCCACTTTCAGCATTAGACATGGAGCTACATCAGCTGAAAGGAGCATGCCCTCAAAATGTTATTTGATTTTTGACAGAGTGACAGTGAAGGGGCTTGAGTAACAGTGTGTATGTTTGAAAATTTTGCTGGAAACTTGGTAATTAACTTATTCAGAGACATTTCAGTTGCTTTCTCAAGCATACAGGGTGTTCAGTGGCCGCGTAGTGCTGTCTGTGATAGTTAGTGTGCTATTTACAATTTCCAGTCTTTTTTTTAACAGCTCTCTTCTTTATAGTAGCAGTTTTAGACTAGAAGATCTGTGTAATTCGGTGCAGCAAAGTGAATGATTATGTGGTGATAAACCTCCTACAGCCATGTCTGACAACACCTAGAGTAAGACAAAATGTTTTCAGTTAACCTTTAGCTCATGTTATTGTTAATGTGCTCTTCCCACTAATAAAGTGATAGAGCACAGTGATATGGGGTTATCTTTGAAAATTTGAGGATACAAGATGGCCAAGTGGATAGTGTATTATCCTCCATGGTGAGGCAGTTGCTTGTCTTACCAGACTCTGTGGTCATGGTCATTCTCTTCCTTTTCTTTCTCTTACTTCATTGTATTTATCAAGGCTAACCACACAGTGCTGTGTCCTGCTGCTTTACTGTACCTGCTGCTTTACTGTACACAAGCCTCATTGTTTTCTACTTGCTAAGTGTGTACCTTCTCCCAGATATAGGAGTGTTTCTGTATTCTAATACAGGAGTGTTTCTATATTCTAATACAGGAGTGTTTCTGTATTCTAATACAGGAGTGTTTCTATATTCTAATACAGGAGTGTTTCTGTATTCTAATACAGGAGTGTTTCTGTATTCTAATACAGGAGTGTTTCTGTATTCTAATACGGGAGTGTTTCTGTATTCTAATACGGGAGTGTTTCTGTATTCTAATACGGGAGTGTTTCTGTATTCTGATACGGGAGTGTTTCTGTATTCTGATACGGGAGTGTTTCTGTATTCTGATACGGGAGTGTTTCTGTATTCTAATACGGGAGTGTTTCTGTATTCTGATACGGGAGTGTTTCCGTATTCTGATACGGGAATGTTTCTGTATTCTTCCTCAGGTTATTGACTCCATTTCCACTTGGGACAGTGTTCAACCTACAGTTAGTTAGTAAGTTAGTTGACAGATCAACCTCATTGCACATCGGACAAAGTCCATAAGTGCTCCAATCCCCTCCTCAGTACATCCCCTAGCATTGCAGCGACTGACAGCACCAGTTATTTGTTGGTTTGTCAGCCTTCTTTGGCTCCCTGTGTAGTGTTCCCATCTGGCTGCAGCCTGTGTGAAGTTAATGCTGAAGCAGCCTCTCCATGCTCTCAGATTAACAGTCATCACTGGAATCCCTGGTATGGCCAGCCTACTTAAGAGCATCTAGATTATCAGTCTGGGCCGTTATTCATCTGTTTTCCCACACTGACCATACACCAGCAAGTCTGGGCACTTGTTTGTTACCTTGTACTCCCATGTGTTCTGGCACGGAGATGAAACAGATTTTTGTCAGCCTTGACCTCCTCAACATACTTTTACCATAATGTTGAATTCTGTGTCCAGTTCTTTCCTGTTTCACGTACACATTTCTTTCACCTTCACTCTTTGACATCCAGTTCTTTCCTGTTTCATGTACACATTTCTTTCACCTTCACTTTTTGACATCCAGTTCTTCTTTTATTATACGTTTATGTAGCAAGTATAGAAACACCTTATGGAACTGTTATGTAAAATAAAAACTCCTTAAAGAAATATATGAATCAAAGAAATTCCTTATGAAAATGTATGAATCATAGTAATCCCATATAGAAATGTATGAATCATAAAAACTCATGTTTGGTAACAGTTGTATATGCTGAGTAATTTAAGCTCATTAGAAAGCCAGAGTTTGTGCTTTAATCTCCAGGAGCTCACATTCAAAAGACTGAACGAAGAGATGATTGACAACATCTGTATAGTGTTTGATCTACGGAAGTTTACCTTAGCTAACATGGACTATCAGTTTGTGAAGAGACTTGTGTGGCTGCTAGGAAAGTACTATCCAGAAAGACTTGGTATTTGCCTTATATACAGTGCTCCTCTAATCTTTTCCGGGTGCTGGACAATTATAAGACCATGGTTAGTATGTTGTTGATTGGGTTGATTGTGCCTAGGATGTCAGTCAGAGTGGATTGATTGTGCTGGAAATGTCAGTCAGAGACAGAGTGGATTGATTGTACTGGAAATGTCAGTCAGAAACAGAGTGGATTGATTGTACTGGAAATGTCAGTCAGAGACAGTGGATTGATTGTGTTGGAAATGTCAGTCAGAGACAGTGGATTGATTGTGCCTAGGATGTCAGTCAGAGACAGTAGATTGATTGTGCTGGAAATGTCAGTCAGAGACAGAGTGGATTGATTGTACTGGAAATGTCAGTCAGAGACAGAGTGGATTGATTGTACTGGAAATGTCAGTCAGAGATAGTGGATTGATTATTATGCCTAGAATGTCAGTTACGGGTAGAACAGATTGATTACTCATGAGGCATCACTGAGATGTAAAATGGATTGATTATGCATGGGGAATGGTTCATTTTTTCATCAGCTGCCTGCAGCCGCTGACCTTAGCTCTGTGTAGTAGAATCAGCCATGATAGGACCAATGTAATGAAGTGTTGTTTTGCTGTTTCCTCAGTATTTAATGTGTACCTATTTCAAGACATTGTTCTATGCTTCTGAGACAGATTCATCCAGTTGAAGCTTACTGTATTGTTTGTATCTCCTAAGCAGATTATGTGGTCAGCATATCATTCTTTGCTTTGATGTCAGTTCATTTTATGGGGGCCTCATTTTACTTTCTGTTTTAGTGGAAACTGCGGGATTAGTAGGGCCACAGTGGACTAACTTTTCATGCATATGCAGTGGAATAGAGACCTCCTACCAGTTCTGTGCATTGATCCAGCTGTAAGAATATGTACCCTCACTTATGAGTGTTGGAGAAATTGCTTTTGAAGTCAAGGAATGCCTCATTGCAAGGCAGGACACAGGAGTGTACTCTGTACTCACTTCTGTCAGTTCTTTAAATGATAAGTCAGCATCTATGCATAAACTGGCCTCATGGTGCATAAACTGGTGTCATGGTGCATAAACTGGCCTCTTGATGCATAAACTGGCCTCTTGATGCATAAACTGGCCTCATGGTGCATGAAATAGGCTCATGGTGCATAAACTGGCCTCTTGATGCATAAACTGGCCTCATGGTGCATAAACTAGCCTCATGGTGCATGAAGTAGGCTCATGGTGCATAAACTGGCCTCTTGATGCATAAACTAGCCTCATGGTGCATGAAGTAAGCTCATGGTGCATAAACTGGCCTCTTGATGCATAAACTAGCCTCATGGTGCATGAAGTAGGCTCATGGTGCATAAACTGGCCTCTTGATGCATAAACTAGCCTCATGGTGCATGAAGTAGGCTCATGGTGCATAAACTGGCCTCTTGATGCATAAACTGGCCTCTTGATGCATAAACTGGCCTCATGGTGCTTAAACTGGCCTCTTGATGCATAAACTGGCCTCATGGTGCATGAAGTAGGCTCATGGTGCATAAACTGGCCTCTTGATGCATGAACTGGCCTCATGGTGCATGAAGTTGGCTCATGGTGTATAAATTGGCATTATGGTGCATAAACTGGCCACATTGTGCATAAATTGGCATCATGCATGTGAAGTTACTCCA
Source organism: Achatina immaculata (assembly GCA_009760885.1). Lineage (NCBI taxonomy): Eukaryota > Metazoa > Mollusca > Gastropoda > Stylommatophora > Achatinidae > Lissachatina > Lissachatina immaculata. The sequence goes on from CM019698.1 coordinate 3,027,155, forward strand.
GAGTTCAGACAGTGTTAATGAACAGAGAAAATTCACTTAGATGGAGATATGACTGATATTTACAATTCTTTCACAGTGAAATTTTAAAGTGATTTCTAGATGTATGCACTTAGATTTTCTCTCATCATTACTACTACAGGTTGAATGAAATCACAGCCAGCAAAGTAACATTTGCAGCAAATGAGGAACAGCTTTGCCAGTATCTTAATCCTGACTGTCTACCACCTTTTGAGGAGTAAATCCAGAGGATCGCAGCCTGTGGATGGTGACAGACAGTCTGGAAGTAGTGTTATAGCAGGTGTTTTATGATGTCTGAGGTGAAGGTACATATCAGTATATTTGTAGATGATTGTATCTGAGGTTAAGCGCAAGAAACAAATATGTGAATAGATATCAAACAGAAGTCTGTAGAAAAATGAAATATGTGAATTTTTCAATAAAGATAACATCTAGTATGTACTGTATTTTTAATGAGATTAGTAACAGATCTTTAGCAGTGAGAAATGGATGGTCATACACCTTGTACTCTACAGTGAAATCTAAAGACCTTCATTCTAAAATAGCATGTATTAGAAGACATTCATCTAGAGTATCATGTATCAGAAGACATTCATCTAGAGTATCATGTTTCAGAAGACATTCCATCTAGAGTATCATGTATCAGAAGACATTCAGTCTAGAGTATCATGTATCAGAAGACATTCAATCTAGAGTATCATGTATCTGAAGACCTTCTTCCAAATCTACAGTAGTTTTTATCCACACAGTTCTGGTAGAGTATTATATCATTTGTTCTGTCACTTTAGAAAGAGTATTTCTCCTTTGCAGGCAGAAATGGATGAAATATCTCTGTTTCTGAATCTAGAAATAAAATTTATAGAATACAAGTTAATTTTTAAAAATCGTCTTTGAACTAAGATGATAAGTTTATATATGTTTATATCAGTTTTAGGACAAGACTGTATGAATGGAAAATAATATTGTTTTCCTGAACAGCCACTTTGTGTTGTCTTTCTGTGGATTACTTCTTCAGGTATTTCTTCTAAAACACAGTGCACAGACCAAATTTGATCTTTTTTTTTTGTGGCTAGATTGATTTAACTTTTAGACTGAATATGAACCAAAACGATTTTTTAAAAATTAGAAATAAAATAGATACAGCCATGTCATTGTCTTTTGTTGTGTAGTTGGGAGTTCATAATTTTATACTGCAGTAATGATAAGAATAGGTATTGTGTCATTTCTTGGTAAATATTGCATCTGTGTGCTTTGATCAGAAAAATTTGTGTGTGTCATAGATGTGTGGTTGGTTAAAAGTTCATGCTCAGCCAGAAATACAAGGGTCAGACCAAAAGTCGTGAGCAAAAATGTTTTAAAAATCAGAATTTATAGATAGAGAAAATATAAATGTATCACCTTAATCAGCATCCTTTTCTTCACTTTTCAACGTAATCTCCATTTCTCTGCACACATTTTTCCCATTACTCTGCAAGTTTGAAAATACCCTCCCTTTAGAATTCCGTTCCAGCTGACCGACGGCACAGATGCAATGCTTTCTGGACATTCTCTCCTGTGGGACCCAGCTGGCACAAGCTTTTCTATAGCCTAGGGTTTCAATCATTTCCTGTACTGTATTGTGCCCTATTCCAAGATTTACAGCGATTTCAGATACTATGATATGTCTTTCTTCTTTAATGATGTCGTCAGCCCTTTCCACGTTGTGTTCAGTGGAGGAAGATCAAGGGCGACCGCAGCGAGGCATATCTTGGATGCTCATGTTTCCATCTTTTAAATGTTTCACCCACCTCCCAACACTGCTGGCATTCATACACACATTTCTATAATCAAGTTGATGTCTTTGATGACTTTCAGTGGCGGGGATTTCCTCTTTAACGATTAACTCAATAACAGCTCGTTGACGAAATGAAACTTCAGCACCCACCATTTTGATTCTGCTCCGCATGGTCACGTGACACATGATGGTGATGTTATGTGACCACTGCATGAAGTGTAAAAGGTTACAGTTTAAGGTGATACATATTTTTGTTTTCTCCATCTATAAATTTTGATTTTTAAAAAAATTTGGCTCATGACTTTCGGTATGACCCTTGTATGAAGGAACTGATGTAGATATGAAAGCGGGAATTGTGTATATGTGCTTACTGTGTAACATCTGTGAAGGTTAAGTAAGTTTGTGTGTGAATAATTCATATTTGAGAAAGATAAAATCCAGTAATATTTACATCTAGTTGTAGCCAGCCTTTGAAATCACTTGGCAAGGCTTTTCTTTTTACACTGTGCTTCACTATTTATAAATATTTATGTCATTATGTCCTACTGGCTTTCACAAAACATATTCCGTGTCATATTTGTCAAGCTTAATTCACATTAGTACCAAGTCTGATATGAGGGCATGTTTTAAATGAAATCCTTAAAGTTTGTCTAATGTTCATCAACTGCCAAAGTTTGTTTTTATTTCTATGCATATTTGGCAGTAAGGACATTAAAACTCTAGTGTATGTGTCTTAGTAGCTTGTATATGACAGGGTTGAAAGATAATTTGTGAGTGTTATATGTGATGGGATATGAAGAGTTATATGAGTTACACTTTTCTAATATTCAACTTGAAAACTAATGATAAAAATGAAGCAGTGATTAAGTGGGCATTCATGTTTTTTTTTTTCTTCTAACCCAGCAAGTTTTTAATTACAGCAGTTTTTAACTCTTTCCGTGCCCGCGGGAAAAAACGCGGACGTCGCGTTGGTGCCAAGCAAAATGCGCCGGTGTCGCGATATTTTTGGGGTATAGTTTAAAAAGTGATTTAACAATTATTTCCATCTTACACAAATATACTTATTATACATCAAAAAAAATAAAAATTTATGAAGATTCCGTAAATGCAGAGTTTTTTTTAGAAAAAAATAACTGGTGAAAAAATATGACAACATTTTCAGCCCCCCAAGAGAAAAAAAATGTATAAAACACAAATAAATTATTTTCTACTTACCATTGGAGCTGTAAATATCCACTTGGAAATCACAAATCGATGATAAATGGAAATCCTCACATGAAATGTAATCACTTGATCACTTTGTGCACAAATTTGCAGAAACAAACAAACAAAAACACAAATACAACAGAAAACATTAGACGAGCTATAAGAACCATTGTCTGAGACACTGTCTGACGAACTATCAGAATCATTGTCAGAAAAGCATGGTCAGAAACAATGTCAGAAGATTTCTTACCACAATATGCAAGAAAAAACTGCCTAGCACCTGTTTTAGCCTTTCTTTCTGGTAAAGACCTAACTAGTGAACATCCAGTAACATGTGTCTTGTCTGAGGGCATGTCCATTCTCGACTAGGGTTAGAAAAATATTCACAGATTTGAAGGGAAATGTAGGAAAAAATGGCTACCGGCCGGTGACGCGAGCGAAAAGGATGCCGGGTAATTCTGACATGGGTAGATAACTTGTGAGCGAAAATTAAAATCGTATTTTACTCGAATCATGTTTTAAACAACTGAATTATCACTATAACAACTTTGGCACCAATGGCAGTAACCGGAAGTTCTCACTATGGTCACCATGGCACGGGAAGAGTTAAGATTGGCAGTTCTGTCACATGACCATATGTTTTTGTTTATGTGTATTTTTTTTTCCTCCTTGTCCTACATGGCAGCAAACAAAAGTCCCTGATAGACCAGGATGTCACTGGTTTGTGGCTTTATCCACAAATTCTTCTGTGGTGTTTTGCTTTTAGGTGTCTAACCAGAACCTTCCTCTCATCTTTTGTCGGCATAAGCTGGAGACTGTCCAGGGCTGAAAGAGAGCATGGCCAAAGTTGAATGTGTACAAGTTACTGCTGCCAAACTGCAGATTTAAGATGTCACAGGGATGGATGCATGTGAAATTTGTACATGAAGTTACTCAAACAGGGGAGGTAATGAGAAGTCAGTCATGCATTTGTCAGATTGTCTTCCTTGAGAACTGACCTACAATATGGGATTGTTTGAAGATATGTTTTGTCTTGCATTTCACAAATATATAAATATATACAACATTTAAGATCGATTACTTTGTTTTGTTTATATTATATCCAGCATTGAATTTGGAATTTATTTTGATTAATTACTTTCTTCTGTTTATATCCAGCCTCAAATTTGTAATTTATTAAAGAATTATCTTTCAAAATCTTACAGTTAATTTCAAATGATTTTATGATATTTTAATACTTTTCTTGTGATTATTTAAACAAAAATCTTACTATGGTTTTCATTGGTTTTATTATGAGTTGCTAAATATTGTTTTCCGAATTATTCTCTTTGGTTTCATTTGGGATAAAATTATGAGTTTTGACTTGTTTTTATAGGATAGTGTGAAGTTCTGAGCTGTATGCCCTTTGTTTTTGTAACTGTATGAAGTTCTGAGTTATTATCTGATTATTTATGAAGGAATGTAATTATGAGTTATTGCCCTTAGCTTTTATTTTTTTGAGTGTAAATGCAGAAATGAAAAGGGAGAGTCGAAGGAGACACTCAGCAGGCAAAATAACATTTACTGCTAGAAGCCATTCTCAGAGTCAGCTGCAGGATAACAGATGGCTGTGATTTATTTTCACATATGTTCAATAAGAAGATCATAAATCAGCGATGAATGCAGAAACTGATAACCAGTTATCAACAGAAAGAAAAGAAAAACAGATGAGGAAAACAGACTGAAGACAGTGCATGATTAAATCACTAACATCAAACTAGAAAACACAAAATGAGAATGAAAAATGATTAATTGATCAAATCATCAACTTCAGGTTGTAGCCAAAAAGAAAAAAGAAAAAGTAAATAGAGAAAACTGAGGAAAGATATGAATGACCGATTATGCAGGGTGACCAACACTGAAAAAACAAGAGGAGAGTATAAAGGTACTGGTGAAGATGTGAAATTTGTGGTCATGATGGAAGACACTTCCTTCAGTATCACTGTCTATGTCTGGGCTTAAACTGAGGAAGATGAAGTGAGGTAGATAAAACAGAAAGATCAGAATAAAACTGAAGAAGATGAAATAGAGAAATATGAAATTGGGAAAGAGGAAACTGAAGAAGATGAAATAGAGAAATATGAAATTGGGAAAGAGGAAACTGAAGAAGATGAAATAGAGAAATATGAAAAAAAAACAGTGAAAGAGAGGCATAAAAGCTGCCATTAAAAAAAAAATGAGACAGCAAGAACTACTGAAGACAGATTGACAGCATGGGGTACAATACAAGAGCTGGCTACAGATGGTGAGAAGTGGAGAGAATTTATGTTATGCTCTATGAGACAACCTAGGTCCTACTAGATAATGACTGATGTGTCAGTCAGCATGAAAGGGTCATATGTGGGTGGACGGATAGAGAACTTTTCTTTGCCAGGATATGAAGCAGAGGTTCAAACAGGTTGTGGTTTAATGAGGTTCTGTGGGTAAATGTTAGCTGAGTGTGCTTAAATATGGCAGAGTGTAGTCTGGTAGGATTACAGGAGCCAGGAGTTTGTTGGATAGTGTGATCACTTGCACTTTTCAGCATAGAAGCTGGGGGCAGAGGGAACAAACAAACCACTTTCCCATTTCTCACATCATTTTATGAAAGCATAATGATATTCATCGCACGTGAACATTTTTATTACAGACACGGTATTCAAGAGAATCTCATTTTTACCTCAGATTTAGAATTACTTTTTGATCATTTTTTATGTTTGTTTTTAATTTACATTCTTCTGATTCTTCTGCATTAATGAGAAATATTTGTATTGATATTCGTGCTGTTGTCTGAAATATGTTCTCTACATTCAGTACAGTGTTGAGACCATGTAATTTGTGATCATTATTATTATTATTATTTGTGCTCAGATTTTGCAGGTACTTTTGGGACATTATTCTTATGTTTGTTGTTAGCATGTGCTTGGTGGTGGGTGTGGGGGTAATTTCACTTTCAGCTGCTGAGAAATCATTCTCACTCTTAGCTACTAGAGTAAAGAAATCATGATGACTTTTGGGACATTATCATCATGTTTAATTATTGGGACATTATTCCTGTGTTTAATTGTTGGGACATTATTCCTGTGTCTAACTGTTGGGACGTTATTCTCTTGTTTAGTTTTTGGGGCATTATTCCTATATTTAATAGCTGGGATGTTATTAATGTGTTTAGTTGTTGGGACATTATTCTCACATTTAGTTATTGGGATATTGTTGCTGTATTTATCAGTTGGGATATCATTCTCATGTTAGATGTTGGGACATTATTCCTTTGTTTTATGGCTGGGACATTATTCCTGTGTTTAACAGTTGGGACATTATTCTTATGTTTAGCCACTGGGAAATTATTCTCATGTAGAGACATTTATTTCATGTTTGATCAGGGAGAGATCGAATGTTTTGCTGTGAAAGAAATGTTTAATAGTTGTCTACTATAATTCAAGGCAGTTTGTTTTTGCTTAAAAAATGTTTTCAAATGTTATCATACACCTGAACTCATGGTTCCTAGCCTGGCGTATCATGTCAGAGCAGATTTACTCTTTTTTGCTGGATGAAGTTTGGAGATTGTGATGGACACTTTAAAAAATGTAAAAAAATATGAAAAGAAAAGAAAATTTTATTATTATTTGCAAAAATTAAAAATCAGGTCACTGAAATTTTATAATAATGGTGTAGAACATCTTGGTGTAATTCTAAAATTCACAAACAGTAAATTGTAAAATAAAAACAATAAATTGTGGAATAATGTAACCAAACTATAGGAAATAAATAAATATTTGCAGTAAAAAAAATTGTTGGAGTAAGGGAAGATAAAGGTGTATGCTGCAGATTTTGAAGAGAAAAAAAAATAGAAGAGTGAATGGTGAGAACTGGCAATAAAAGACAGAGAGAATGATCCAATATTTTGGCAAAACATCTTTATCAAGGTCAACAGAAAGGACAAAATGCCAGATAAACATACAGCAGACATCACTGTGTGACTTAGCTAGAATGTAAGCTGAGCTGGGCACAGATAGAAAGTTGAGGACAAGTCACAGCGGTGGGAAGGGAGGAGGGAATAAGTTACAGTGATAGATTAACAGGTGAATCCTTGACATTGATGTAGTAGACAATGAGGAGAAGATATAATAGACAATGATGGGGTGTAGTAGACGATGAGAATAGGTAATAGGTAATGATGAGATGAGTAGATGATGATAAGATGTAGTAAATGATGATGAGATGTAGTAAACAGTGATGAGATGTAGTAAACAATGATGAGATGTAGTAAATGATGATATGATGTAATAGAGGATGATGATGAGATGTAGTAAACAATATTGTAGATAATGATGAGCTTATATAATAAACTGGTGATGAGATATAGTAAATGATAAGATGTAGTATACATTGATAAGATGTAGTAAATGATGATGAGATGTAGTAAACTATGATGATGAATGTAATAGACAATGATGGACCCAGGACATCATGGAAAGTCTGAATGTGCCACTGCAAGATGCCAATCAACTTGCGCAAGACCGTGTTGCATTGAGGGAGGCTGTGAGAGGGACAGCATTCTGGAAAGGACATCCGGCATGAATGATGAGATGTAGTAGAGTGAAACAAGTCAAGAATCAGTAATCACTAATTTCATGATGCTGGTCTGCATATGCTGAAAGATCCTTTACACCAGCATCAAAAACTTCAGTCACTTGGCAAACCAAGAACCCGGTATATGTAAGACTTTGAGAAACCCTGTTAGGATGTAAAGAGACTGTTGAGATAACACCTGATTCAGAGGATACAGTTTACATATTTTAATGTCATAGATATCATTATTATTGCTTTAGTTTGGATAGAATGAATTGTTTATGTATTACAGTAGATTTTTAAAAAAGACAATTCTTACATTTTTATTTCCTTGGCATAATTTTCTTTTTTTTTTTTCATAGAAAAGAATTGAGGTTGTTTCAGACTTTTTTTTTCATTGTTAAATAGGATTTTCCTTTTTTTCAGTTGCTTACAAAAATTGTTTTTTTTTTTTTTTTTGGTATTACTTCTCGAGTTTTCATATTTAGTTGTGCACAGAAATAGTATAATTCTTTCAAAAATAACTTTTACATTCACCTTAGTTGTAGAGGTTTACAGTTCTGTTTAAATATTTTCTTTTTTGCATTTTGTTCCTGTAATTTTCATGTTTTGTTTCAGATAAAATTGTCATAGTTTGTTCATGTTTGATTTCTTAAACTTGATTTATGCTAGCAGAATACACTGCAGAAATTCATAGTAAAATATGAATCATAATGTATTAAATACAAAATCATACTGTAATAACTTTTTAATGAGTGCAAAAATGTAGTGCACACCCGCACGCACACCCACATATGTGAGGTACAGCACTGTAACTTAAATATGCACGGTGTAACACTGTATGACAGCAAGTGGCACTGCAGTTTATAATGTGTATGTCTTGTAGCGGTCAGGTTTGGCCGTCTTTTAAAAACTTCTCCTTTAGTACTCACTCCATCAATCATAAGTCAGTGAATGGATGTATGTAGTTGGATTTATTTCCACTTAATGGTTGGGTTACTTTTTTTATAAATCCATTGTACGTTGAAATAATGAAGAAGAACAAAGCAAAACTACAGAAACAAACTTGTCTCACAGCAAAAACAAACTTGCCTGACAGCAAAAACAAACTTGCCTGACAGCAGAAACAAACTTGCCTGACAGAAAAAAAACAAACTTGTCTGGCAGCAGAAACAAACTTGTCTCACAGCAACAACAGACTTCACAATAATTAGTGTATAAGTATATAACTAAACACAAAGCACCCCAGCAAAGCTGTGACACCAGAATGTATAAAACAGGAAAAAGTAGGAGCAGCTTTATTACTTAACGACTACAAAGTTGTGACGTTTCAGCGTGAGCCATAATCATACAAAAACATACAGGACGAAGAAATAGAGATATCTCCTGTCTCTATTTCTTCGTCCTGTATGTTTTTGTATGATTATGGCTCACGCTGAAACGTCACAACTTTGTAGTCGTTAAGTAATAAAGCTGCTCCTACTTTTTCCTATTTTATGCATTCAACAACAGACTTGTCTGACAGCAGAAACAAACATGCCTGACAGCACAGACAGACTGACAGTGACTGACATATTGGATTTACTTATAGATGTGATATCATCTCTAAACAGTATTATTTTATGGCATCAGTTAGAAGTTTTTGGAAAAGATCCAATGACATATATATTTTATATTATGTGCTCAAACATAGAAAAACTATACATTTTTAATTTATGCTGTGAAAATAGCTGCTATGACAAGATGCTGTGCAAATAGCTGGTATGACATGATGCTGTGAAAATAGCTGCTATGACATGATGCTGTGAAAATAGCTGGTATGACATGATGCTGTGAAAATAGCTGCTATGACATGATGCTGTGAAAATAGCTGGTATGACAGGATGCTGTGAAAATAGCTGGTATGACAGGATGCTGTGAAAATAGCTGGTATGACAAGATGCTGTGAAAATAGCTGCTATGACAAGATGCTGTGAAAATAGCTGGTTGGACAAGATGCTGTGAAAATAGCTGGTATGACAAGATGCTGTGAAAATAGCTGGTATGACAAGATGCTGTGAAAATAGCTGGTTGGACAAGATGCTGTGAAAATAGCTGGTATGACAAGATGCTGTGAAAATAGCTGGTTGGACAAGATGCTGTGAAAATAGCTGGTTGGACAAGATGCTGTGAAAATAGCTGGTATGACAAGATGCTGTGAAAATAGCTGGTTGGACAAGATGCTGTGAAAATAGCTGGTTGGACAAGATTCTGTGAAAATAGCTGGTTGGACAAGATGCTGTGAAAATAGCTGGTATGACAAGATGCTGTGAAAATAGCTGGTATGACAAGATGCTGTGAAAATAGCTGGTTGGACAAGATGCTGTGAAAATAGCTGGTATGACAAGATGCTGTGAAAATAGCTGGTATGACAAGATGCTGTGAAAATAGCTGGTATGACAAGATGCTGTGAAAATAGCTGGTTGGACAAGATGCTGTGAAAATAGCTGGTATGACAAGATGCTGTGAAAATAGCTGGTTGGACAAGATGCTGTGAAAATAGCTGGTATGACAAGATGCTGTGAAAATAGCTGGTTGGACAAGATGCTGTGAAAATAGCTGGTATGACAAGATGCTGTGAAAATAGCTGGTATGACAAGATGCTGTGAAAATAGCTGGTATGACAAGATGCTGTGAAAATAGCTGGTATGACAAGATGCTGTGAAAATAGCTGGTTGGACAAGATGCTGTGAAAATAGCTGGTATGACAAGATGCTGTGAAAATAGCTGGTATGACAAGATGCTGTGAAAATAGCTGGTATGACAAGACTGTTGGAAGAGTATCCCTACTTGGCAGTGGAAGCAGCGGATATATGGCATGTTGTCATTAGTTCAGAATACTGTAAGGATGATTGTAAGACCTCAGTATTGTAGTTTGGATGTAAATTGAGGACTCTTATTCACTCACTTATTCTTTCAGCACACTCTCTCTCCCTCCCTCTCCCCCTCTCTCTTCTTACATCTGGCATCCTTCCCATGCCGTTAAACGTCACATAGGGCTGACATGGTAGTTTGTCAAGTTTTCCTGTCCTGGGGAGTTTTTCAACCTCATCAAGGAATGTTATGCCTGCTAAACTGGCCTCTCTTAACAGTGTCCTCTTTAGAGTTTCATGTGGTCGACCTATTTTTCTTCTGCCTGTTGTGTTCCACCTGATAGCTTGTTTTGGGATTCTTTGACTGTTTCTTCTCATCACATGACAGACATACGCCCATCTCCTTTGTTTGATCACCTATAAGACATCATGGTGTTTGCTCATCTGCTTTATCTCTGCATTTTTCTTTAATTCATTCCACTTGATGCCGGGTATTTTCCTTCGGCATTTGTTTTCGAAAGAGTTTAATTTCTTGTTTATTTCTTTAGTTGTTTTCCAGCTTCCGCATGCATAAATGAGAGTGGATATTACATATCAAACTTATGATGTTCATTCTTCATTCATTGTGATCTACATTATGAACATATAATTAAACTTCCCTCTCTCTCTGATAACCTTAAATATTCAAGGCACATGGGGCTTCTGCAAAGGTTTTCCCACAAATGCCTGTCCTTTGCCTTTTTTTCCTCCACTCTTGCTCAACATCCTCTCTGCTGTTCTCCTCTTTGGTGAAGATGTTACAACAGTTAACATGAAAGTCCTCAGCAAGTAACTGTAGCCTTATATAAGACATCCAGTAGAATCTCTGAAATAAAAAATCAGTGGAGAAGAAAACAGTCTAGCATGAGAAGATCAGGAATTCTGTGTCTGAATAGTTTGACCATATGGTAGAGGAAAAGAGAGTCCACGATCTGATCAAAGACATGATGGGCCCACAGAATGAGGAAGCTTCATCTCTACTGTCTATCAACATGGCACCTGATGCATGAAACATAAGATAACAATGAGCAACATGGATAGAACAGGAGATATTACAGCATTTGGGTTGTACTTAATTTACTTGTCTTTAATATGTGAGTTCTATTCCACCATGTTTGCTTGCCTGTTTGACTTTTTTGCTACTTAATCTAAGTTTTAACTGGTACTTTACTTGCTTATTATATTAGTTTTTTTGTGTGTATGTTCAGTCAGAGCTGTTAGTTCCATGAGCTGACCGTGCTCTGCTCCCAGTCAGTTTAATTCAGGGCGGAAACTTTTCTCCTGGCTAGTCTTTGCATTGTTTGTCTTTGCATTGTCTGTCTTTGCATTGTTTGTCTTTGCTTTGTTTGTCTTTGCATTGTCTGTCTTTGCATTGTCTGTCTTTGCATTGTTTGTCTTTGCATTGTTTGTCTTTGCATTGTTTATCTTTGCATTGTTTTGTCTGTCTTTGCATTGTCTGTCTTTGCATTGTTTGTCTTTGCATTGTTTTTCTTTGCATTGTTTATCTTTGCATTGTTTTGTCTGTCTTTGCATTGTTTTGTCTGTCTTTGCATTGTTTATCTTTGCATTGTTTTGTCTGTCTTTGCATCGTTTGTCTTTACATTGTTTGTCTTTGCATTGATTGTCTTTGCATTGTTTGTCTTCGCATTGTTTGTCTTTGCATTGTTTGTCTTTACATTGTTTTTCTTCGCATTGTTTGTGCTGTGGAACGTGGGAAGAGGATCTGATTACAATAAAACAAAAAAAGAAAAAGAGAATAAATAGCTGTGAAATTATGACAATTTTTTTTTAACAATCAATTTGTTTTATAATGAATGAGATCTGTTACACTATTGATTAAAATATGAACTTGTAACGCATAAGTTTGAATTGTACATTAAAGCTGTTCATTACACAAAGTTATGTACATTAAAGGTTTAGGTAGACAAGGCAGTAGAAGTGACACGTTTGTGCTCTCTGTCAAGTGCTTTATGTGAAGGGGCATGGCAATTCTTCAGAGATGTCAATAACCCATAGAGTTGTTATACAACTTCAGAACATTGCCAACATTTCTTAGAGTTTATTCTGGTTTTGTTGAGTATCTGTAGCACACCTCCATACTGGTTCTATGTTTGTTATAAATCTTAATCTGAACTGTATACATAACAGAACTACACTACAGTAATGTTATATATGTAATCATTAAACCTTTATCAGACCTTTTTTTTTGACATTTTTCTTCTAAATTAAGTTAATTATTTACTTTCAGTAGCAACTAATGAGCATAACAGTTGAAGTAATTTATCTCACTGTTAATTTATATGGACATAATATGTAATTTATTGAACTATTTGTTCTACTTAACTAGACTTTATACAATCTATTTGATTGTTAATTCTGGTTTATGTAATATTTACTTTGCTGCTTAATGTAGCCATCAGTTATAAAATTTATAGAAATGTTACACAGAATTTGTAGCAGAAATATTTGTAATATGATTATTAATGCTGGTAATTTCCTTTTTTTTTTTTTTTTACATATTTCTTGTGTGTGAAAATCCAGAATGTCCAGTCTTAAAATAGTCACAGAGTTCACAACCAGGGGTCAAGTAATTTTATGCTGGTTTCAATTGGCTGCCTGTAAACAATAATTTTCTTTTAGGGATTTTCAGAATTCCAGACTTTTTATATATAAACCTTGTGAACATCAGTACACAAACTAGAATTCTGGGAGATTTGAAAACAAAACATGAGATATGTAGAACTATTCATTTTTAGAAGAGAGTCCTAGAGAATGATGATTCTGAAAATAGACATTCAAGAGAAAGATGATTCCTGAAAATAGACATTCAAGAGAATACAAGAGAAAGATGATTCTCAAGAGGAAAGAAGAAAATTATGATCTCAGACTAGGAAACAGTGAAAGGTGATCCACAAAAAAGAATAATAATTAAAGTTAATCCAGTAGATAATAAAGTGGAGAAAAGTTATCAGTAAGATATGCAAATATAGGAGAACCATTCATATATGTATATATATATATATATATATGAGAAGGATAATTAACATACAAAGAATACTGGTGAGGATTGATTAAGCAAACGTAAAATTTGAGAACAGTTGGTGAGAACTATGGGTAATAGAGAAATATGAGTGGCTGAAGGATAAAAGAGGCAATGAGGGCAGATAGGTGTGTGTGGCTAGCAGATTGGAACAGGTTAGGAGGAGAAGGAACTGTAGAAAGATATCATCAAGAGGACAGTAACACCTGATGGAAATGATAAAAATATATGAATACGCTTGTCAGACACAAGTAGGACAGTGGAGAGAGAAAGACTTGGCAAGATGAATGATATATGAAGAAGAATGATACGATGAATTATAAAAATTTTAAGATGACTAATAGAAGTGATAAGGTGAATAATATAAGAAGAGACATGACAAGATAAATAAAGAAGTGTGACAAGGCAAATAATTAACATTCTTTTTTTAAATGAAGAAAGTCTTTTAACAGTCACAGCTGGCTATGTCAGAAAAGAAAATTAGGAGAAAATTATGCTGGAGAATTACTTGATGTGGTGTTTTATTTGTTGCTGTGTGCTTCATTGTTTTGATACCTACACAGTGTACCATACAGAGAAATATTTGACGGGAACATATAAAACTGTTTAGCCAGAATAAATGTTTGCACATCACACGCGCCAGCTCCGGCAGTCTGCCAGTAACGATAACCTTGTTTGAACGGCGTTGATTGGGAGTTACGTGCCTTCCTTCCTAATGATGGAGATAGCAAGGGATCCAGGCTAATTTTTCGCTTCTCTCCTCGTGTAATATAAGAAGGTGATGTGATGTTCTCGTTCTCTCCCTCCTCCCCTCCATTCCTCCAAGTCAGGCTGTAGTAACTGGTTTCTGGGTAAGCTCCAGCAGCGGATACGTGAAATGAGAGTGCCACGACTGTTGTTTCGTTGTTAAACTGCCAGTGATTGCCATGTTCTGTTAAACAAGAAACCTTGAACTGAGCTTAACCAGAAATAATGAAGACCAGATTTCTAAATTCTTGTAAATAGAAAGTTTATTTACACGAATCATAATAAAAGTAGTGAAGATTCATCAAAACGTTTGTCCTTTTCTGTCATTTTTTTGTTTTTGTTCGTATTTGTTTATATTTGAGTAGCATTCAAGTAGTGAATATTAAAGTCTAAATCAGTCAGTGTAATCATAAAATAATACCCACGTAAATAAGTGGACAAGTACAACTGTTTTGTATGTACGGTTCTGACGACCTTCTCTATGCATAAAGAAATCAGTACGCCTTCATGCTTATTTATGGGCTTTCTTGAAGTCAGAGTATGGGAAACCTACACTGGCAGACTCCCAGAATTCTACAAAAGGTGCATCGATGATGGCATTGGAGTCACAAGTATGCCAAAGGACTAGCTAAATTTTTTTTTATTGAATTCGCTAACTCGCTTAATAAGAACATCAAATTCACTTATGAAATTTCTGACAAGTCTGTCAATTTTTTAGACATCAAAATATCTGTTGGACAGTCTTGTCAGCTCTATATTTTACAAGCCCACCGAAACCAGACCTATTTACTTTACACCCCCTCTCATCCTGAAGCTTGTAAGAACTCCATCCCATATTCCCAACTCCTCCGTCTTCGCCGCATATGCCAGGATAACTTGGACTTTATGGATCAGTCCAACAAATTATTAGAATTTTTCCGTCATCGCCACTACCCGGAAAATGTCCTTCAGAAAGCATCTAACCGTATCCAACTAGTGAGCCGCGACGAGGCATACAGAAAGAAAACTTGTTACCCCGTCCAACAGAGTTAAATTAGTACTTCCTTTTCATCCAAGTGGTCAGATGGTTAAGAAAATTCTTCATCGCGATCTGCCACTAATCTAACTCGACCTCGACACTCGCGACATCTTCTCTGATCTACCCCTATTAGCAAACAAGCGGAAACAACATCTTCAGGACATCCTCGTCCACAGGCACCTGAAGCGGAATCTTGCATATGTTGGCACCAGAAAATGTAACCGCCCTCGCTGTGTTACCTGCCCTGTAGTCTGGGAAACAACCACCTTTCCCAAAACAATCCTCGTAATGTAATATTTGCCATTTTTTGCAAAAGATGCAGGAGAACATATATTGGGTGAAACTGGTCCCAGATTAGGTGACCGCATGCAAAAACATCTATAAGATATCACCCAGCATGCTTCGAAACCAGTTCCTAATCATTTCAGTGGCCCCAACCACAGAGGAAAAATCTGATTTTCTGGTAACAACCATCAAACAATGCCACACCAATGACAGAAACCGCCTAGCGCTTGAGAACCGCTACATTCAGGAATATGGGACGCTCAAACCACATGGTTTTCAGCTACATCTAACATTCCCCTTTTCCACAATCATAATTCCTAACCTGTAAGTTCCACTTCCTTCTCACTCATAACACATAGTTCAGAACCTTCTCACAGCATTACATTACAACCCCTCCACCCAACCAAACCTTCTCACAGCATTACATTACAACCCCTCCACCCAACCAAACCTTCTCACATTACTACATTACAACCCCTCCATCCAACCATAATCACCTATCCCACCCTCTCCAGGCTAGATTACCACTGTATCACTTTCTCTCCTATCCAACCCCCCCCCCTCCCATCCTCATTTATGACCCACCTATAGCACATCCCAAGACTCCATTTAAATATTCTCTACACTCCACCATTCGCATTTCTGAACATAGCATCGGGCAAGCCACAGCTTCTTATAAGTCACAGCTAAGTGCTGCATTCATTTTACTTTATTTTATTCTAAATTTTTCCATTCACATTTTTTTACATATAATTTATGTGAATCTATACTTCATCTTCTCTCTCTCTACTTCTTCATCCTGTGTGTTTTTGTATGATTAAGGCTCACGCCGGAAAGTCACAACTGTGTGCTTGTTAAGTAATAAAGATGTTCCTAATTTTTTTTTCCTATTTTATACATCGATAGAAAAAAAACGTAAAAAAAAACGAATAAAATGTTCATGATTAGGAGACATAAGATAAAAGTTCTAATCTGCCAGGTCTTTCATGAATCTGGGGTATGTGGGCCTTAGCTCCTTGCAGTTAAACCGGTGAGCAAGCCAACCGTGACTAAAGCCGGTACGTCCACACAACTCCCTCCTGCAGCTCGTCCCAGAACAAGCACTATGAGGATTCATCATCAATGTAATGGACTGACCCAACCCAGCAAACTTCTTCAATCATCTATTACACCAGCAGAATGTCTGCGCCGAACTGATCTAGGCAGTGAATAAAGCGTATATAAACCTGTGTACACCTGGATAATGTTCTACCATATTCCTGCGCTATTCCAGTTACATTCGTTACTGTTAACATTTACACCCTTCACCTTCTTTTTTGTGGAAAATAGTATCGATACTCTTTGCAGATTTTTAATACAGAATTGGCACCAGTGCAACAAAAATGTGTGTGTTGTTGCTGCAGCTATTTAACTATATGTGTATGTAACTATGTGAGCAGCTGTTTCTAGCTGTACAACTATATGTGTATGTAACTATCTATATATATAAAGATATATAGCTATATAACTATATGTATATGTAACTATGTGAGTAACTATTTCTAATTATATGTAACTATGTGGATAACTCTTTTTAGGCATACAACTGCATGTATATGCAACTATGTTAGTAGCTGTTTCTAGACAACTACTACTGTTAAATATGAATGTTAAATTATATTTCTCTTATCACTTTGAAATACTAGAGTTACTAAAGTTAAGTTACACTATAGCACATCGCCTGAATAGATCATGCACTCGTACACATCGCCTGAATAGATCACTCATTCTTACACATCGCCTGAATAGATCACGCATTCTTACACATCGCCTGAATAGATCACGCATTCTTACACATCGCCTGAATAGATCACGCACTCTTACACATCGCCTGAATAGATCACGCACTCTTACACATCGCCTGAATAGATCACGCACTCTTACGCATCGCCTGAATAGATCACGCACTCTTACGCATCGCCTGAATAGATCACGCACTCTTACGCATCGCCTGAATAGATCACGCACTCTTACACATCGCCTGAATAGATCATGCACTCTTACACATCGCCTGAATAGATCATGCACTCTTACACATCGCCTGAATAGATCACGCACTCTTACACATCGCCTGAATAGATCATGCACTCTTACACATCGCCTGAATAGATCACGCACTCTTACACATCGCCTGAATAGATCACGCACTCTTACACATCGCCTGAATAGATCATGCACTCTTCAGACTAAATAATACCCAGGAACACTTGTATTCATACGTGGCACAACAGCAGTACAAAGCGAACTCCTTCTATACACATGGATGATATCTGTTACATGAAACATGATGATGATTGACGAGGTGTCGTGCACAGATGTGAGGCATGTGATGTATCCAAAGATTCAGAACAACATGAAGAAACATTACACTTAATCACCAGACGATCACCGCCATATGAGTTCTCAGTCTATCTACATCTTTCATACCACGACTAGACTAAACTACAGGGTAGGACAGAACGAAAACTAACACTACTTGCTCTCACGACATTCTAGCTCAGACTGAATCGAAATATCAGAATTTCTCTCTCAATCGTTCGCCATGATACACCAAGAAAACGTGCAAAGAGAGTTTCAGTTCAAAGGGGCAGATAATCTGACAAGATTACCGGTAACTGTCGGGCCATAAGCCTTAAAATCAAAGCGTTCACAATTATCTCGTTAATTATATATCTTTCCTACATATTGCTACATTTATTGCTACAGTTTTTTTTAGAACTCTTCTTACCACACCGAGCTGTAAGCTTACATCTTCCAACTTCGGCCCCTGCTCTCACTTTGTGATGTAGAGGGATGACGTCACTAAACAAATGTCTTAATTTTTAAGTCTTCATCAGTCGATATATTTCTATCGCACGCTGTAGTAACGAGACAAGACCTACGACAAGGAATTTACGAGGGTCATATCGAAAGTCGTGAGCAAAATGTTTTTTAAAAAATCAGATATCACCTTAACTGCATACGTTTCTTCAATTTTCAACATAATCTCCATTTCTCTGCACACATTTTTCCCATCGCTCTGCAAGTTTGAAAATACCCTCACGGTAGAATTCCGTTCCAGCTGACCGACAGCACAGACGCACTGCTTTCTGGACGTTCTCTCCTGTGGGACCCAGCGGGCACAAACGTTTCTAAAGCCCAGGGTTTCAATCATTTCCTGTACTGCATCGTGTCATATTCCAAGATTTACAGCGATTTCAGATACTGTGACACGTCTGTCTTCTTTAGTGATGTTGTCAACTCTTTCCACGTTGCGTTCAGTGGAGGCAGTTCAAGGGTTACTGCTGCGAGGCATATCTTGGATGCTCGTGTTTCCATCTTTAAAATGTTTCACCCACCTCCTAGCACTGCTAGCACCCATACACACATCTCCATAAGCAAGCTGAAGTCTTTGGTGAATTTCACCAGCGGGGATTTCCTCTTTAACGAGGAACTCAATAACAGCACGTTGAATAAATGAAACCCGACATTTTGTTTATGCTCCGTGTGGTCACGTGACACATGAAGGTGACGTCATGCGACCTCGACATGAAGTGCAAAGGATGCAATTTAAGGTGATGCATTTATATTTCTCAATCCATAAACTGTGATTTAAAAGAAAAACTTTTCACTCACAACTTTCGTATATTTTATAGCAGACTATATTTGCTTTATATAGACATTGCAGGCAGACACAGATGTGCAAACAACGAGTGTGCAAAAGGTAAGTGTTGTGGAACTGTGGAAAATAACTTGAAGTAAAAAAAGTAACAAGTTAAACAGAAAAGTAACGAGTTACACAGAAAAGTAACAGGTTACACAGAAAAGTAACAAGTTACACAGTGTTCCCTGTCATTATTTTCATACTTTTACACTTTCATTCTCCCATTCTTCTCTAAAAAATCTCTCACCCCCCACCCCCTTCTCCTCTTTTCGTTGCTGCTGTTTTATGTGAGAAAGGTGCAGCCCAAAACATCAAATGGCTGTCTCGTTACTGAATACGAAGGTAACCTAATGCGTCTTTTTTTTTAACAGCCTAGTTGTGTTCTGCATGCAGCAAAATCAGGTTTGTTATCATCAGTAGCCGTGTCTGAAATCGTGGTCTGGTTTTTTCCTGCCCGACTTGTTCATGAAAGAAGAAAAAGGTAAAAATATAATGCGCTGTCACAGGTGTTACGAAAGTTAATAGTCTGACCTTCTAAAAAAGAAGTATTTTAAAAATCTAAAAAAGAAAAGGCCCTGCGTTTTTATAGATTACAGATAGTTTATCCAAAGTCAAGGTCTTTATATGCTGGTATAATCAAGTGAGAAAACCTTCGTTGCTTAACAGACGATCATGCATCGCACTGTGAATGTACTTTTGTCTTTTCTTGGCATCGTGTGTAAGTTTTACAATAGCCTCTGTGTACATTTGTGACCAGTCGTGACAAAATGCGTCTTATAGCGGGAATTTGTATTGTAAGCAAGGATTTTTCTTGCAGAAGGGGGTTCTGCGCTCAGTCAAGTTTCTTTTGAGAAATGCTGATCGCAGAATTTCACAAGAAAATTTGCATTAGGTTGAAAACAGTAATTTTGAAATGTGTATGTTTTAATCTTGACAAGACTATTTTTGCGATCGGAAAATTTGCTGAAGATTTCAGTTTAGCAACAGTTCTCGCTTGCAGATTTCCTTTCATTCAGAAGTTATTATTCTTTCCACTTTCTTCATGCTTTGATTCCTTATGAAATCAACAATGTATAAATATTAGCTGGTTTTCATGAATTGTTTTTAAGGTGTATGTAATTAATAATAGTTACAGACAGGAATTTCAAAGTTTTCATTCTCCAGAAACATACTGATAAAAGATATGAAAAGACTAACTTCCCCGTTTTCAAATCCCTATATCTTAAGATCTATGCTGTATTAGTTTCAAAAAAGTTTCAAATATTAAGTTCATACAGTCGAACATGAAATGCCAACAATTACACAGCTCGATGAAGTCAAGCATCAAATGCCAACAATAACAAAGCTTGAGGAATTCGAGCATCAAATGGCAATCAAGAAGTGATTTTACACATGAATGACTACAGCACTACTTTTTCTTCATCTTTCCAAGCTTATGCTACTACATTTGCACAAAAAAAATCGTGTCTTTTCATATGAATTGTGACTACTCTGTATTTTTTTGAAAATAAATGTAGCAGGCACTTCCTACAGAAAATAACTAATAGAAATATGTAGAACACCACAAGTGATAAAAACTAGCTTTGTAAAATTCCTACAAAGTTGCCTTCGTTGCAGTTGCGATGTTCCCATACCTCACTGAACATCCCTTGTGCGACAAATAAAATGTCTTGTTTTCACACAAAAATCTGAGATTTTGATCCTGCAGGTGTATCATACGCTGCTGACTTTCATGACCCTCATTGCAATGGTAAACAGGTGTTAGTGCACCTGTTCGAGTGGAAGTGGACGGACATTGCCCAGGAATGTGAGAGATACCTGGGTCCTAAGGGCTTCTGTGCTGTCCAGGTAAGCGTTTTCCTTTTGTAGAACAGAATTTAAAGGTGTTTCTTTTTTAACTAGCTAAGAGAGCTGGAAAGATTTTGCTTGTTTCAAGATCACGCTCTCCGAGCGACCATGCAGAAATAGTAGAACTACAAACAAGAGTAATATATAGATAGACAGACTTTCTTTTGAATGTGTAGTTAGGCTTTCTATTGGTTGTGCAGTTAAAAGACACGGCTGCTGGGTGAACAGATGGATGTATGCAAATGTAAAGGGGAAGGGAACGAAGCATAGATGGGTCTCTGAGTGTTGAAATGTGTTTTACCTGTATGAACATTTGATAAGTTCTGCATACATACACCTTGAAAAAAAAAGTATGACAAACGAGGAAATAACTGAACGAACAGGGATTGAGAATATTGTAGAGGTTATAAGACGAAGATTTGTACTTTCTAATGCTTAGATGAACAAATCCTTGACTAGTAACTGGAACTTTCTAATGTTTAGTCCAACAAATCTTTGACAAGTGATTGGAACTTTCTAATGTTTAGTCCAACAAATCTTTGACAAGTGATTGGAACTTTCTAATGTTTAGTCCAACAAATCTTTGACAAGTGATTGGAGTATATAGCCAAACTAACGGGCGGTGAAAACATTACTAGAGAGGTCAAAAGACGAAGATGGAAATGGCTGGGCCACATGCTACGAACTAAAAAAAAAACAAGACACACTTATACCACCTTGACTTGGACACCCCAAGGGAAAAGAAAGAGGGTCAGGCAACTGGAGACATGGTGCCGGACAACACAGGAAGAACTAAAGGAAGCGGGAGAGACATGGTTTGTAGTGTCCCCGCTTGCTCAAGACAGGATATTGTAAAATATAAGTAGTTGGTGCTTGATTTATACACACACATTTATAATATATTATCTAAATCAGAGAATACCAAAACAAGCTATCAAATGGAGCACAACAGGCCGAAGAAAAAGAGATCGACCACGTGAAACTCTAAAGAGGACATTGTTAAGAGAAGCCAGTTTAGTGGGCATAACATCCCTTGATGAAGTTGAAAAACTCGCCGAGAACAGGAAATCTTGGCAAACAGCTATGCGAGCCCTGTGTGACGTTTAACGGCACGGAATGGATATATATATATATAAGCAAAATATTTATTCCTCATATTTCGGGTACAGTCGTACAAATGGGACACATAAAAAAAAGAAAGTGCACCCTTTCAGTAATGCACCCCAGGTTCAGATCTGTTCATTTGTGTCTAACTTTCTACCCGTGAATTTTAAATGTAGGAAGAATTAACACTTTGACATTTAGCACATTTTTCAAGACTTTCATCATTTTCAGTTATACGGGTAACTACTTGGCAATCAAGGAAATACATGTCATTTTAACCACGAAACAGAAACACGTCACAAAAGATAAACGGCAGCTAGGAACAACGACAACTGGTGTAACATGAACAAGAACATTCATCCAAAGACGCTTTGTGAATCAAAGTACATGAGAAAATAGCTGACACAACGACAACTGGTGTAACGTGAACAAGAACATTCATCCAAAGACACTTTGTGAATCAAAGTACATGAGAAAATAGCTGACATCATGTTGTCTCTCATATCAGACTATATATGTACTCGAGTCTTAACGAAAGTCGTGAGCAAAACTTTTTTAAAAATCGTAATTTAAACAGTGAGAAAATATAAATGTATCGCTTTAACCTGCATCCTTTGCACTTTATGTAGAGGTCACATGACGCCACCATCATGTGTCACGTGACAACACGGAGCATAAACAAAATGGCGGGCGCTGAAGTTTCGTTTCGTCAATGTGTTGTTATTGAGTTCCTCGTTAAAGAGGAAATCCCTGCTGCTGAAATTCACCAAAGACTTTAACTTGCTTATGGAGATGTAAGTATGGGTGCTAGCAGTGTTAGGAAGTGGGTGAAACATTTCAAAAATAGAAACATGAGCATCCAAGATTTGCCTCACAGCGGTCGCCCTCGAACTGCCTAGACTGAACACAACGTGGAAAAGGTTGACGACATCATTAAAGAAGACAGACGTGTCACAGTATCTGAAATCGCTGTAAATCTTGGAATAGGACACACTGCAGTACAGGAAATGATTGAAACCCTGGGCTATAGAAAAGTTTGTGCCCGCTGGGTCCCACAGGAGAGAACGTCCAGAAAGCAGTGCGTCTGTGCCGTCGGTCAGCTGGAACGGAATTCTACCGTGAGGGTATTTTCAAACTTGCAGAGCGATGGGAAAAATGTGTGCAGAGAAATGGAGATTATGTTGAAAAGTGAAGAAAGGGATGTAGATTAAGGTAATACATTTATACTTTCTCTATCTATAACTTCTGATTTTTAAAAAAATGTTTGCTCACGACTTTCGGTCTGACCCATGTACCTCTAATGGCCCCTAACCAACAAAAGGTCTCACTAAGTAACCTTGTGCAAGTCGCACTATTCTTCGACATTATTACTTCACTAACTTTTCTACATCTACAAACTCATGAATCATCATCAGATCATGCACACAAAAAACATTTCTACATCTACAACTCTTGAATCATGATCACATAGCGCAGTTTTCACAAGTGCACTTGTCTGTAAAAATGACAATCAAATGAAATGAGAAACTCACTTCATCACATCATGAGATTATATCGATATGCATGAAGACCTGTGACATTTCTGTATATGAATCGTGAACACAAAATTGATTAAAAATTCAATGAGCAAATCATATGTGGCATCTGACAATAAACATGACAAGTGATTAAAAAATGTAGAGCTCACTAAAGACATAAAAAGCAAGCTCGACACAATAATGGCAAAATGACAAAGTTTCGATGAGCACGTACAAATAAACACAGCAATGGCAATTTCAGTGGAGTACAACATAGCAACATGGCTTGATCAAATAATGGTGATTCATGAAACCCACTTAAAGCGCCTATGTAAAACACTGAAACATTTGCAGTTCACCGAAAACTTCAATTTCACTACATGTATCACGTGCTATACTCCTTACAACAAAACTTACAGTTACCTCCACATCAAACAAACATCAGACATACGACAACTTACACCAACTTGAAGGAGGCGCAGGTGGAGATCATGGTAGGAGACATATCACACTAATATCCATAAAACAAATTACGATAAAACGCTCCCTCATTTCCTTGGCCATACATCGACAGCGACCAAAAGACGAATGAACTGATCAGCTATACATTATTTACTGGACAATACACACCTGTCAGTGGCGTGCCCACATGAGGCGCTACTTTGACCTTTCCGGTCGGACGTTTCGAAAAAAGCCAAAGCCAGCCACCTTCACACATGGCTTGAGAACCTTTGTTGATACCTTATGCTCCACTGGTTGTATAGATGATGATGATGATGACGATGATGATGATGATGTATACATACAAGACAATGAGAGGGGAGGAATTAGAGGGAGAGGGGTCCATACATCTCTGGGAATCGTAGTACTTGTGGGAGGCCCTTAGTGGAGAAAACAATGTCTAATCAAAAAGGTTCGCGATGACGATTGGGAGATAACTTTGAGCTGTCTTACAAAGTTCTTCTTTCAAACCAAATTTGTAATGAAATAAGATGGCGCGAAACAATTGTTCTTATAGCATCAAACTAACAATATTTAGTTGTATCTTTGTCGTCCTTACCTGATCAGGCAATATTTAGTTGTATCTTTGTCCGTCTCTACATGACCAGGTCTCTCCGCCCATGGAACACGTCATGGTCACCACTGATGGGAACCGCCCCTGGTGGGAGAGATACCAGCCGGTCAGCTACAAACTGACCAGCAGAAGCGGGAACGAGGACCAGTTTAAGGACATGGTGACCAGGTGTAAGAACGTCGGAGTCAGGTAGTTATTGCCCTTTCTGGAGTTGTCCTTTCTTCGACTTATCGAGGATTCTAATTTGTGAATAATTTTAGGCTGAAAGATTACTGAGTGAAGATTTCACATTAATCATATAACTATCACTTGTGACGACCTAAGGGTAATATCTTTTTGTACAGTGTTAGTTCCATCCGCTGGGAGCTGGAGATAACGGGACTACAGGGCCACGCCCCTCAACTAGAGCTGTCAGTGCTTTATTGTACACGGCTGCTCTCCAAAAACAGATTGTTAAGCTATTTAAGCTCAGACAGTGAATGCAGTGATTGACATGCTGGGCTTGGTGGCAAACCTGATTAAAGAGCAGCATTTTTATGTTTTGTTTATGGTATCAGGATAGACACTGTGACCCTTTACTCACTCACAGCTCCAAGTCCAGGTCTGTGTGGCTGTTAAGTGTTAGCTGAGACGAGTTTCATGATAGCAGCTTCAGAGAGATACAACTCTAGCAATAGCAGAAATAATAAAACACCTACAGAGAGATACAACTCTAGCAATAGCAGAAATAATAAACCACCTAAAGAGAGATACAACTCTAGCAATAGCAGAAATAATAAAACACCTACAGAGAGATACAACACTAGTATTAGCAGAAAGACATAAAATACCAACAACAGGAAAAAAATACAGTAATTGGAAACGTTTGGCTTATTCCGTGAATCTATTTTCTCAAAGTCATTTTTTAAGAAGTAACTCTTGCTCTCCCCTGCTTCAGATACATGTGACACTCCAATACTGTTAGATACATGTGACACTCCAATACTGTTAGATACATGTGACACTCCAATACTGTTAGATACATGTGACACTCCAATACTGTGATATATATATATATATATATATGTATGTATATATATATATCGTTGTCACTAGACTGAGACAGGTGTTACACATGCCCTGGGCGCCTAATGTTAGATCATATCTGTGCTGGAAAGACGTTGAGTTATGACTGATTGAACTTATTAAAGGCAATTTTTAATTTCCAGATGCTACAGAGGCATGTTCCCTGCTGATGATACATTACTGAGTCGGCAGTTTTGGTGGAAATATTTTCCTTGACCTATTTGCTTTAGAAATATTTGTAAGAATATAGTTCTAATGTTCACATTGTCCCTCAAGTTGATGTAGATGATGAAGTCTTGTACGACCTTCATTAAATCTTAGCTATAACAGAAGCCAGATATGCTTTTTATAGGTGCAGCATCTATTTCTTATCATCTCCTTCTTATAGGGAAGCATCTTCTTCCTATAGGTACAGCATTTCTTTTTTATAAGTGCAACATCTCCTTCTTATAGGTACATCATCTCCTTCTTATCAATCTCCTTCTTATAGGCGCAGCATCTCCTTCTTATAGGTGCAGCATCTCCTTCTTATAGGTGCAGCATCTTATCATCTCCTTCTTATAGGTGCAGCATCTTATCATCTCCTTCTTATAGGTGCAGCATCTCCTTCTTATAGATGGAGCATCTCCTTCTTATAGATGGAGCATCTCCTTCTTATAGGTGCAGCATCTTATCATCTCCTTCTTATAGGTGCAGCATCTTATCATCTCCTTCTTATAGGTGCAGCATCTTATCATCTCCTTCTTATAGGTGGAGCATCTCCTTCTTATAGGTGCAGTATCTCCTTCTTATAGATGCAGCATCTCCTTCTTATAGGTGCAGCATCTCCTTCTTATAGGTACAGCATCTCCTTCTTATTGGTGGAGCATGTACTTCTTATCATCTCCTTCCTATAGGTACATCATCTTATCATCTCCTTGTTATAGGTGCTGCATTTCCTTCTTATAGGTGCAGCATCTCCTTCTTATAGGTACAGCATTTCTTTCTTATAGGTACAGCATTTCTTTCTTATAGGTGCAGCATCTCCTTCTTATGGGTACAGGATCTCCTTCTTGTAGGTACAGCATCTCCTTCTTGTAGGTGCAGTATCATCTCCTTCTTATCAGTGCTGCATTTCCTTCTTATAGGTGCAGTATCTCCCTCGTATTTTTACAGCATCTCTTTTTTATAGGTGCGGCATCATCTCCTTCTTATAGGTGCGGTATCATTTCCTTCTTATAGGTGCAGCATCTCCTTCTTATAGGTGCAGCATCTCCTTCTTATAGGTGTAGCATCTCCTTCTTATAGGTGCGGTATCATTTCCTTCGCCCCTGGTGGGAGAGATACCAGCCGGTCAGCTACAAACTGACCAGCAGAAGCGGGAACGAGGACCAGTTTAAGGACATGGTGACCAGGTGTAAGAACGTCGGAGTCAGGTAGTTATTGCCCTTTCTGGAGTTGTCCTTTCTTCGACTTATCGAGGATTCTAATTTGTGAATAATTTTAGGCTGAAAGATTACTGAGTGAAGATTTCACATTAATCATATAACTATCACTTGTGACGACCTAAGGGTAAATCTTTTTGTACAGTGTTAGTTCCATCCGGGGAGCTGGAGATAACGGGACTACAGGGCCACGCCCCTCAACTAGAGCTGTCAGTGCTTTATTGTACACGGCTGCTCTCCAAAAACAGATTGTTAAGCTATTTAAGCTCAGACAGTGAATGCAGTGATTGACATGCTGGGCTTGGTGGCAAACCTGATTAAAGAGCAGCATTTTTATGTTTTGTTTATGGTATCAGGATAGACACTGTGACCCTTTACTCACTCACAGCTCCAAGTCCAGGTCTGTGTGGCTGTTAAGTGTTAGCTGAGACGAGTTTCATGATAGCAGCTTCAGAGAGATACAACTCTAGCAATAGCAGAAATAATAAAACACCTACAGAGAGATACAACTCTAGCAATAGCAGAAATAATAAAACACCTACAGAGAGATACAACTCTAGCAATAGCAGAAATAATAAAACACCTACAGAGAGATACAACACTAGTATTAGCAGAAAGACATAAAATACCAACAACAGGAAAAAAATACAGTAATTGGAAACGTTTGGCTTATTCCGTGAATCTATTTTCTCAAAGTCATTTTTTAAGAAGTAACTCTTGCTCTCCCCTGCTTCAGATACATGTGACACTCCAATACTGTTAGATACATGTGACACTCCAATACTGTTAGATACATGTGACACTCCAATACTGTTAGATACATGTGACACTCCAATACTGTGATATATATATATATATATATATGTATGTATATATATATATCGTTGTCACTAGACTGAGACAGGTGTTACACATGCCCTGGGCGCCTAATGTTAGATCATATCTGTGCTGGAAAGACGTTGAGTTATGACTGATTGAACTTATTAAAGGCAATTTTTAATTTCCAGATGCTACAGAGGCATGTTCCCTGCTGATGATACATTACTGAGTCGGCAGTTTTGGTGGAAATATTTTCCTTGACCTATTTGCTTTAGAAATATTTGTAAGAATATAGTTCTAATGTTCACATTGTCCCTCAAGTTGATGTAGATGATGAAGTCTTGTACGACCTTCATTAAATCTTAGCTATAACAGAAGCCAGATATGCTTTTTATAGGTGCAGCATCTATTTCTTATCATCTCCTTCTTATAGGGAAGCATCTTCTTCCTATAGGTACAGCATTTCTTTTTTATAAGTGCAACATCTCCTTCTTATAGGTACATCATCTCCTTCTTATCAATCTCCTTCTTATAGGCGCAGCATCTCCTTCTTATAGGTGCAGCATCTCTTCTTATAGGTGCAGCATCTTATCATCTCCTTCTTATAGGTGCAGCATCTTATCATCTCCTTCTTATAGGTGCAGCATCTCCTTCTTATAGATGGAGCATCTCCTTCTATAGATGGAGCATCTCCTTCTTATAGGTGCGCATCTTATCATCTCCTTCTTATAGGTGCAGCATCTTATCATCTCCTTCTTATAGGTGCAGCATCTTATCATCTCCTTCTTATAGGTGGAGCATCTCCTTCTTATAGGTGCAGTATCTCCTTCTTATAGATGCAGCATCTCCTTCTATAGGTGCAGCATCTCCTTCTTATAGGTACAGCATCTCCTTCTTATTGGTGGAGCATGTACTTCTTATCATCTCCTTCCTATAGGTACATCATCTTATCATCTCCTTGTTATAGGTGCTGCATTTCCTTCTTATAGGTGCAGCATCTCCTTCTTATAGGTACAGCATTTCTTTCTTATAGGTACAGCATTTCTTTCTTATAGGTGCAGCATCTCCTTCTTATGGGTACAGGATCTCCTTCTTGTAGGTACAGCATCTCCTTCTTATAGGTGTAGCATCTCCTTCTTATCATCTCCTTCTTATAGGTGCAGCATCTCCTTCTTATAGGTGCGGTATCATTTCCTTCTTATAGGTGCAGCATCTCCTTCTTATAGGTGCAGCATCTCCTTCTTATAGGTGCAGCATCTCCTTCTTATAGGTACAGCATCTCCTTCTTATAGGTGCAGCATCTCCTTCTTATAGGTGCAGCATCTCCTTCTTATAGGTGCAGCATCTCCTTCTTATAGGTGTAGCATCTCCTTCTTATCATCTCCTTCTTACAGGTGCATCATCTCCTTCTTATAGGTACAGCATCTCCTTCTTATAGGTGCGGTATCATTTCCTTCTTATAGGTGCAGCATCTCCTTCTTATCATCTCCTTCTTATAGGTGCAGCATCTCATTGTTGTAGTTGCAGTATCTCCTTCTTATAGATGGAGCATTTGCTTCCTACATGTGGAGCATCTCCTTCTTATAGGTACAGCATCTCTTTCTTATCATCTACTTCTTATAGGTACAACATCTCCTTCTTATAGGTGCAGCATATCCTTCTTATAGGTGCATCACCTCCTTCTTATAGGTGCATCACTTCCTTCTTATAGGTGCATCACCTCCTTCTTATAGGTGCAGCATCTCCTTCTTATCATCTACTTCTTATAGGTACAACATCTCCTTCTTATAGGTGCAGCATATCCTTCTTATAATCTACTTCTTATAGGTGCATCACCTCCTTCTTATAGGTACAGCATCTCCTTCTTATCATCTACTTCTTATAGGTACAACATCTCCTTCTTATAGGTGCAGCATATCCTTCTTATAGGTGCATCGCCTCCTTCTTATAGGTGCATCACCTCCTTTCTTATAGGTGCATCACCTCCTTCTTATAGGTGCAGCATCTCTTTTTTACAGGTGTAGTATCTCTTTCATATAGGTGCTGATCTCCGTTTTATAGGTGGGGCATCTCTTTTTTATAGGTGCAACATCTCTTTCTTTTAGGAGGAGCATCTCCTTCTTATAGGTGCAGCATCTCTTTCTTATAAGAGCAGCATCTCCTTCTTATTGGTTCAACATCTCTTTCTTATAGGTGCAGCATCTCTTTCTTATAAGAGAAGCATCTCTTTCTTATAGGAGCAGCATTTCCTTCTTATTGGTGCAACATCTCTTTCTTATAGGAGGAGCTTCTTCTTCTTATAGGTGCAGCATCTCTTTCTTATAGGAGAAGCATCTCTTTCTTATGAGATCAGCATCTCTTTCTTATGGGTGCAGCATCTCCTTCTTATAGGTGCAGCATCTAATTCTTACAGGACCAACATCTTTTTTATAGGAGCAGCATCTCTTTCGTATAAGTGCAGCATCTCTTTTTTTTAATAGATGGAGCATCTGTTTTTTGTAGGTGAAGCATCTCTTTTTATAGGTGCGGCATCACTTTCTTATGGGTGCAGCATCTGTTTTTTATAGGTGCATCATCTCTTTCTTACAGGACCAGCATCTCTTTCTTATAGGAGCAGCATCACTTTCTTGTTATAGGAAAAGCATCTCCTTCTTATAGGTGCAGCATCTCCTTCTTGTAGGTCCAGCATCTCTTTCTACAGGTGCAGCATCTCCTTCTTATAGGTGTAGCTTGCCCTGCATGAGTCCCTAACTACCGACTTAATACTCACACACTCACAACTATCGCCTCTCAAGCTGATGTTTTGTACATTGTTCTTCTAAACGTTCTAGAAATCTGTCTAGTTCTGGAAAATTTGAATGATTTATTAATTATGTTACTGATTTATAAAAACTATATGTTACAGAATATATGTAACACCGAAGCTATCACGTATAATTACTTTTCTGTGAAGTAAAATATGTTTTATTACTTTGATATGACCGCGTGGACGGCTTCTGCACGTACAAACTGTTATCAGCTTTGGCTGTCATACAAAAAGTCTAAGAGAATATGTTATTAATTATTTGTTAGTTACACCTGACATACAGCAGAGACTAGTAATATAACGAACTCACTTAACGACTGACTGACATGACACAAGATAACATTCAAAGAGCGTGTTGCAAATGTTCGCAGGATCATTGTGGATGCTGTGGTGAACCACATGGCGGGTCTTGGCCGCTCCGGCACTGGCACGGCCGGGAGTTCCTTCAATTCTGACAACAGAGACTTCCCCGGTGTCCCCTACACAGTTGCGCACTTCCATACCAGGGCTGACTGTCCGTCCGGTGATGGGAACGTCAATAAGTAGGTCACAACAATAGATCTGCTTCTAGATATAAAACGTGTTCCTTCTGTGTTAATGTAGCATATTATTTTGTCATGTAAACCATTGGACAGCGATACTCAACATTCGCTGGACATGTAATAAGAAAGGGAGTACTTTAAAATAGCACAACAACGGACAATATAAGTCTGAAAAGAGCCAGAGGAAGGTCAAGACAAAAAAAAACATGGGTGATCTAACGGAAAAGCATGCTACAAAATGTGTCACCTACTTAGGTGATGGAAAGTATCAAGGACGAGATGTAAGAGGAAAGACACGCAAGGCAGAGGACTGCCAGGGCACCTGATAAAAATGAAATCCACCAGGGAAATGTTGTATCTCTCCTTTGGTCTGAGTAAGGTTTACTGTTAAAATGGCCGCGTATATTCCTTTAAATCAGACGTTATAAGTTTCTC
The DNA here is from genome assembly GCA_009760885.1 of Achatina immaculata. NCBI lineage: Eukaryota > Metazoa > Mollusca > Gastropoda > Stylommatophora > Achatinidae > Lissachatina > Lissachatina immaculata. The sequence goes on from CM019698.1 coordinate 3,059,041, forward strand.
AAAGAAAAAAATGATACTTTGTATCTAACACAAACAAATGAAACCTTCTTCTGTAGCTAGTACAGACAAATGACACCTTGTTCTGTAGCTAGTACAGACAAATGACACCTTGCTCTGTAGCTAGTACAGACAAATAGCACCTTGTTCTGCAACTAGTACAGACAATGACACCTTGTTATGTAGCTAGTACAAACAAATGACACCTAGTTCTGAAGCTAGTACAGACAAATGACACCTAGTTCTGAAGCTAGTACAGACAAAAAAGTAGTCGAAAGGACATACATTACTTAAACAGACACGTTTATCTGGATAGGAAAATTAACCACACACACACACACAAACTACAGGAAGTAGAAATAACAGTGACCTTTTCTCTTCGTCTGATAACATTCCTTCAACAGCTATGGGGACCCTAAAAATGTCAGAAACTGTTACCTGGTCGGGCTGACAGACCTGGACGGCAGCCAGTCGTATGTGCAGGAAATGGTTGCTGGTTACTTCAACCATCTTATTTCGCTGGGCGTAGCAGGTTTCAGGGTTGATGCTTCTAAACATATGTGGCCAAATGACATCAAAGGAATTCAGGCCAAAGTAAGGCCATATTATCATTATTTTCATATTCATGTCTCTCATTTTATATCTGGCTCTTATCTAACACTTGGATTTGTCTAATAACGAATGTCTCTGATCTAAATCCTGGCTCAAATTTAACACCTTGTTCTGATAAAATATCTGGCTCTGATCTAATATCTGGCTCTGATCTAATATCTGGCTCTGATCTAGCACACAACTCTTATCTGGTGCTGGTTTTTGCGTGACATTTAACTGTGTTCTAATATCTGACTCTGATGCAACACCTAGTTCTGTTCTAACATCTGGCTCTGATGTAACACCTAACTCTATTCTAACATTTGCCTCTGATGTAACACCTAATATTTTAACATTTGCTTCTGATGTAACACCTAATGTTCTTACATTTGCCTCTGATGTAACACCTAACTCTATTCTAACATTTGCCTCTGATGTAACACCTAATATTTTAACATTTGCTTCTGATATAACACCTAATGCTCTAACATTTGGCTCTGATGTAACACCTAATATTTTAACATTTGCTTCTGATGTAACACCTAATGTTCTTACATTTGCCTCTGATGCAACACCTAATGCTCTAACATTTGGCTCTGATGTAACACCTAACTCTGTTCTAACATCTGGCTCTGATTCTTTCTCCAGCACAGAGCTTTGATAGATCCAGCCATCCACGCCTTCCTTACCCCTATCTGGGGAACAAGCCATCAAACAAGGGTTCTCCATTTATTTCTATCCTGGGCTGCTTCTTCTATCCATCTCCAGGTGTAGTCCATCTTTCTGATCTCCGCTTCTTCTATCCGTCTCCAGGTGTAGTCCATCTTTTTGATCTCTGCTTCTTCTATCCGTCTCCAGGTGTAGTCCATCTTTCTGATCTCTGCTTCTTCCATCCGTCTCCAGGTGTAGTCCATCTTTTTGATCTCTGCTTCTTCTATCCGTCTCCAGGTGTAGTCCATCTTTCTGATCTCAAGACTCCTTCTCCAGGTGTTTCTAGATCTTCCTTGTTTCCTCTTACCCTGGGGATTCCAGGTGAGAGCCTGTCTGATTATGTTAGTGGTAGGCTTTCAAAATGTATGTCCTATCCTTCTCCAGCGCTTTTCATTATCATTTCTTTCACTGCGGGTTGGTTTGTTTTTTGCCATACCTCTTCATTGCTGATGTTATCTGGCCACGTAATCTGAAGGATCTTCCTTAGGCAGGTATTAACAAAGGTCTGCAGTCTCTTGGTACTTTTAGCTGATGCTGTCCATATTTCTGATCTGTACTACAGGACCGATTTGACATTTGTGTTGATCAGTCTAGGTTTTGTTGTTAAGGATAATCATTTGTCCTTCCAGATATGACAGTATATCATATATATGTGATATTTCTCAGCTGTAGAAATACAACTCTAGCCTTCCCAATTCTTGCTGTAATATCTGCTTCTGTACCACCCTCTCTGTCTATAATTCTGCCGAGATATGTGAATGTGTCTACTTCTTCTAATTTCTTACCTTCTAAGGTGACTGAATTTTTGTTGGTTGCGTTTATTCTTTGAATTTTTGTGTTTCCTTCATTTATTTTTTAGTCCAGCTTGCGCCGAACTCTTGGGTACCCTGATGGTCTTTTCTTGGGCGCCCTGATGGTCTTTTTCTGGGCGCCCTAATGGTCTTTCTTGGGCACCCTGATGGTCTTTTCTTGGGCGCCCTGATGGTCTTTTCTTGGGCGCCCTGATGGTCTTTCTTGGGCACCCTGATGATCTTTTCTTGGGCGCCCTGATGGTCTTTCTTGGGCACCCTGATGGTCTTTTCTTGGGCGCCCTGATGGTCTTTTCTTGCAACTGTTGTTGATTCTGTGATAGCAGCGCCAAGTCGTCTGCAAAAAAAAAACGAAGATCTGGATCTTGCAGGTCTGATGCCTGGCTGTAACATAATATCCTGGTGCTGATCTAATACCTGGCTCTGATACACACAGTTCTAGCTTATACTTCTCTCTTAATCATATTTGATCACGTGTGTCATCGTACGCTGATTTGTGCTGATGTTGCAAATAACTGTTTACGTTTATTTAACTTTGTGCTCTTTAGACACACGATCTCCCAGAAGGTGGTCGCCCCTTCTTCGCTCATGAGGTGATTGACAGAAACGACGGGGCCATCAAAGTTAACGAGTACTTTGATCTGGGATGGGTTACAGGTATGTTTCAATGTTACAGAGATGAGTAAAGTGATTGTGTTACTTCAAGTTACTTAACTTGAAGTTACAAGACACAAGAGCAAGAAAACTTAGACCAGGATTACTGTTTATTTTTGCCAAGTTTTCAAATCTAACAATTGCTACAATCAGCCAAGAAGATGGCGATCATAAAAAAAAAAAACAAAAAACAATCCACAACAGCTGATGTTTGCCTGCTTGAAAATCATCTTCTTAGATGAAATGTGCCAACTTATATAAGTTAGTGTTTAAGAATTCAAGAGATAAGAAAAGATAATATGTTGGTAGACGTTAACTATCTTAACAAATAGTGCGCTATTAATTACTTATCTGTACGCACATTACTGGAAATAAATCCAAGGAAACTTACGGACAGCAGCAAATCTGTTAGAAGGTTAACTTGATAAGAGGACATTATTGTGAAATTTCGGGTTTCACATTCAAACTTTTCTTGTCTTTTTGTTTTTAAACTTGATCATTTAATTTTGTAGCACCAGTAGATGTTGACAATCATGCTTCATCATTCTGTGAGGTCACTGATGTCAGCAATTATGTTACATTTTCTTTCTTTGTCACTAGTTTCAGTCTGTTCAGGTGTTTTTTAACTAATCCTTCCCATCTCCCCGCCGCACCCTCTTCTTTTTCCCTTGAGTTCTTCGGTGATTGTCATGATCTTTACCTGTTTTCTACTGATTTGTTCAAATTGTATTGATTGACTTTTACTTGTGGTTAATTAGGTATACATTTTCTACAAAATCAAAGAAGACCTAATTTCTTTTCTGATCTACGAAAGCACATTTATATATTGTATCTTATCTTCCTCCTTAACCATGCTTTTCTCTTGCTTTTGTCGTATTTGTACCATCAAAAGAACTGTATGGTGTCTTTTTTCTTATTTGTACCATCAAGAGAACTATATGGTGTCTTCTATCTTATATGTACCATCAAGAGAACTATGTGGTGTCTTCTATCTTATATGTACCATCAAGAGAACTATATGGTGTCTTCTATCTTATATGTACCATCAAGAGAACTGTATGGTGTCTTTTTTCTTATTTGTACCATCAAGAGAACTATATGGTGTCTTCTATCTTATATGTACCATCAAGAGAACTATGTGGTGTCTTCTATCTGTTTTGTACCATCAAGAGAACTGCATGGTGTCTTCTGTCTTATTTGTACTATCAAGAGAACTATATGGTGTCTTGTGTAGATCACGTCATCAATCATATCTCGTCACGAGAAAACAAGAAAAGCACCTTGTTCTTGTCACGAAGAAGACAGAACAAAAGAAAACAGAACAAAAGAAAACGGGAAAACATTTGCAACTTTCTGTAACTTTATCATTAGTTAAAACTTTCATGACTCTACACAGTTTGTACGGAACTCTAGTTTGAAGAATTTCAGTATTTTCTGTGCGTTTCATTTGTTTATTAGCTTTGTTGTAGATTTTGTTTAGTTTAATGACTTGAAATTCTGTGCGTTTCATTTGTTTATTAGCTTTGTTGTAGATTTTGTTTAGTTTAATGACTTGAAATTCTGTGTGTTTCATTTGTTTATTAGCTTTGTTGTAGATTTTGTTTAGTTTAATGACTTGAAATTCGATAATTCTGTTTAATAAAAGTGAAGGTTTGCGTGTTAATAATGTTTGTATCTGTTTCCTCATTTTCTTTTGCTCAGAGTTCCGCTACCTCCAGAAGGTTAGAGAGGGTGCCAATAATTTGGGTCAGCTGGGAGCAGTGTACGATCCAGGATGGGGAATGGCTCCCCCAGAGCACGCTTTTGTTTTTGTTGACAATCATGACACCCAGAGAGGACACGACTCTCTGACCTACAAGGTGAGTATTACTAGAAGTTTGTCGTGACTGAACTGAAAGAGACAGAGTTTTAGCTCGCTTGTGGTTTGTTATGTAGTCTGTCTGGCTGTATTTGCCGCACTGTTCTACTGTGAAGTCTATTCTCTCTTGGTGCTGCAACGTGCTCTCATGGTACAAACATGAAAAATTAAGTCACGTTTGATTGTCATTTCCTTATCTCTGTCAAGATAAGTCCGAGGACCTGAATTGTTTTGTTTTTCTAAGATGGTGTCAGCAGATACTAGATTATTATTTTTTTATTTGTTTGAAATTTTGTTGGTCCGTTTTCTTTTGTAATAATGTTTAAAAAGCTGATCGTTTTTTATCCTGAGAAACATTCAATGACGTTCTGATAATATTTTTCTGTTGTCATCGTTATGCACATCTGTACTCGTCTGTGGCTAACCTAACTGTGAACGATGTGGTCGTGCACATCTGTACATGTTTGTGGTTGACGTAATTGTGAACGATGTGGTCATGCACATCTGTACATGTTTGTGGTTGACTTAGCTGTGAACGATGTGGTCATGCACATCTGTACACGTATGTGGTTGACAAAACTGTGGACGATGTAGAAGTAACTGACACGATTGTTTTATGTGGAAGCTGCTGTGTTAGATTTTGTTGTACGTTTGTGATATGTTGGTTTGGAGAAGTTTCTGTGAATATATGTTACACTGTTTTTTTTAAACTAAGGTGATTATATGGTGCACTGTTTTATAACTACTGTGAATATATTTTGTATCGTTTATGTAAATGTTGTAAGTATATAGTATACAGAATATTGCTTTATCAACTTTTGTAACTAAATGTTTTATTTGTTTATGCAGCTATTGTTTTGTACGAAGGTCATACCGAAAGTCGTGAGCAAAATTTGTTAAAAATCAGAATTTATAGATACAGAAAGTATAAATATATCATCTTAATCTGCATCCTTTTCTTCACTTTTCAACATAATCTCCATTTCTCTGCACACATTTTTCCCATTGCTCTGCAAGTTTGAAAATACCCTCACGGTAGAATGCCGTTCCAGCTGACCGACAGCACAGACGCACTGCTTTCTGGACGTTCTCCCCTGTGGGACCCAGCGAGCACAAACTTTTCTATAGCCTAGGGTTTCAATCATTTCCTGTACTGCATTGTGTCCTATTCCAAGATTTATAGCGATTTCAGATACTGTGACACGTCTGTCTTCTTTATTGATGTAATCAACCCTTTCCACGTTGCGTTCAGTGGAGGCAGATCAAGGGCGACCACTGCGAGACATATCTTGGATGCCCGTGTTTCTATTTTTGAAATGTTTCACCCACCTCCTGACACTTCTAGCACCCATACACACATCTCCATAAGCAAGTTGAAGTCTTCGGTGAATTTCAGCAGCAGGGATTTCCTCTTTCATGAGGAATTCATTAACAACACGTTGACGAAACGAAACTTCAGCACCCGCCATTTTGTTTCTGCTCCTCGTGGTCACGTGACACATGCTGTTGCAGGTTTTGATAGCTGTTGTTGTTGTGGTAAAAATTGTACCAGCTGCAGATTTACTGATTAAAATATAACACACAAAGTGTGTTTTAAAACAGAGCAAAATTTTGCTACGATGACATAGGTGCTCATTTGACAACATTTTAAGCAATGTCCCCTTCAAAGTAACCCCGTCAACTGGTGACACACTGTTCCCAACGTTTCTCCCAATGTTGGAATGTTCCCTAGAACGCACTTTCTGTGATGACGCGCAATTGTCTTATCGCATTCTTCTGAATCTGTCTGTGGTTTAAAAACGACTTCCTTTCACAGTGGTTTTAACTCTGAGAAACAGGAAAACGTCTGTTGTTCGGAGATTAGGGCGGATGGGGCACAAAAGATGTCTTTTGTTATGCCAGATAAGTGCGGGTGAGGAGAAATGCGTGAGCTGAAGCACTGCCAAGCTGCAACATCCAAGTCTTGTCTTCCTACAACTCAGGCCTCTTGCTACTCACAGCATCCCCAAAACGTGCTAAAACTTCATGGTACGACTGTTTGTTTACCATATGATCATGTGGTACAAATTCATAGTGGACTGTGCCTTTGCAATAAAAAAAAACACATCCAACAACAACTCAATCTTTGACCGACTTATCCGTGCGTTGTTTTATTTGTTACTTTCTTTTGATCGAGGAGACTCTTTCCCACACCCTAGGGCTGCACCGTGGTCTCAACATCATCATAGCCATACACCCACGTCTCATCTCCTGTTATAACGTTCCTAAGATAAGCTTTCATGGTAATCTGCATTGACAAGCAGTTCCATACTGATATCAGTAACACAATAATTAGTGTATAAGTATACAACTATACACGAAGCACTGCAGTAAAGCTGTGATACCAAAATGTATAAAACAGGAAAAAGTAGGAGCAGCTTTATTACTTAACGATTACAAAGTTGTGACGTTTCGGCGTGAGCCTTAATCATACAAAAACATACAGGACGAAGAAGTAGAGCGAGGAGATAAAGTATAGATTCACAGGAATGCTACTTAAAAAACATTTTTTTTCTAAAGAGTACTTAGCTGTAATTTGTCAGGTGTGGCTTGTCCGGCGGTGTGTGTCAGGAATGAATTTAGTAGAACGTGGAGACTTTAAATAGAGACCTGTGACATGTGGTCGGTGGGTTGTAACTGGGGGTGGTGGATGGGGAACCGGGGAAGGGAGAGAGAGTGTGTGATGCAATATTGACCTAGCTAGGAGAAGTTGAAACAGATGATTAGGGCAGAGTGGTTGCAGAGTGATGCTGTGAGGAAGTTTGATAAGTAAGAAGGGGTGGACTTTGATCAGCACTGATATCAGCACGGCACTCTTTCTGATCGTCGGGCAACAAATGCGACGCAAAAAATAGCACAGACCCGACACGTCTGAAGTTTTTCTGTTACAATTTGGTAGCAATGTTCTATGATGGTGCCAGCTTCGTCGTCAGCTTCTCGGACAGTTAAACGAGAATTTCCATGAGCCACAGCACGAACTCTCTTGACGTGGTTGTCGTCTCTTGATGTGGTTGTCGTCTCTTGACGTGGTTGTTGTCTCTTGACGTGGTTGTCGTCTCTTGACGTGGTTGTCGTCTCTTGATGTGGTTGTTGTCTCTTGACGTGGTTGTTGTCTCTTGACGTGGTTGTCGTCTCTTGATGTGGTTGTCGTCCCGGCCCGGACTCTTCACCTACCCACGTTCTGTCATCTTTAAACTCTTAAACTACTTAAAGCGCAGCATTCGGTTCATATAACCCTCCCCCCCCCTTGATTATTTAAGCAGTCTACCACATGTCTGTAAAAGTTTTGCCAGGTTTGCAGAAAAATTTCTTTTTCCCTCTTTCTCTCTCACACACACACACGACTTTGTTTTTCAAGCATCTTCATTATCACTTTGTCACTAATGCGACGAACAGTTTGTGCACGTGCTCACATCAGCGGATGTAGCTCGATGACCAATGCTCATGGCGTGACAAGGTAAATGACAGTTTGTTGCAAAGATCTGCTGCTAGGTGCGCTCAGTAGCCGCACCGCGCTCTCTGTGCTGATTGGCGGGTTATTTTAAAAGTTCTTTTTTTTTTTTTTTTGAACGCGTTATATTTGAAAATGTTAAATATCTCATCTGTTATAAGGAGAAAACAACAACCGTGCTGTAGACATTGCGATAAAATCACATCCGACATCCTTCTAACACTTGTCACTGACCGCCACAACACCAGCGATGTGTCTCCGGTCACTTATATTTGTATATATTGTCTAATACATTCCCTTATTTTCTGTCTCCACGAATAAAGGATGGCGACCAGTACAAACGGGCTGTTGCTTTCACGCTGGCCAACGACTATGGTTTCACGCGTATTATGAGCAGTTACTACTTCACAGACAGCAACGCTGGGCCACCCCACAACGATGACTACTCTGCCAAAGACGTCATCATTAAATCTGACGGCTCTTGCGACAACGGCTGGGTTTGTGAGCACAGGTGAAGCAAAGTTCATCTCTGGCTTTCAGAGTTTCAAACTTCAGTGCTAGGAAAGCAATATAATATTTTTGTTAAAAAGTTTCTAGGAATTACATTTCAGAATATTACTCTGGAATTTTTGAATGATTAGAATTTACACAGAGCAATTGGAATCTATGTATTATCGTTAAGTTTATTTCTAAGCCAAAGTATAGCAATGAGCACAGCATAGATTCTTGTACTTGTTGTTTCAGATGGAAAGCTGTTGGCAACATGGCAATGTTTAGAAACGCTGTGGCCGGCACGAAGACCGAGAACTTTAAATATAACGACGGTGTCTTGTCACTGAATAGAGGAAACAAAGGGTTTTTCGCCATGGGCGTAAACAGTTTTAGTATTAGCGTAAATACAGGTGAGTTCTGAATTTTCCTGTTTATCATAGTCCATTCATGAATCTCATGATCTTTTGTAAGACTTTGTCCCTCATTCATGACTCTCTTGGTAGTTTTAAAACCATGTCTTCTTTTTTAAATCCCCGTACTCCTTTTTAAAATACTAATACATTTAAAAGAATGGCATAGTCATTACACCGCCTTACTATTTAAAATCACGTTACATTCATGAATCTCTGTTTGAAATATACAATGTCCATAATGTCTTTTTCTTGATTTCAAGCAGTTATTAACCAAAAACTTTGCTAGGTACAGACACTATTTTTTTTTGTTTGAAAATTTTATCTCAGCTTAAAAAGATTTTTTTTTTTTTTTACTTTCTTCATGCACTTCCTCATTCCTTCTTCTTCTACATTTATGCTTCTCTTCGTTTTTCGCCTCATCCGTTAATCATGAATCTTATTTTCTAAATCTGAAGTCCAGTTTTTTTTTCTATTCATCTTGTGCTCTGTAAAAATATGCATTGTAACATTTGTTATTACTGTCCTCCCGTCTCATCTCTTTATACTTGTCACACGATGTACTCTGGGATGACTGTCTTTTCTAAGTTCAAATGGAGACCACTCAAGCGGTGATAGGGGCTGAGGGAGTTTTGGGGGCAAGTTGGATGGGGGCGGAAGGGGTTGTTAGTGTTAAATGTGAACCCTAAATTGTAACCAGTATATTAATGCTAGCTATGCCTACTTGCCGTACTTCTGTACAAGATGAAGTTTCTTCAAGACAGTAACATCTCCGCTAAGATAGTTCAACACTTCTAACCATTCCCGAACCTACGACTGTCAAAGATGAGAATATGGGACATGTGTTTTAAAATAAAGGACATGTGACGCGCAGCTAAAGTAATATGACTCTCTGGAATCCTTAAACTGCATTAACTAATCCTGTGTAATACGGGACGGTTGGTCACATTAACATACTCTGACATCTGTCTCACTGGCAGTAATTTCAGATGTGTTTGAACTAGCGGATATTGACTTATATCAGGCGGTGTTACAGTGGTTATATGTTAAGCTGTTACGGTGGCTATATTGTTAAGGTTTTCGTCTAAGAAGGATGAGACTGGAATCCCAGGGCGATCTGATCTTTCCTTATACTATGGGAAAAAACCTGTCATTAAGGCTATCCAAATTCTGGAACAATATATACAGCATGCGCTTGTAGAGTTGTTATGGGAAAATGAAAATTCATTACAAACTGAGTCCAGAATTACACTGAGGAACTACTTAAGCTTATGTGTATTTTGTGTATTATGTGTATAATTAATCTGTACAAGAAAAGCCTTGCATACTCTGCAGTACACCTCTGGAACACCCTCCCCTACCATTTAAAATCCATTAGTAATTTCATCCTTTAACTCAAACCTTTTTCATTATTTGCTTGCTTGTAATTATATGCCTCCATAGAATAACCAGAAATCCCTCAACCCATGACTCGCCAACCATCAAGTACTAAAATGACATAGTTCGAAAAGTAACTTGTTAGATATTGTTAGAAACTATTTTAATGTTTGTTAAAAAACATATGTTAGAAGATCTGTATTTACAACCTGTTTTTGTTTACGTATGCGTCTTTGTGTGCGTGTATGTATGTGAGAGCTATTTTATTAGGTTAATTACTTCTTCTCTTTTACTCTGAATGTAGCAGTTAAATCTTACACTCTTTAGTTAGGTTTTCCCTCTAATTTAATTTGTATATTTGTATTAAATCGAGTGTGTCGGAAGAATGAAAGATGGAGTGATGAAGGGCAGAATGTAAGACAGGCCTGCATGCTCAATTCTTTACCCTTTAAAAATAAAGATTATTCATTCAAGCATTCATTCATTATGGGTGGTGAATTCGAGAGTGATTAAAATGAACCTTTTCCTTGCCTTTGTCAAAGATATATTAGACAAGCTTATGTCATGTGATACAAATTTTGTTACTGATATTACTGACCAAACAGGAAAGGTATAATTTATTCAAGTTCATAAATTTAACTTAAACGTCAGAAAACTGGAAAGTTATACAGATATACAAAGATGTAAATAAGCTACAATTATTCATTCACAGGAAGGGGTTAAACTAGATTTAGGGAAAAAAAAATCATACATAGATGTAATCATGTACTACTGTTATTTTATTAATGATTAATGGTGAGTTGACTGTTGTCAGGATATATCTGTTTGTACAGGTTTACCTGCCGGAGAGTACTGTGACCTTATCAGCGAGTGCGCCATGAAGGTCAAGGTGGATGGTAGTGGAAACGCTCACATCAGTCCCCACGACCCAGCGGAGCCATTTGTAGCTATCATTACAGGTACACACTCACATTACAGGTACACACTCACATTACAGGTACACACTCACATTACAGGTACATACTCACATTACAGGTACACACATTACAGGTAGACACTCACATTACAGGTACACACTCACATTACAGGTACACACTCACATTACAGGTACATACTCACATTACAGGTACACACATTACAGGTACACACTCACATTACAGGAAAACACTCGCGTTTAATATCATTGTAGCCATTTTCTTTCATTAGATTACCACCACCGAGTTCAAATGATTACTTAAAAATCTGAGACCTGTGCTGAAAGATTTTCAGCGACCAGTTAAAAGTATGAAGTTCATTGGCCAATCAGTTTCCATTGACCAGTTAAATGTCAGAGATACACAGGACAATAAATTTGCAATGATCAGTTAAATATCAGATGTCAAGTGAACGACTGAGTTCTTATAATAATATAAAATATCTGAGATCAGTTGAAAGGATGTTTTTAACGTTGTGTGACATAGACAGGTGTCACTGCTTGTCACTGTCTTCGATGATGAATGATTTGTATGAAGTCTACCTCAGACGTCTCTTTCTTTTCTTTTTTTTGTAACTTATGATAGCTCAAAGAATCTCTTAAGATATTTCGAAATATTTTTGACAAGCATGTCCCTATCAAAGAAATGAGAGTAAAACACGTAACAAAATCCCCGTGGATAACTCCCGATATATTGCAACTGATGAGGAAACGGGATGAAGCTCACAAAAACAGAAAATTCAGTAGCTATCGTTCACTTATGAATAAGATGCAGTATTTAATTAGGCAGGAAAAGAAAAATTACTTCAGATATTTAGTGAAAGACAAAACTGATAGTAAATTAATCTGGAAAGCGATTAATACTCTTGTAAATAAAAGGAAGCAAACTGACCCACAAACACTTATTGGTGAACATACTTGCACTAACTTCAGTGAACATTTTAGGGAAGAAATTAGTATTCTAAAATCTTCATTATCGACCCCTAATTGCGACCTGAGCGTGTTGAAAACTTTCAGCGACAGTAAATGTGTAAAGCTAAAACAAACTAATATTCCTTTCCTCACAGTCGGTGAAGTTTATAACTACATCCGGTCCTTAAAGAGCACTAACTCAGCAGGATGTGATGGCATTAGTAACAAGATACTACGCTACGCTGCACCAGTTATCACAGACACACTAACATACTTATACAACTTGTGTATTGACAAAAAATATTTCCCTGACGCTTTTAAATTCTCCAAAGTTTTTCCTCTTTTTAAATCTGGACAGACTAGTGACCTCTCAAACTATAGACCCATATCCATTCTGTCATCACTATCTAAACCTCTTGAAAAGCATATACAAAAGTTAACTCTGCTCCACATGCAAGAAAACAATCTACTAATAGACAGCCAGTCAGGTTTTAGACCAAATTACTCCTGCCACACAGCATTAACTAAAATGACAGAAAGCTGGCTGTCTAATATAAATGATGACAAATTGTGTGGTGCTGTTTTTGTTGATTTCAAGAAAGCCTTCGATATGATTGATCATGAAATTCTTGCAAAAAAGCTGGAAGGCTATAGATTACACCCTGACCTAACAAAATGTATTACATCTTTTCTCTCAGGTAGAAAACAAGTAGTTTGCTTTAGAAACAAAATATCTGGCTCGTCTGTGGTTGATACTGGTATTCCTCAAGGCTCCATTCTTGGTCCTCTTCTCTTTTCTATCTATATTAACGACCTACCACTACATTTAAAGCACTCTTCATGTGATCTTTTTGCTGACGACTGTACTGTTTACAATAGTGAATATGACATCAATAAACTACAGACAACGCTCCAAAATGATATAAACAGTTTGATGAAATGGAGTAATAAAAATGGTATGTTGATAAACACCAACAAAACAAAATCCATGCTCATCACTACAAGACAGAAACTGCAAAATGCAACTAAAACTTCACTACAGCTTTGTGCTGGGACTAAGGCAATAGAAAATGTTCATGAACATAAAACCCTAGGACTCATCATTGATCAGCATTTAACTTGGAATTCTCACGTACATAACCTAACAAATTTGATTGCACAGAAAGTTTACCAATTAGCCAAAATTAAACACTTTATCGACAAAGACACAAGAAAAATATACTACATATCACACATACAAACACACTTAGATTACTGTTCCACAATCTGGGATGGATGCTCAGTCTCAAACACAAAAAGGCTCCACTCACTTCACAAGCGAGCATTAAATCTTATTTGTGACAAACACCCAGTACAGACTGTAGATCAACACAAACAACTCAAAATTCTACCCCTCAAAAATATAACCATTTTTAACAAAGTTAAGTTTGTTCACAGAATTCTGTCGCACAATGCTCCGCCTTACTTGTGGTCACTGTTTACGTATAACACTAAACATAGCCAGCGTTTAAAAAACTGTCTTCTTCCTAAACCCAGGATTGATCTGTACAAGAAAAGCCTTGCATACTCTGCAGTACAGCTCTGGAACACCCTCCCCTACAATTTAAAATCCATTGGTAATACTTCATCCTTTAACTCAAACCTGTTTCATTATTTACTTGCTTGTAATTATATGCCTCCATAAAATAGCCAGTACTCTCTCAACACATGGCTCGTAAACCATCAAGTACTTTAATGACATAGTTAGAAAAGCAACTTATTAGATATTGTTAGAAATTATTTTAATGTTTGTTAAAAAAAACATATGTTAGAAGATGATTTACAATGTATTTTATTTATGTATATGTCTGCGTGTGTATGTGTGCATGAGTGCTATTTTATTAGGTTAATGACTTCTTCTCTTTTACTTTGAATGTAATAGTTAAATCTTACACTCTTTTGATATGTTTTTCCTAATTTAATTTGTATTTTTTACTAAATCAAGTGTGTGGGAAGAATGAAAGATGGAGTGATGAAGGGCAGAATGTAAGACGGGCCTGCGTGCCCAATTCTTTACCCTTGAAAAATAAAGATTATTCATTCATTCATTCATTCATTCTTAACTTCTTTAGTTTCCTCACTTTATTTCACATTCTTTTTCCACTGACCGTTGTCTTACTGTGGCTTTATTATTCTGTTTCCGATTTGTTCTATTTTAAAATTATTCCATTCATTTCTTTGCCTTTCTTCTCTGTTGTTTTGTTTCCTTTCCAAGGTAAAAACTACGAAAATTAGAGAGTGGCAAACTATCACTTTTGTCATTCTTATCAATTATTTTCGGCTACAACCTGTTCGATTTCTCATTTTAAAAGCATACTATCTGTTAATTTTACAATGAATGAATGAATCATTTGTTATCATGTCTGCAGTAATGCAGGTAAGTTTACTCCACTAACCGTGCTCATGTTTGTTACCCAACCTCACAGAGGGGGGCGAGAACATAGGAGTCACTGGGGTACCGTCTGAGACACAGAACCCACCACAGACTCAAGGCCCAGCTGTGACCGAGCCAACGGCTGCGCCCTGGACACCCAGTGGGTCATCTGAGTATGTCAGGACTATACTTCTAATCCAGAAACAGACAAGTCCCGGACAAGATCTGTTCATCCGTGGAGGCATTGACATAACACGCAGAACAGGTCTGTCACGTTCAGTCCTAGTTTCATTTTGACATAACACATAAAGAAGGTCTGTCACGTCAAGTCCTTGTTTCATTTTGACATAACACATATAGGAGATCTATCACTTCCAGTATTAGATTCATTTTGACATAACACATAGAGAAGGTCTGTCTCTACGATCAGTCCTCGTCATTCAGGCTTCTTGTTTTCTTCTGAGACAATTTTGTTTCTGTTTTTGTGTTCATCAGTAATGATGGTACACAGATAGCACGCTGTTACGATTTTCCAAATGTGCAATAACATTCACAAAAAGATGGAACGACACCTTTTTTAACCAAGCTAAAAGGCAGAGCTTCTTAGTTAGTTCCAACACAATGTGAACATCATTCGCTAGAGTACTGTCACAGTGCTTAAACACTAGAGCTTTGATCATATTTGACAAGAGAAGTGCTGCATGTACAGCGTGCATGGGTACTCACAGTACTGAGTGCAAATGTGGCAAATGAAATATACCCACTATCTTGTGTACATGATGTGGAAACACTTAAATACTCCTTGTACCTTGTGTGCATTTTCATGTGGCGAAGGTCTTGGAAATACGAGCTTAACGCAGTATCCCCAGTACACCTTGTGTACACTATATGGAGACAAGTGAAATGACAGTAAGTAAATGCTAAAGACGAAAAAACACCGAAAGTAATTAAGATAGTGTTCTTTAATGTAGTTGTACCATTCCCTCTCAGGTTTGAAGCTGATGCTACAGGATAGCTGGAAGATCATGTTTTAATGAAAAAAAAATAATTGAAGTGTAAAACCTTAAAGAGAAATAGTTGAAGCTTTATGCTGTCATGGAAAAATGGAAAATTTTAAGTATAAATAGTTACCTATCCAGTTTCTGAGAAATCTTCTGTATAAAAAGTGGAATTTTCGGCATTAAAAAACTCTTCTACCAGCTAGAGCTGGGCTGCCATTTCATGAACACAATGCTAAAACTAAAACAATTGTAACTCAGTTCTGCCAACAGAAGAAAAAAATGATTTGTTCATCAAAGATAAGTACAGATTCACTAGTTAAAGCGACAGCTGTTGTATAATCACTCTTTCTGCAATATTCAGGATGTACCGGCTCTGATATATCTGGGCCATGCACTATCCCCATCAAACATATATCAGATGGAACTGGTAGTCACTATGACAAGGTAAGTTCTGTGTGATATTCAGAAACCAAATATACAGTCTAGGATAATGTTCCATAGAAGTGGTACATGTCTGGTCATTTTTGGTGCGATAATCTCCATAATATCTTTATCGTACATGTCTGGTCATTTTGGTGCGATAATCTCCATAATATCTTTATCGTACATGTCTGGTAATTTTTGGTGCAATAATCTCCATAATATCTTTATCATACATGTCTGGTCATTTTGGTGCGATAATCTCCATAATATCTTTATCGTACATGTCTGGTAATTTTGGTGCGATAATCTCCATAATATCTTTATCGTACATGTCTGGTAATTTTGGTGCGATAATCTCCATAATATCTTCAACACAGTGAGAATATTTTCAAGGAAAAAAATATGAGAAATCTTGTAGCAAGTAAAACCCCTACATGCAACAACATAGTTTAGAGATAAAATGAAGTCTCTAAGTATTTGTAGTGCGATGTCTCTCCAAGTGGGCGTTGGCAAAAGCCGAGGAGGGGGGGGGAAGGAAAAAAAAGGGGAGGCGCTGGAAGAAAAGGAGGCAGCCGGGGGGGGGGGAGAGGAAGAAAGGGGGGTGGTATGGGGGGCATTGATGGGAAAACGAATCAGCAGATGAGGGCAGTGCTACCTTCCTTCTTAGATCTTTTCAATCTGACATTGAGAAACTTGTGTCACTATGTGCAACTCATCCGTCACATTACAAGCTGAGAAAATAACGCAGTAAGTGAGTTATAAATGTGCTCCTTTATATTGTTAAATAAATGTGTGTGCTTGCTAAAGTTTTAGTTGCGTAATGCATTCATTCATTCATTCATTTGCACGTCCTTTGCGGAACTTTGCCTCCCTAACAGCACTCCTGTAGGCCTCTCGGTTGTGAGCAAGATGGCCTGCTGCTGATGCATCCATTTGCAGATTATCAACGATATCTTGCAGCCATCTTCGCCTTGGTCTTCCTCTCTTTCTTTTTCCCATTACGTACCCTTCCAAGACGGTCTTCTCTAAATTCTCCTGACGTTTAATGTGTCCAAAATATTTAAGTTTTCTTTGTTTAATTCTCTTTACTAGCCAGCCTTCTTCAATATTAAGTTCTTGTAGTATGGATATATTTGTTCTTTTTTGTGTCCACGATATTTGAAGACAGTCTGCGTAATGCATATCCTAGTTTAATAGGTCACTGTGCGAATAGTACATGAGGGGCGGGGCGTTGAGACTGTGGTCTGAGAGAAAAGAGGGCGGATTAATCTAATCCTTAATCTTCCTCTATTTCAGGTGAATTCCTGGAGCGCCGGAGACAACTTCCTGGACTGGGCGGGAGCGGAGCCTGGGCAAGGGTCGTACCAGGGCCAGACAGCGACCGGAACCCCAGCATTCTGGTCAACCAATGTCCAGTCGCAGGCTGGATACAACGAATTTAACAAGTAAACCTACTCGAGTCACTTCACACCTTATTTAATGCTGTCACAATTCATCTCACAGGGCCCAGAATGAACCCCCCAAGGAATAGTTCTAAATGTAGGGCAAAAGACTCATCGCCAGCTCTTCTTATGAATTTTACATAAGATTATTTCCAGCTCTACGGCAGACGTGTCAGGTACCCAAGCTTTGTAGTTCATGAATTATATGTTCAGTCACGTGCAGTAACTGGCAGAACAAGGTTAAGGTTAGAACTGACTGGAAAACTTTTGTCTGTGACTTATACCCCGGAGGAAAGGCTATTGCAGTGTTTCCCAACTTTTTGTGGATCAGACCTCACCTTAACGCCTCACATATTTTGATGCCCCCCCCCCCCCCCCGCAAAGCATAATAACCAGTCAAGTCCTCAAAAAGTATAATATAAATATATTCTAATTGCCCCCCCCCCAAAAAAAAAATTAAATCCCCCCTCTCCCCGTGGGAGGTACGCTTTACGTTGGGAAACACTGGACATTGACAGACTAATTAATTGATTAGTTACGTGCATATACCGTTTTAATTTTTTTTGTTTCAATTATAATGGATGCCATGGAGATGTGGTTTATAAGAAGGATGTTGAAGGTATCATGGACAGCCAAGAAAACCAATGAAGAAGTCTTAAGAGAGGCTGGAGATAAAAAGCAAATTATAGCAAAAATCAGAGACAGACAAGTGAGATTTGTAGGACATTTCCTGAGAAGAGGAAAATTGAAACACACTGTGGCAACTGGAAAAACTGAAGGAAGAAGAGACAGAGGAAGACAAAGAGAGAGAGAGAGAGAGAACGAGAAGTTACTGAATGGGCTGTCACCGGTGGATCTCATAATCACGCAAAAGACAGGGAATTGTGGAGAGAAAAGATCGCCCACGCCACGCGGCACGGCACTTGAAATGAATTTAACTATAAAGAAGCTAATATTGCTGCAGTCATCAATGCATCATCCACACCATATAATACACTTAAATGTGATTTTCAGTCTACGCAAGCATAACAGTATCTGAAACACAGCAGGAACAAAAACACTGAGGGGAAATGGAGTGAAATGATCACACAGAAATCGAGTGAAATGATCACAAAGAAATCGAGTGAAATGATCACAAAGAAATGGAGTGAAATGATCACAAAGAAATGGAGTGAAATGATCACAAAGAAATGGAGTGAAATGATCACAAAGAAATGGAGTGAAATGATCACAAAGAAATGGAGTGAAGTGATCACAAAGAAATGGAGTGAAGTGATCACAAAGAAATGGAGTGAAACGATCATAAAGAAATGGAGTGAAATGATCACAAAGAAATGGAGTGAAACGATCATAAAGAAATGGAGTGAAATGATCACAAAGAAATGGAGTGAAATGATCACAAAGAAATGGAGTGAACGATCATAAAGAAATGGAGTGAAATGATCACAAAGAAATGGAGTGAAATGATCACAAAGAAATGGAGTGAAATGATCACAAAGAAATGGAGTGAAATGATCACAAAGAAATGGAGTGAAGTGATCACAAAGAAATGGAGTGAAACGATCATAAAGAAATGGAGTGAAATGATCACAAAGAAATGGAGTGAAATGATCACAAAGAAATGGAGTGAAATGATCACAAAGCAATGGAGTGAAATGATCACAAAGAAATGGATTGAAATGATCACAAAGAAATGGAGTGAAATGATCACAAAGAAATAGAGTGAAATGTTGGGGACGACGCATGTTTTGTAGAAAATATTTAGACGTGGAAGCAAGTGCATAATTCAGCTGCCATGGGGGAGCTGAAGGCAGAAGAAGATGAAACCACTGCAGGTCAACTTATACTGCATGAGAGTTGATACTTGATGATGATGATGATGATGAAATAGATATTCAGACACATTATTTTATGAATGTTAAACTTTTCTTTTTAAATTCCAGGTATGGTCCACATTACTGGATAGTGGATGTGCAAATGGATTGCTCGAAAGCAGAAAATGGATTCTTTGAGTTCAAGGCGGTGGTGAACGGAGCATGGGAAGGCAACATCCCAGCCACTACCTGCACAGGAAAAGCGGCTGGAACCCCTCCCTACACGTCAAAGAACCACTTCGCCCGATGCGGCGCCCTCAACGTTTTCCACTTTAACCAGGGCACATGTGAAATTGAACCACTTTGAACGGATAATATTTTTTTATCCAAAATTATCGCTTTTTCTCGGCTATTTGTCATGGAATAGTTATGCTATGTCGGTACATTATTGCTCGGTTTAGGCTACACCTTCTTAAATTAAAGCCTCAAGCTTTTGTGACATAAAAGAAGAATTGTTGTCGGCACTTTCAGTTGAATAAAAACTTTTGGTATCTTTTTGTGTTTGCTTTTTAAATATGAAGAGATTTTACAAAATGCGACGAGACAAATGAGGGTTATCTCACAAAGTGATTGACAAAGATGTTGCCATAATTGCCACTACGACTGAATTAAGTTTTTATAATAAGCAGAGTATACACTGACCAGGAGACTGGTTTGAACGAGACTGGACTAAGATGAATTCAACCAGTCTTGAGCTCATATAATGGCAGCAGAGTAGTATGTAATGATATAAGCAGTTCTTTAGTATCTGCATGGGCATCTTAAAGCGACAGCATTTATTCATTCATTCATTCATTTGCATGTCCCTTGCGGAACTTTGCCTCCCTAACAGCACTCCTGTAGGCCTCTCGGTTGTGAGCAAGATGGCCTGCCGCTGTTGCATCCATTTGCAGATCGTCAACGATGTCTTGCAGCCATCTTTGTTTTGGTCTTCCTCTCTTTCTTTTTCCCATTATGTATCCTTCCAATACGGTCTTCTCTAAATTATCATGACGTTTAATGTGTCCAAAATATTTAAGTTTTCTCTCTTTAATCCTCTTTTACTAGCCAGCCTTCTTCAATATTAAGCTCTTGTAGTATAGATATATTTGTTCTTTTTGTGTGTCCATGATATTTGGACAATATCTTCATAATATCAGGGAAACTCTAGTATCTACCTACATATATGTCAGGTTTACCAGTAAAATAAGAAGCTGGCTCAGGCTTACCAGTAAAATAAGAAACTGGCTGACACTTACCAGTAAAGCAAGAAACGAGCTTAGTCTTACCAGTAAAAATAAGAAGCTGGCTCGGACTTACCAGTAAAATAAAAAGCTGGATAAAACTTACCAGTAAAATAAGAAGCTGTATAAGTCTTACCAGTAAAATAAGAAGCTGGCTTGGGGTAACCAGTCACATAACGTACTGGATAAGTCTTACCAGTAAAATAAGAAGGTGGCTCAGGGTAACCATTAAAGCAAGAAGCTAGCTCAGGGTTACCAGTAAAACAAAAAGGTGGCTCAGGCTTAATAGTAAAATAAAAAGCTTACTCAGTGTTACCAGTAAAGCAAGAAGCTGTCTCGGGCTTACCAGTAAAGCAAGAAGCTGTCTCGGGCTTACCAGTAAAGCAAGAAGCTGTCGCGGGCTTACCAGTAAAGCAAGAAGCTGTCTCGGGCTTACCAGTAAAGCATGAAGCTGTCTCTGTTTACCAGTAAAGCAAGAAGCTGTCTCGAGCTTACCAGTAAAGCAAGAAGCTGTCTCAGGGTTACCAGTAAAGCATGAAGCTGTCTCGGGCTTACCAGTAAAGCAAGAAGCTGTCTCAGGCTTACCAGTAAAGCAAGAAGCTGTCTCAGGCTTACCAGTAAAGCAAGAAGCTGTCTCGGGCTTACCAGTAAAGCAAGAAGCTGTCTCGGGCTTACCAGTAAAGCATGAAGCTGTCTCTGTTTACCAGTAAAGCAAGAAGCTGTCTCGAGCTTACCAGTAAAGCATGAAGCTGTCTCGGGCTTACCAGTAAAGCATGAAGCTGTCTCGGGCTTACCAGTAAAGCATGAAGCTGTCTCAGGCTTACCAGTAAAGCAAGAACCTGTTTCGGGCGTACCAGTAAAATAAGAAGCTAGTCTAGGGTTACCAGTAAAGCAAGAAGCCGGCTTCCAATAGAACATTCGTGGGACAGCGTAAGGGGGAAAACATGTAATTCCGGTCGGCTCAGTCTCTGAATAATATGTCGAGATGGTCACATTGGACTGCTCCTTCTCTCTTAGTTGCTTTGCCCTCGCGCACTCACACACACACTGTCAGGTCTCAACTTCGCCCCCCCCCCCCGTCCTACATACACACACTGTCTGGTCTCAACTTCGCCCCCTGTCTCACACACACACACTGTCAGGTCTCAACTTCGCCCCCTGTCCCATACACACACACTGTCAGGTCTCAACTTCGTCCCCCGTCCCACACACACACACTGTCAGGTCTCAACTTCGCACCCTGTCACACACACGCACACACTGTCAGGTCTCAACTCGCCTCCTGTCTCACACACACACCACTGTCAGGTCTCAACTTCGCACCCTGTCACACACACACACTGTCTGGTCTCAACTTCGCCCCCCCTCGTCCTACACACACACACACTGTCAGGTCTCAACTTCGCCCCCTGTCTCACACACACACTGTCAGGTCTCAACTTCGCCCCCCCCCCCTCGTCCTACACACACACACTGTCAGGTCTCAACTTCGCCCCCTGTCTCACACACACACACTGTCAGGTCTCAACTTCGCCCCCTGTCTCTCACACACACACTGTCAGGTCTCAACTTCGCCCCCTGTCTCTCACACACACACACTGTCAGGTCTCAACTTCGCCCCCTGTCTCACACACACACCACTGTCAGGTCTCAACTTCGCCCCCTGTCTCACACACACACACTGTCAGGTCTCAACTTCGCCCCCTGTCTCACACACACACACACTGTCAGGTCTCAACTTCGCCCCCTGTCTCACACACACACACTGTCAGGTCTCAACTTCGCCCCCTGTCTCACACACACACACTGTCAGGTCTCAACTTCGCCCCCTGTCTCACACCACACACACTGTCAGGTCTCAACTTCGCCCCCTGTCTCACACACACACACACTGTCAGGTCTCAACTTCGCCCCCCCTCGTCCTACACACACACACACACTGTCAGGTCTCAACTTCGCCCCCTGTCTCACACACACACACACACACTGTCAGGTCTCAACTTCGCCCCTTTCACACACACACACACTATCTGGTCTCAACTTCGCCCCCGTCTCACACACACACTGTCAGGTCTCAACTTCGCCCCCTGTCTCACACACACACTGTCAGGTCTCAACTTCGCCCCATTCGTCCCATACACACACACTGTCAGGTCTCAACTTCGCCCCATTCGTCCCACACACACACACTGTCAGGTCTCAACTTCGCCCCATTCGTCCCACACACAAACACTGTCAGGTCTCAACTTCGCCCCTCGTCCCACACACACACACTGTCAGGTCTCAACGTCGCCCCCTGTCTCACACACACACACACACACTGTCAGGTCTCAACTTCGCCCCCTGTCTCACACACACACTGTCTGGTCTCAACTTCGCCCCCTGTCTCACACACACACTGTCTGGTCTCAACTTCGCCCCCTGTCACACACACACACGCTGTCAGGTCTCAACTCGCCCCCTGTCTCACACATACACACTGTCTGGTCTTAACTTCGCCCCCTGTCTCACACACACACTGTCTGGTCTCAACTTCGCCCCCTGTCACACACACGCACACACTGTCAGGTCTCAACTCGCCCCCTGTCTCACACACACACTGTCAGGTCTCAACTTCGCACCTTGTCCCATACACACACACTGTCAGGTCTCAACTTCGCCCCCCCCCTCGTCCTACACACACACACACTGTCAGGTCTCAACTTCGCCCCCTGTCTCTCTCACACACACACTGTCAGGTCTCAACTTCGCCCCCTTTCACACACACACACACTATCTGGTCTCAACTTCGCCCCCTGTCTCACACACGCACACACTGTCAGGTCTCAACTTCGCCCCATTCGTCCCACACACAAACACTGTCAGGTCTGAACTTCACCCCCCGTCCCACACACACACACACACTGTCAGGTCTCAACTTCGCCATATTCGTCCCACACACACACACTGTCAGGTCTCAACTTCGCCCCATTCGTCTCACACACACATTCACTGTCAGATCTCAACTTCGCCCCATTCGTCCCACACACACACACTGTCAGATCTCAACTTCGCCACATTCGTCCCACACACACACACTGTCAGGTCTCAACTTCGCCCCCTGTCTCACACACACACACACACACACTGTCAGGTCTCAACTTCGCCCCCTGTCTCACACACACACACACTGTCAGGTCTCAACTTCGCCCCTGTCTCACACACACACACACTATCAGGTCTCATCTTCGCCCCCTGTCTCACACACACACACACTGTCAGGTCTCAACTTCGCCCCCCCCGGCCTACACACACACACTGTCAAGTCTCATCTTCGCCCCCTGTCACACACACACACACACACGCTGTCAGGTCTCAACTCGCCCCCTGTCTCACACATACACACTGTCTGGTCTTAACTTCGCCCCCTGTCTCACACACACACACTGTCTGGTCTCAACTTCGCCCCCTGTCACACACACGCACACACTGTCAGGTCTCAACTCGCCCCCTGTCACGCACACACACTGTCAGGTCTCAACTTCGCACCTTGTCCCATACACACACACTGTCTGGTCTCAACTTCGCCCCCCCCCCCTCGTCCTACACACACACTGTCAGGTCTCAACTTCGCCCCCTGTCTCTCTCACACACACACTGTCAGGTCTCAACTTCGCCCCCTTTCACACACACACACTATCTGGTCTCAACTTCGCTCCCTGTCTCACACACACACACTGTCAGGTCTCAACTTCGCCTTCGCCCTGTTCACACACACATACACGCAGTCAGATCTCAACTCCTGTCCCCCCCCCTCCCCCTACAGTTTGTTTCTCCCCAGGAAAACTTATAGCACAACCCATCAAGCCCTGCTAGCACTGTTAGGTTTATGCCTGAGACCCGATGAACTGTCCAAGAAAGCAAGAAAAAAGAAACGCGTTATATCTGAGAAAAAAAATGTTAGCCAATTTGAATGAGAATGAATAACGAAAGTTGTCACGAAATGAAAGCCCAGAAGAGTCTTGTGGTCTAGGGCCCGCGAGGATGCTACCAAAACACAACTGACATATGAGAGAGTAGTTGTAAATACTTTTTATGTAACGTGACGTGAAATGTCCTGTTATTAGTCCTTGGATGTACGTCGCTTGGAAGGAAGGGATGTTTTCACAAATTACGTGACTGAACTACCTCATGACCATATCATTAAAACATTTGTAAAAAATATTTAAATACATCCCGTGAAATGAAATGCACTGTTAGCTCCTCCTCCTCAACAACAACAACAACAACAACATCATCATCAACAACAACAACAACAACAACATCATCATCAACAACAACAACAACAACATCATCATCATCAACAACAACAACAACAACAACAACAACAACAACAACAACATCATCATCAACAACAACAACAACAACAACATCATCATCAACAACAACAACAACAACAACAACAACATCACGGCCAATATATTTTTAACAGTGCTGGAGTAGGGAAAGAGGCAATTAATAAGCTACCTACATGAAACCGTACTTGTATATTAGTGAACACTAACACATGTTTTGCCCACACATTGTACTGTACTCTGCTGCTGATGTGTGTGTGTGTGTGTGTGTGTGTGCGCCCGCACTGTTACAAACATCACCATTTACAGAGCAGAATTACTTGAATGCTATACAAGTAGCTTTTGCAATGCTGCAGACTATATGGAAATAAAAAAAACTAAGCATAAATACGAAAATCAGGATATTTAAGAGTAATGTTCTAAGTGTACTACTCTATGGAAGTGAATGCTGGAAAATCACCAAAACCATAGAAAACAAGTTGAATTCTTTCCACACTAAATGTTTACGAAGAATTAGAAAAATAATTTTGCCAAACACCATAAGAAATAACATCTTGTTGGCAGAAATGCAGATGAAACCACTGACAACAATTATTGAGGAAAGACGCTGGCGATGGTTGGGACATGTGCCCCGAATGACTGACAACTCACTACCAAAAATAGTACTCAGATGGACACCACAGGGGAACAGAAGTAAGGGTAGACCAAAAGAGGCATGGAGAAGAACAACAGAAAGGATGTTGAGCCACAGAGGGCTCACCTGGGCAGCAAGAGCAGAAAAAAAGGCGAAGGACAGGCATTTGTGGAAAACCCTTGAGGAAGCCCCATGTGCCCTGGGCACTTAAGGTTCAGAGAGAGAGATACAAGTGACACAATGGAAGTCACATTGTTATACACCGTGTGATACACGAAAACCCAGGACAACAGCCACTACATATCCGTACACGAACATGACCAGTTACACGTAATCAACTCACTCAGCACCACAGCTGACACACTCAACATGAGTCTAACTATCACAGGATTCAACAGCTACAGAAATCAACAAAAGTTTAATGATGTATTACCATTTGTATTCATGCGTGTTGCAGATGGATGCGGTGTGTAAACTGATGGAAACAATTACAATGAGAATAGAAAGACGGTTCGGGCGATTAACATCACCATGGGACCCTCACACTAATATACAACATCAAAAAGCATATTAACCTCACATATACCGAAAAACTGCCTCAATCATACCTCCCGCCATTCAGATCCACGTGAATGAGTTCTCAATCGGAACACAGAGATACTTTTTTTTTATACCCCTGCTCACACAAGCAGGTGAGTTGTGGTGTATAACTTTCTTTGACCACAACAACAGAATGTTCTGTTACATACAGAGAAGACCCCTGTTAAATGTCAAGTTAAGTGTGTTACATGATAGCTTTTTCTACCGTTCTCTGTTATTGTCTAACCAAGAAAATCGTTCTGCTTAGAAGTTCAGTGTCTTGTACTTTTCTTGCGCTCATTAACTAAGCTGGCTAACATTAACTAAGCTGGCTAACACTGACTAAGCTGGCTAACATTAACTAAGCTGGCTAGCACTGACTAAACTGGCTAACATTAACTAAGCTGGCTAGCAGTGACTAAGCTGGCTAAGATTAACTAAGCTGGCTAACATTAACTAAGCTGGCTAGCATTATCTAAGTTGGCTAACATTGACTAAGCTGTCTAACATTAACTAAGCTGGTTAGCACTGACTAAGCTGGCTAACATTAACTAAGCTGACTAGCATTAACTAAGCTGACTAACATTAACTAAGCTGGCTAGCATTAACTAAGCTGGCTAACATTAACTAAGCTGGCTAACATTAACTAAGCTGAATAGCATTGACTAAGCTGGCTAACATTAACTAAGCTGGCTAGCATTAACTAAGCTGGCTAACATTAACTAAGCTGGCTAACATTAACTAAGCCGGCTAGCATTAACTAAGCTGGCTAACATTAACTAAGCTGGCTAGCATTGACTAAGCTGGTTAGCATTAACTAAGCTGGCCAGCATTGAATAAGCTGGCTAACATTAACTAAGCTGGCTAACATTAACTAAGCTGGCTAGCATTGACTAAGTTGGCTAACATTAACTAAGCTGGCTAACATTAACTAAGCTGGCTAGCATTGACTAAGCTGGCTAGCATTGACTAAGCTGGCTAACATTAACTAAGCTGGCTAGTATTGACTAAGCTGGCTAACATTGACTAAGCTGGCTAACATTAACTAAGCTGGCTAACATTGACTAAGTTGGCTAACATTGACTAAGCTGGCTAACATTAACTAAGCCGGCTAGCATTGACTAAGCTGGCTAACATTAACTAAGCTGGCTAACATTAACTAAGCTGGCTAACATTAACTAAGCTGGCTAGAATTGACTAAGCTGGCTAACATTAACTAAGCGGGCTAACATTAACTAAGCTGGCTAACATTAACTAAGCTGGCTAACATTAACTAAGCTATCTAACATTAACTAAGCTGGCTAATATTAACTAAGCTGGCTAGCATTGACTAAGCTGGCTAACATTAACTAAGCTGGCTAGCATTAACTAAGCGGGCTAACATTAACTAAGCTGGCTAGCTTTGACTAAGCGGGCTAACATTGATTGATACGCCTGTGTCTGAAAGAACTGGGGCGAATATTACTTTTATTAAAAAATAGCATTAACAAAAATTACATTTATGTAAAAATATCTTCAACAAATATTACTTTTATATAAAATATCTTCAACAAATACTGCTTTTATATAAAATATCTTAAACGAATATTACTTTTGTTTACAAATTTTTTTCACAAATATTTCTTTCTTATAAAAATATCTTCACCAAATATATCTTTCATAGAAAGAAATCTTCAACATATATTAATTTTAAGTAAAGATATCTTCAATAAATATTACTTTCATGTAAAGATATCTTCAATATATATTACTGTTGTGTGAAGATATATTCAACAAGTATTACTTTTGTGTTAAAATATCATAAAAAGTTAATGTTTTGTGAAGATATCGTCAAGAAATATTACTTTTACATAAAGACATTTTCAAGAAATAATTTCTTTTGTAAAAATATTTTAACAAATAATACTTTTACATAAAATAACTATAACAAACATTAATTCTATGTAAAGATGATTGATAAGTTCTCGGCATAAGGTACAAATACTTGAAAAGCACAGTTGATATTAGATGCATTTGTAGATCAGGTTAATGTAAGATTAAACACACAAATTTTCAAGAAATTAACAGCAATTAATTTTTGCACAGGCTACTGAAGTGGTAAGGGGTGACAGAAATTGAGAAAATGGATAAAATTTCTCATCGAGCAGTCATTCACTATCTCTGCATCAAGAGCTTGTCATCGAAGATCCATGAGGATATGGTAGAGACTCCATAGGAGAGTGGCCCTTCTTACAGCACAGTGAATAAATGGACACCTCAATTCAAACATGGAAGGGAGAGTCTGGAAGATGATCCACGTCCAGGAAGACCAAGAACGGTAACCACTGATGAAACCACCGGCAGAATCCATGACATAATAATGGAGGATCGACGACTAACTGAGCAGTACATTGCCATTGAGTTGGGCATCTCCCAGGAACGTATTAATGCCATCATTCACAAGGATCTTCAAATGACAATAGTCGATGGGTCCCGAACCTTATTGGAGCTGATCACAAACGACAGCGTCTCAACATGTCAAGAGACAATCTTGTCAAATTTTCTGCAGATCCTGAAAAGTTTCTTCAGCAGTTTGTGATTATGGACGAGACTTGGGTTCATCATTTTGAACCATAAACCAAAGAACAGTCAAAGCAGGAGAAACATCATGGATCCCCACCTCCAAATAAAGAAAGGGTTGTTCTGTCTGCAGGCAAAGTGATGGCTTCCATCTTTTGGGATTCAGAAGGTGTGCTACCTTCAAAAGGGCAGAACGGTCACCGGGACCTATTACACTAATCTTGTGAAGCAACTGCAAGTCAAACTGAAGGAAAAGAATGGAGGGAAATTGACGAGAGGGGTCATCTTTCAGCAAGACAGTGCTCCAGTTCACAAGTTGGCGGTGGCAATGGCTGCCATTCATGAATGCAGCTTCCAGCTTCTTGAACATCCTCCTTATTCCCCAGATTTGGCCCCTTCGGACTATTACCTGTTTACAAAACTAAGAAAGGAGCTCCGTGATCGCAAATTTGCTTCAGATGATAATGTATTCATTCTGTAGACCACTTTCTCATTGCACAAGGTGCTGACTTTTACAAAGAAGGGATCCGTATGCTCCAGGATCGCTGGACTAAGTGCATAAACTAGCATGGGGACTATGTTGAGAAATAACCCAAAAAAGTTGTCCACAAATAATCCGTTGTAGCTTGTGCCGAGAACCTATCAATCATCACTTGTATCTTCAAAAATGTACTGATTTTCATCTAAAAATACCTTCAAAAATGTATATTTTATGTAATGATATCTGTTAGATATCTTTCTCTGATGTAAAAATATCTGTTAGAAATAATATTTTTATGTAAAATATATCTTCAGCGGACATTAATTTTGTATAAAGTTTATTAACAAAATATTACTTTTATGATAAAATATTATGGATAAAGATTAATTTTATATAACAATATCTGTAACAAATGTTACTTTTATGAATAAAAAATATCCTCAACAAATATTACTTCTATATAAAAATAATTTTATGAATAAAAGATATCCTCAACAAATATTACTTCTAAATAAAAATATCTCCAACAAATATTACTTTTATATAAAGATATTTTCAAAAAATTTTGCTTTTACATAAGGATATCTTCAACAAATATTAATTTTTCAAAAAGATATGTGAAAGGAATATTGCTTTTACATAAAAAAACTTCCACAAATATTACATTTTTATAAAAATATGTTCAACAAATATACTTTAAAATTTTAAACAATCGTCAACAAACTTATATTTTGAAATGTTAAAAAATATTAATTTTGTGTACAGGATATCTTCAACAAATATTACTTTTATAAAAAATTTTTTCCTTCAAATAGTACTTTTATTTAAAAAATATCTTCATCAAATATTAATTTTACATAAAAATATTTTCAACAAATATTACTTTTATGGAAAATTATATTTAATAATTATTCTTTTTCTGTAAAAATATCATCAACACATTAATTTTGTAGAAAAAGTATTCTACAAATATTTCTTTTACATAAAGATAACTTTAACAAATATTACTTTTAAATATAAATATCTACTGTATAAGTATTTCTTTTATATAAAAATATTTTCAACAAGTGTTAGTTTTATATAAAGAATATTTTCAAGAAATATTACTTGTATATAAAAAAAATCTTCTTCAAATATTTTGTTTATATAAAACAAAGTAACGTCAACAAATATTACTTTTGTTCGCCCAAAATTTAAAAAAAAATGTGTTTGTGTGCCATAAAATAAAACAAAAGATTTTTACGAAAGCAGCCAATTTTATAGAAAGATTTTGTTTCCACAATAAAGTGAAAATCAGACACACTGACAAACATACAAACACACAAATAAACACACAAACAAAGACAAATGAATGCCCCGGGAGTTAAAATATAGAACTTTATTTCACATCTTGAATCTCAAAGTTTTATTTTAAAAAAAACCGTAGAAGGTTGTGTAGAAAATGATTGAAACCTAACTTAAAGTCCTCATAATATACACCAGATCACATACTTCATGAAACAGGTACAAATGTTTTCTTTTTGTTTGTTTTTTTTTTTCCAGCGGCCGCTTTTCTTGTTTAGAAGAAGAAGAAGAAGAGCTAGTTTGATCACTAACCGTCACTAACAATCTCGTGCCTGGAGCCTGGTCGTACAGTGACACAAGTTCAGTTATGAGAACACGAAAGTATTTTAACAGACATTTTGAAGATGGCAGAAAGGAGGAGACGTAACCATTTTCTCCCGCCATGGTGCCTTTCCTGACATTTTATCTATCAGTTAAACGCTGAAATATGTTCCGTTTTAGTTACAACATAGTTTGCTTCAAACCTCAGATCTTTTGTTACAACTGCCTCTTAAAAGTGGCCTGATTAGTCCGTTTGTTGAAGAGGAATTTATTGATTATTGTAGCATCTTTCTCTTTCTTCCTCCCTCCCCTTCTCTCTCTCTCTCTCTCACTGCAGCTCCTGTATCACCATTGGGTTCATCCCAATACAGCAGTAGTTTCCATGGAGGGTGCTAGTACTTGGTTTCGCCATGCTCAAGTCCTCTACGCTCTTTTGTAATAATTCATGAAAAGAGGACTACCGACACTTTGAGATCTTAGTTATCTTGAGCACATGGTTTACGCAGTACCTGTACAATACTTATCTTGAGCACGTGGTTTACGCAGTACCCGTACAATACTTATCTTGTACTGCATTGTTTCTTTAGCTCTGAATAAGCTACCAAGTCATGGAAAGAAACAAGGCACTTGTAGGAAGGAACAACGTAAATTCATTCATTCATTTGCGTGTCCCTTGCGGAACTTTGCCTCCCTAACAGCACTCCTGTAGGCCTCTCGGTTGTGACCAAGATGGCCTGTGGCTGATGTATCCATTTGCAGATCATCAATGATGCCCTGAGCCATCTTCGCCTTGGTCTTCCTCTCTTTCTTTTTCCCATTATGTACCCTGCCAAGACGATCTTCTCTAGATTATTATGAAGTTTAATGTGTCCAAAATATTTAAGTTTTCTTTGTTTAATCCTCTTTACTAGCCAGCCTTCTTCAATATTAAGTTCTTGTAGTATGGATATGTTTGTTCTTTTTGTGTCCATGGTATTTGAAGTACTCTTCTGTAGCATTTAAAGGCATTTATGTGTTTCTCAGCTGTTTTGTTAAGTGTCCAGGTCTCACAGGCATATGTTGCGATGGGAAAGATGCGTGCCCTTAAAAATCTTATTTTTGTAGTTCTGTCTGTTCCTCTCCACAGCTTCTTTAGTTGTTTTACTTTCTGAAGAGTGATAGATGTCCTCCTTTTAATTTCCCTCATTGCATTTCTATTATTAGTTAGTAATGATTCAAGAACAATGTAAAACAAAATATTTTATTTTAAGAAACAGCGTAAACAGGGCATTTTATCATAAGAAACAGCGTAAACATGACATTTTATCATAAGAAACAGCGTAAACATGACATTTTATCATAAGAAACAGCGTAAAAAGGGCATTTGATTTAAGAAACACTGTAAAACAGAAACATTCTATTTTATAAAAGAAAAGGTAAAGGTAATCCTGAAGAGAATTTGAACAGGACATTTTGTTCTAAGAAAGAAAACAGGACATTTTGTTTTAAGAAAGAAAACAGGACATTTTGTTCTAAGAAAGAAAACAGGACATTTTGTTTTAAGAAAGAAAACAGGACATTTTGTTCTAAGAAAGAAAACAGGACATTTTGTTTTAAGAAAGAAAACAGGACATTTTGTTCTAAGAAAGAAAACAGGACATTTTGTTTTACGGTAGAAATAATGGGGGAAAATACCTTTTTTGTTCTGAGTAAAAAAAAAGTGTGCGAAACAGGACATTTGTTTTAATGGAAGAAATAATGCGAAACAGGACATTTGTTTTAATGGAAGAAATAATGCGAAACAGGACATTTGTTTTAATGGAAGAAATAATGCGAAACAGGACATTTGTTTTAAAGGAAGAAATAATGCGAAACAGGACATTTGTTTTAATGGAATAAATAATGCGAAACAGGACACTTGTTTTAAAGGAAGAAATAATGAGAAACAGGACATTTGTTTTAAAGGAAGAAATAATGGGAAACAGGACATTTGTTTTAAAGGAAGAAATAATGAGAAACAGGACATTTGTTTTAAAGGAAGAAATAATGGGAAACAGGACACTTGTTTTGAAGGAAGAAATAATGGGAAACAGGGCACTTGTTTTAAAAGAAGAAATAATGGGAAACAGGACATTTGTTTTAAAGGAAGAAATAATGGGAAACAAGACATTTTATTTTAGGAAGAAATAATGGGGCACAGGAGATTTTGTTCTAAGAAACAATGTGTAGATTTTAAGAAGACATTTCAGTGGAGACAATGATTGAATTATGTGCTCCGAGTATTGTGAACCGGGATTCCAGGATTAAATCTCGCGATTGGTTTTCTTCTTCTTCGTTCATTATCAGTCAGTACTTGCAGGTGTGGCCCCAGGTGTGGTTCCGGGAGTGGCTCCAGGTGTGGCCCCAGGTGTGGCCCCAGGTGTGGCCCCAGGTGTGGTTCCAGGTGTGGTTCCAGGTGTGGCTTCAAATGTGGCTTCAGATGTGTTTTCAGATGTCTCTTTCAAAGTCCTAGCATTGGTGCCTCGTCTCAGTAATATTCTAAACCACACACTGCCCCAGCTGGAGGCGGCACGTAACATAAGTAAGTGTAAACTGTGATCTTATGAAGCAGCTTAGTAAGATATGTTGTTATAAAGCGCATTTAGTAAGATCACTTGTTACAAAGTGCATTGTGTAAGACCAGCTGCTATAAAGCGCATTTAGTAAGATCACTTGTTACAAAAGGCATTTAGTAAGATCAGTTGCTATAAAGTGCATTTAGAAAGATCAGATGTTATAAAGTGTTTTGTATAATATTAGCTGACACAAAGTGCATTTAATAAGATCAGCATTTATAAAGTGCATTTAGTAAGATCAGCATTTATAAAGTGCATTTAGTAAGATAAGTTATTATAAAGCACATTTAATAAGATCAGGTGTTACAAAGTGCACATAGTAAGATCAGTTGTTATAAAGTGCATTTAGTAAGATCAGGTGTTACAAAGTGCACATAGTAAGATCAGTTGTTATAAAATGCACATAGTAAGATCAGTTGTTATAAAGTGCATTTAGTAAGACCAGTTGTTATAAAGTGCATTTAGTAAGATCAGTTGTTGTAAAGTGGATATAGCAAGAACCGTTATAAAACGATTTATTGAGAAGATTTGTTATTAGTGGAATTAACAAAAAAAACCCTGTTTTAAAGTGGATGTTGTAAGAAGTTAGAAGAGTTGATATGACATGGATTTATTAAGAAGTTTTTATAAAGCAGATTAACTATGAAGTGCTATAAAATGATGGTTTTAATAACAAGAATTGCTGTAAAATGGATTCAGTAAGAAGAGTGTTATAATGTAGGTTTAGTCCGAGAGTTATGAGGTTGTTAACACGTTGAGCTGCATTTCAGTGAGACGACTATTATCTATAGTCAAGATAATATATTATCTATTATCTATATATTTCAGTGAGACAATTATTTGCTTTTCAAAGTGTCATCTATCTCACATCTGATGTAGTCAAATGAGAGTGACAGCTTGTCCGGTATACACACACTTGATGTAGTCAAGTGAGAGTGACAGTTTGTCTAGTACACACACTTGATGTAGTCAAGTGAGAGTGACAGCTTGTCCGGTATACATACACGTGATGTAGTCAAGTGAGAGTGACAGCTTGTCTAGTACACACACTTGATGTAGTCAAGTGAGAGTGACAGCTTGTCTAGTACACACACTTGATGTAGTCAAGTGAGAGTGACAGCTTGTCTAGTACACACACTTGATGTAGTCAAGTGAGAGTGACAGCTTGTCTAGTACACACACTTGATGTAGTCAAGTGAGAGTGACAGCTTGTCTAGTACACACACTTGATGTAGTCAAATGAGAGTGACAGCTTGTCCGGTATACACACACTTGATGTAGTCAAGTGAGAGTGACAGCTTGTCTAGTACACACACTTGATGTAGTCAAGTGAGAGTGACAGCTTGTCTAGTACACACACTTGATGTAGTCAAGTGAGAGTGACAGCTTGTCCGGTATACATACACGTGATGTAGTCAAGTGAGAGTGACAGCTTGTCCGGTATACATACACGTGATGTAGTCAAGTGAGAGTGACAGTTTATCTAGTACACATAATGGTTTAGTCTAGTGAAAGTGACACAAAGCGGATTAGTCACGTGAGAATGACAGCTTATCTAGTACACACACCGGTTTAGTAAAGTGAGAGTGACAGCTTGTCTAGTACACGCATCTGATGTAGTCAAGTGAGAGTGACAGGTTGTCTAGTACACACAATGGTTTAGTAAAGTAAGAATGGCAGCTTGTCTAGTACACAGAATAGTTTAATCAAGTGCGAGTGACAGTTTGTCTTATACACACACTTGATGTCGTCAAGTGAGAGTGACAGCTTGTCTAGTACACACAATGGTTTAGTCAAATGAGAGTGACAGCTTGTCTGGTATACACACCGGATTAGTCAAGTGAGAGTGACAGCTTGTCTAGTACACACAATGGTTTAGTCAAATGAGAGTGACAGCTTGTCTGGTATACACACCGGATTAGTCAAGTGAGAGTGACAGCTTGTCTAGTACACACAATGGTTTAGTCAAGAGAGAGTGACAGCTTGTCCAGTACACACACCTGATGTAGTCAAGTGAGAGTGACAGCTTGTCTAGTACACACACCTGATGTAGTCAAGTGAGAGTGACAGCTTGTCTAGTACACACACTTGATGTAGTCAAGTGAGAGTGACAGCTTGTCTAGTACACACACTTGATGTAGTCAAGTGAGAGTGACAGCTTGTCTAGTACACACACCTGATGTAGTCAAGTGAGAGTGACAGCTTGTCCAGTACACACACCTGATGTAGTCAAGTGAGAGTGACAGCTTGTCTAGTACACACACTTGATGTAGTCAAGTGATAGTGACAGCTTGTCTAGTACACACCTGATGTAGTCAAGTGAGAGTGACAGCTTGTCTAGTACACACACTTGATGTAGTCAAGTGATAGTGACAGCTTGTCTAGTACACACACTTAATGTCGTCAAGTGATAGTGACAGCTTGTCTAGTACACACACCTGATGTAGTCAAGTGATAGTGACAGCTTGTCCGGTATACACACACTTGATGTAGTCAAGTGAGAGTGACAGCTTGTCTAGTACACACACTTGATGTAGTCAAGTGAGAGTGACAGCTTGTCTAGTACACACACTTGATGTAGTCAAGTGAGAGTGACAGCTTGTCCGGTATACATACACGTGATGTAGTCAAGTGAGAGTGACAGCTTGTCCGGTATACATACACGTGATGTAGTCAAGTGAGAGTGACAGTTTATCTAGTACACATAATGGTTTAGTCTAGTGAAAGTGACACAAAGCGGATTAGTCACGTGAGAATGACAGCTTATCTAGTACACACACCGGTTTAGTAAAGTGAGAGTGACAGCTTGTCTAGTACACGCATCTGATGTAGTCAAGTGAGAGTGACAGGTTGTCTAGTACACACAATGGTTAGTAAAGTAAGAATGGCAGCTTGTCTAGTACACAGAATAGTTTAATCAAGTGCGAGTGACAGTTTGTCTTATACACACACTTGATGTCGTCAAGTGAGAGTGACAGCTTGTCTAGTACACACAATGGTTTAGTCAAATGAGAGTGACAGCTTGTCTGGTATACACACCGGATTAGTCAAGTGAGTGACAGCTTGTCTAGTACACACAATGGTTTAGTCAAATGAGAGTGACAGCTTGTCTGGTATACACACCGGATTAGTCAAGTGAGAGTGACAGCTTGTCTAGTACACACAATGGTTTAGTCAAGAGAGAGTGACAGCTTGTCCAGTACACACACCTGATGTAGTCAAGTGAGAGTGACAGCTTGTCTAGTACACACACCTGATGTAGTCAAGTGAGAGTGACAGCTTGTCTAGTACACACACTTGATGTAGTCAAGTGAGAGTGACAGCTTGTCTAGTACACACACTTGATGTAGTCAAGTGAGAGTGACAGCTTGTCTAGTACACACACCTGATGTAGTCAAGTGAGAGTGACAGCTTGTCCAGTACACACACCTGATGTAGTCAAGTGAGAGTGACAGCTTGTCTAGTACACACACTTGATGTAGTCAAGTGATAGTGACAGCTTGTCTAGTACACACACCTGATGTAGTCAAGTGAGAGTGACAGCTTGTCTAGTACACACACTTGATGTAGTCAAGTGATAGTGACAGCTTGTCTAGTACACACACTTAATGTCGTCAAGTGATAGTGACAGCTTGTCTAGTACACACACCTGATGTAGTCAAGTGATAGTGACAGCTTGTCTAGTACACACACTTGATGTAGTCAAGTGATAGTGACAGCTTGTCTAGTACACACACTTGATGTCGTCAAGTGAGGGTGACGGTTTGTCTGGTATACACACACGTAATGTAGTCAAGTGAGAGTGACAGCTTGTCTAGTGCACACAGCAGATATGGTCAAGTGAGAGTGACAGCTTGTCTTGTATATACGTCTGATGTAGTCAGATAAGAGTGACTGCTTGTCTAGTACACACACCTGATGTAGTCAAGTGAGAGTTACAGCCTGTCTAGTACACACAATTGATGTAGTCAAGTGAGAGTTACAGCTTGTCTAGTATATACACCTTGTGTAGTCAAGTGAGAGTGACAGCTAGTCTAGTATATACACCTTGTGTAGTCAAGTGAGAGTTACAGCTAGTCTAGTATATATACCTTGTGTAGTCAAGTGAGAGTGACAGCTAGTCTAGTATATACACCTTGTGTAGTCAAGTGAGAGTGACAGCTAGTCTAGTATATACACCTTGTGTAGTCAAGTGAGAGTGACAGCTAGTCTAGTATATACACCTTGTGTAGTCAAGTGAGAGTGACAGCTAGTCTAGTATATACACCTTGTGTAGTCAAGTGAGAGTGACAGCTAGTCTAGTATATACACCTTGTGTAGTCAAGTGAGAGTGACAGCTAGTCTAGTATATACACCTTGTGTAGTCAAGTGAGAGTGACAGCTAGTCTAGTATATACACCTGATGTAGTTAAGCGAAATGAACATTTCTGCTGGTTCACTTCAATCCACAGACATTTAAATTACGCATTTTGTGATTCTGATACGATCTGAATCTGATACCGTCAGCACAGAGCTGATACACACATGCCCTTCATTACCTGTCGTTTTTCATTCGTACATATCTACTGTTAAAAAAAAAGAAACGCAACAAATACGATGTTGTGATTTAAACTGAAGTTTGCTGATTAGACAATGAAAAATTGTCTGAAACGTTCACTTGGACATCAGCTTCACGTGCTGACCTGAATTGTACTCAGCAGATGATTCATGAGCACAGAAAAGCGATACTAGTCAAAACAGCAATTTGGACAATAACTCTTGACAGGTTCACGATACTTCAATGAAACATACTGAACACAAAACTGACTGACCATGTTATTGAATGCCTATAAAAGATTGACGCTCCTCGAATCAATTCATTTGAAAATTCAATGCGCAAATATGGCTCATCTCACTACAGAACAACGACTAATCATCACTGGACGTTTACAGACAGGACAGTAACAAAGTGTAGTGCCCAGTCAATCTAATTTGGTTCCAAGCACCATTAATCGCCTTTGGAGATTATTTCACAAACTGGCTCAGTTGCAGACAGTGGAAGATCCACAACTCCTGCCGAAGGCCGCTTCATACGGCTGCATCACCTCAGGAATCGATTTGCATCTGTGTCCTCAACAGTCCAGTCATTGACAGCAGCTCGTTGAATTTCAGATAAAACGGCCAGGAAGCTGCTGCACGACGTTGGTCTTTGGGCTAGAGGACCCTACAAAAGTCCTGTTCTTACGGACCGGCATCACTAGAACCGACTGCAGTGGACGAACCAGCATCGTCAATGGACCACTGCGATTATTAGAGAAGGGTTTGGTTTAGTGATGAATCATTCTTTCTGCTCCAACGACACGATAGACAGAGAAGTGTTTACCGCAGAGTCCATGAGCGTGGATGAGGCTCCTCCATATGGTGGTGGAGGTGTAATGGTGTGAGGGACGATCAACTTCATGGGAAGAAGTGACCTGGTGCAAATTGAAGGACATCTGAATGTCCAAAGATACGTCGCTGAAATTCTTCGTCCTCACGTCCTTCCACTTCTGGCTGCACCAGGGTCTATATACTTCAGCAGGATACTGCTCGACCTCATGTGGCACAACTCACCACCCAGTTCCTCGCTGACAACAACGTCCAGAGCATTCCGTGGCTATCCATGTCATCAGACATGAACCCAACAGAGCACTTATGGGATGAACTCAACAGACAAGTCCGCCAGCGAGACGTGGCACCAACCAATCTCCGACAGTTGTTTCTTGCACTGCAGGGAAGAGTGGGCAGCCATAATACAACAACAGATCCAACGGCTAATCGCATCCATGTCAAGGAGATGTCGTTCTCTGAACAGGCCAGAGGGGGTCATATACCTTACTGAAACGGAAGCCTCAGTCGCAAATCATGAAAGTCCAAACCAAATTTAATGAACATAATTTAATTGTTAAATTCTTAAAGTTTCTTCATGCCAAGATTGGAACAATAATTCGGTAAAATAAAATTTTGATACAAGTTTGAAATTTGGTGTCCATTACGACTACAGTAGTGTTGCGTTTCTTTCTTTTGAACTGTATACTTGGTTATCTCAGCAAAAGTGTGAGCTGGTATGTTACTTGTCTCCTTTCTCATGTACTTTCCAGTGTTGACGAGATAAAGAGACATCTCGATAGGGCTCGACAATTTCTTTCATGTTTTGGGATATTTAAGGTTTCTGTAGTTTCTTCCTCCCCCCCCCCCCCCCCCCCCAACCTCTTGCGTGGCAGCCTCTTCCTCTATTACCTACAATTCGTAGCGTGAATGTTTTCTGTGGTATACGATCTGAATCTGATACCGTCAGCACAGAGCTGATACACACATGCCCTTCATTACCTGTCGTTTTTCATTCGTACATATCTACTGTTAAAAAAAAAGAAACGCAACAAATACGATGTTGTGATTTAAACTGAAGTTTGCTGATTAGACAATGAAAAATTGTCTGAAACGTTCACTTGGACATCAGCTTCACGTGCTGACCTGAATTGTACTCAGCAGATGATTCATGAGCACAGAAAAGCGATACTAGTCAAAACAGCAATTTGGACAATAACTCTTGACAGGTTCACGATACTTCAATGAAACATACTGAACACAAAACTGACTGACCATGTTATTGAATGCCTATAAAAGATTGACGCTCCTCGAATCAATTCATTTGAAAATTCAATGCGCAAATATGGCTCATCTCACTACAGAACAACGACTAATCATCACTGGACGTTTACAGACAGGACAGTAACAAAGTGTAGTGCCCAGTCAATCTAATTTGGTTCCAAGCACCATTAATCGCCTTTGGAGATTATTTCACAAACTGGCTCAGTTGCAGACAGTGGAAGATCCACAACTCCTGCCGAAGGCCGCTTCATACGGCTGCATCACCTCAGGAATCGATTTGCATCTGTGTCCTCAACAGTCCAGTCATTGACAGCAGCTCGTTGAATTTCAGATAAAACGGCCAGGAAGCTGCTGCACGACGTTGGTCTTTGGGCTAGAGGACCCTACAAAAGTCCTGTTCTTACGGACCGGCATCACTAGAACCGACTGCAGTGGACGAACCAGCATCGTCAATGGACCACTGCGATTATTAGAGAAGGGTTTGGTTTAGTGATGAATCATTCTTTCTGCTCCAACGACACGATAGACAGAGAAGTGTTTACCGCAGAGTCCATGAGCGTGGATGAGGCTCCTCCATATGGTGGTGGAGGTGTAATGGTGTGAGGGACGATCAACTTCATGGGAAGAAGTGACCTGGTGCAAATTGAAGGACATCTGAATGTCCAAAGATACGTCGCTGAAATTCTTCGTCCTCACGTCCTTCCACTTCTGGCTGCACCAGGGTCTATATACTTCAGCAGGATACTGCTCGACCTCATGTGGCACAACTCACCACCCAGTTCCTCGCTGACAACAACGTCCAGAGCATTCCGTGGCTATCCATGTCATCAGACATGAACCCAACAGAGCACTTATGGGATGAACTCAACAGACAAGTCCGCCAGCGAGACGTGGCACCAACCAATCTCCGACAGTTGTTTCTTGCACTGCAGGGAAGAGTGGGCAGCCATAATACAACAACAGATCCAACGGCTAATCGCATCCATGTCAAGGAGATGTCGTTCTCTGAACAGGCCAGAGGGGGTCATATACCTTACTGAAACGGAAGCCTCAGTCGCAAATCATGAAAGTCCAAACCAAATTTAATGAACATAATTTAATTGTTAAATTCTTAAAGTTTCTTCATGCCAAGATTGGAACAATAATTCGGTAA
Organism: Achatina immaculata; assembly: GCA_009760885.1. Classification (NCBI taxonomy): domain Eukaryota; kingdom Metazoa; phylum Mollusca; class Gastropoda; order Stylommatophora; family Achatinidae; genus Lissachatina; species Lissachatina immaculata. Next base: position 3,100,260 of record CM019698.1, read on the forward strand.
AATAAAATTTTGATACAAGTTTGAAATTTGGTGTCCATTACGACTACAGTAGTGTTGCGTTTCTTTCTTTTGAACTGTATACTTGGTTATCTCAGCAAAAGTGTGAGCTGGTATGTTACTTGTCTCCTTTCTCATGTACTTTCCAGTGTTGACGAGATAAAGAGACATCTCGATAGGGCTCGACAATTTCTTTCATGTTTTGGGATATTTAAGGTTTCTGTAGTTTCTTCCTCCCCCCCCCCCCCCCCCCCAACCTCTTGCGTGGCAGCCTCTTCCTCTATTACCTACAATTCGTAGCGTGAATGTTTTCTGTGGTATACTGCCTGCCCTCAAACTACTTGACCTGTTTCTGGATGTAGGGTAATACTGGTGTTACTGTAACCTTTGCCCTGATAGTATCATGCTGATTTGGTTTCTTGTTGTTAAATTTAATTTTCTGTTTAAGCATTTAATTTCTCTCCCGATGACTGTCCTTTCATTTTTAGCTGTTGATGTACAGATTATGTTATCGGGCGGCCCTTTTTGCACCAGTTGTGAATTTCTGTCTGCTGTGCTGTCTTCAGCGAACGTACCTGCTGGTATTAAGAATTGTGTTTTAACAAGGAATTATTGGAGTGGATTTTTAACACTTTTGTAGTTCTGCTGAATAGCATTGTTTCTCTTTGTGTGTTTCATGGACCTTCATGTTGTATTCATTTCACGGCAAGCTGCATGTGATCTTGCATTGTGCCTTCACTGTGGTAGAACAAGCTTTGTTAGTCTCCAAACAACCTTCTACTCAGGAGACGACAACATTCTGCTAAGGGGCTGATAACCTTCTACTCAGGGTATGACAACTTTCTACTCCAACGACACGATAGACAGAGAAGTGTTTACCGCAGAGTCCATGAGCGTGGATGAGGCTCCTCCATATGGTGGTGGAGGTGTAATGGTGTGAGGGACGATCAACTTCATGGGAAGAAGTGACCTGGTGCAAATTGAAGGACATCTGAATGTCCAAAGATACGTCGCTGAAATTCTTCGTCCTCACGTCCTTCCACTTCTGGCTGCACCAGGGTCTATATACTTCAGCAGGATACTGCTCGACCTCATGTGGCACAACTCACCACCCAGTTCCTCGCTGACAACAACGTCCAGAGCATTCCGTGGCTATCCATGTCATCAGACATGAACCCAACAGAGCACTTATGGGATGAACTCAACAGACAAGTCCGCCAGCGAGACGTGGCACCAACCAATCTCCGACAGTTGTTTCTTGCACTGCAGGGAAGAGTGGGCAGCCATAATACAACAACAGATCCAACGGCTAATCGCATCCATGTCAAGGAGATGTCGTTCTCTGAACAGGCCAGAGGGGGTCATATACCTTACTGAAACGGAAGCCTCAGTCGCAAATCATGAAAGTCCAAACCAAATTTAATGAACATAATTTAATTGTTAAATTCTTAAAGTTTCTTCATGCCAAGATTGGAACAATAATTCGGTAAAATAAAATTTTGATACAAGTTTGAAATTTGGTGTCCATTACGACTACAGTAGTGTTGCGTTTCTTTCTTTTGAACTGTATACTTGGTTATCTCAGCAAAAGTGTGAGCTGGTATGTTACTTGTCTCCTTTCTCATGTACTTTCCAGTGTTGACGAGATAAAGAGACATCTCGATAGGGCTCGACAATTTCTTTCATGTTTTGGGATATTTAAGGTTTCTGTAGTTTCTTCCTCCCCCCCCCCCCCCCCCCCCCAACCTCTTGCGTGGCAGCCTCTTCCTCTATTACCTACAATTCGTAGCGTGAATGTTTTCTGTGGTATACTGCCTGCCCTCAAACTACTTGACCTGTTTCTGGATGTAGGGTAATACTGGTGTTACTGTAACCTTTGCCCTGATAGTATCATGCTGATTTGGTTTCTTGTTGTTAAATTTAATTTTCTGTTTAAGCATTTAATTTCTCTCCCGATGACTGTCCTTTCATTTTTAGCTGTTGATGTACAGATTATGTTATCGGGCGGCCCTTTTTGCACCAGTTGTGAATTTCTGTCTGCTGTGCTGTCTTCAGCGAACGTACCTGCTGGTATTAAGAATTGTGTTTTAACAAGGAATTATTGGAGTGGATTTTTAACACTTTTGTAGTTCTGCTGAATAGCATTGTTTCTCTTTGTGTGTTTCATGGACCTTCATGTTGTATTCATTTCACGGCAAGCTGCATGTGATCTTGCATTGTGCCTTCACTGTGGTAGAACAAGCTTTGTTAGTCTCCAAACAACCTTCTACTCAGGAGACGACAACATTCTGCTAAGGGGCTGATAACCTTCTACTCAGGGTATGACAACTTTCTACTCAGGAGACGACAACTTTCTACTCAGGGTACGACAACTTTCTACTCAGGAGACGGCACGTTCTACTCAGGGTACGACAACTTTCTACTCAGGGTACGACAACTTTCTACTCAGGAGACGACAACTTTCTACTCAGGGTACGACAACTTTCTACTCAGGAGACGACAACTTTCTACTCAGGGTACGACAACTCTCTACTCAGGGTACGACAACTTTCTACTCAGGGTACGACAACTTTCTACTCAGGAGACGACAACTTTCTACTCAGGAGACGACAACTTTCTACTCAGGAGACGACAACCTTCTACTCAGGAGACGACGCCTTTCTACTCAGAAGACGACAACTTTCTACTCAGAAGACGACAACTTTCTACTCAGGGTACGACAACTTTCTACTCAGGAGACGACAACTTTCTACTCAGGAGACGACAACTTTCTACTCAGGAGACGACAACTTTCTACTCAGGAGACGACAACTTTCTACTCTGGGTACGACAACTTTCTACTCTGGGTACGACAACTTTCTACTCTGGGTACGACAACTTTCTACTCAGGAGACGACAACTTTCTACTCAGGGTACGACAACTTTCTACTCAGGAGACGACAACTTTCTACTCAGGAGACGACAACTTTCTACTCATGGTATGACAACTTTCTACTCAGGAGACGACAACTTTCTACTCAGGGTACGACAACTTTCTACTCAGGAGACGACAACTTTCTACTCAGGAGACGACAACTTTCTACTCAGGAGACGACAACTTTCTACTCAGGGTACGACAACTTTCTACTCAGGAGACGACAACTTTCTACTCAGGAGACGACAACTTTCTACTCAGGGTACGACAACTTTCTACTCAGGGTACGACAACTTTCTACTCAGGGTACGACAACTTTCTACTCAGGAGACGACAACTTTCTACTCAGGGTACGACAACTTTCTAGTCAGGAGACGACAACTTTCTACACAGGGTACGACAACTTTCTACTCAGGAGACGACAACTTTCTATTCAGGAGACGACAACTTTCTACTCAGGAGACGACAACTTTCTACTCAGGAGACGACAATTTTCTACTCAGGGTACGACAACTTTCTACTCAGGAGACGACAACTTTCTACTCAGGGTACGACAACTTTCTACTCAGGAGACGACAACTTTCTTCTCAGGAGAGGACAACTTTCTACTCAGGGTACGACAACTTTCTACTCAGGGTACGACAACTTTCTACTCAGGAGACGACAACTTTCTACTCAGGAGACGACAACTTTCTACTCAGGGTACGACAACTTTCTACTCAGGAGACGACAACTTTCTACTCAGGAGACGACAACTTTCTACTCAGGAGACGACAACTTTCTACTCAGGGTATGACAACTTTCTACTCAGGGTACGACAACTTTCTACTCAGGAGACGACAACTTTCTACTCAGGGTACGACAACTTTCTATTCAGGAGACGACAACTTTCTACTCAGGGTACGACAACTTTCTACTCAGGAGACGACGCCTTTCTACTCAGGGTACGACAACTTTCTACTCAGGAGACGACAACTTTCTACTCAGGAGACGACAACTTTCTACTCAGGAGACGACAACTTTCTACTCAGGAGACGACAACTTTCTACTCAGGGTACGACAACTTTCTACTCAGATGACGACAACTTTCTATTCAGGAGATGGCAACTTTCTACTCAGATGACGGCAACTTTTTACTCAGGGGCCGACAACCTGTTACTCAGGGGACGGCGACATTCAACTCAGGGGTCGACAACTTTCCATTCAGGGGACAGCAACATTCTTCTTAGGAGACGATAACTGTCTACTCAGGGGATGGCAACATTCTACTTCGTGGACGACAACCTTCTATTCAGTGGACGTCAACTGTCTACTAAGGGGACTGCAATAGTCTTCTCAGTGGACAAATTTCTATTAAGGGGATGGCAATATTCTACTCAGTGGACGACAACTTTCTACTCAGGGGCCAGGAACCTTCCGCTCAGGGGCCGGCAATTTCCATTCAGACACAGGCAACCTTCCCCTCAGGAGCCAGCATCTTCCACCACGGGGCCAGCAACTTCCACTCAGGAGCAAGCAACCTTCCGCTCAGGGCCGGCAACTTCCACTAAAGACGCGGCAACTTCCACTAAGGGGCCGGCAACTTCCACTCAGGCGCAGACAACCTTCCACTCAGGGGCCAGCAACTTCAACTAAGGGGCCGGCAATTTCCACTCAGGCGCAAGCAACCCTCCGCTCAGGGGCCAGCAACTTCCACTAAAGACGCGGCAACTTCCATTCAGGAACAGGCAACCTTCCTCTCAGAGGCAGGCAACTTCCACTAAAGGGCCGGCAACTTCCACTAAAGACGCGGCAACTTCCATTCAGGAACAGGCAACCTTCCGCTCAGAGGCAGGCAACTTCCACTGAGGGGATGGAAGACATGGCTATGAATGGCTGGACGGGCCACACTTTTCTTTACAACTAAGACATGACGGGAATGATAATGAATATAATAAAACTATGAATAACTACGAGGTCAACGAATTTGTATACCTTGGCAACAGAGTAGTAGAAAATGGAGACAGCACAGAGGACATCAACAGCAGACTTACTAGAGCAAACCAGGCTTTTGCAATGCTACAGAATATATGGAAATCAAAAAAACTAAGCATAAATATGAAAATCAGGATATTTAAGAGTAATGGTCTAAGTGTACTACTCTATGGAAGTGAGTGCTGGAAAATCACCAAAACCATAGAAAACAAGTTGAATTCTTTCCAGACTAAATGTTTACGTATAATTAAAAAAATATTTTGGCCAAACACCATAAGAAATAACATTTTATTGGCAGAAATGCAGATGAAACCACTGACAACAATTATTGAGGAAAAACGCTGGCGATGGTTGGGACATGTGCTCCGAATGACTGACAACTCACTACCAAAAATAGCACTAAGATGGACACCACAGGGGAGCAGAAGTAAGGGTAGACCAAAAGAGACATGGAGAAGAACAACAGAGAGGATGTTGAGCAATAGAGGGCTCACCTGGGCAAGAGCAGAAAAAAAGGCGAAAGACAGGCATTTGTGGAAAACCCTTGCGGAAGCCCCATATGCCCTGGGCACTTAAGGTTCAGAGAGAGAGAGAGATGAATAACAGTTACCTCTTTTACATCAGGGTTCAATAGTATGCGGCCCGCGAACCATGACATTTATTCTATGCCAGTTTCTGAGTTTGAAACCGAGTATGTACTGTAATAAATAACTCGATTTCTAACAATTTTGTTATCATTTTCTGATCATCTTTAACTACAGTAGGTTTTGGTGTATCTGATGTAAGTTGGTTGTAACTATTGTAATTAAAAACTCGTTAATGGACTGGCGTATTAAGATATAAGCAGTGTAACATATTTACCTGGGGTAGCCTTTATAGTAGAAGACGCAGGTGAGAAGTGCAGGCGTAAAGCTCACAAAAAGTATCACAGAAATATAGAAAAGGCGAATCGAAATATCTGAAAAAAAGTTGGATTCGCTATGTACATTTGTCTGTTTTTATTGTAGGTTCTTCTGTTTGTACATATGCCTGTCCGTATGTTTGTATATTTACTTGTTTATCTTCTAACGGATTGGACAGCTGTCTGCTCATCTGTAATGACTGTATTAGTACAGCAGTTGTAATATTGCTACTATGAAAGAATAAGAAATAGTAGTAGTAGTAGTAGTAGTAGTAGTGTAGTTGTAATGGTGATTGCAGTGATAGAAGTAGTATTAGTACTGTATGTAGTAATAATCGCTGAAGTAGTACTGTTAGAAGTAGTATAGCATATCAAACATCAACATCAGTAGTAATAGTAGAACAGAGGCAGTGGTAGTAGTAGTAGTAGTAGTACTAGTAGTAGTAGTAGTATTAGTAGTAGTAGTAGTAGTAGTAGTAGTAGTAGCGGAAGTAGTAGTAGTAGTACTAGTAGTAGTAGAAGTAGTAGTAGTAGTAGAAGAAGCAGTACTTCTGGTAGAAGTAGTTGTAGTAGTAGAAGTAGCAGTAGCAGTAGTAGTAGTAGTAATAGTAGTAGTATTAGTAGTAGTAGTAGTAGTAGTAGTAGTAGTAGCAGTAGTAGTAGAATTAGCAACAGACCGCACCTGGAGTCTAGAACTGAACAGCGAAAGCTACTGAGAATGACTCACCGTTTGTGCAGACTCCCGTGATAGGGTGGCACTCACCAACACAAAAGGCATTACACATGGTGTTGCAGTTTTTGCCAAAATATCCTTTGGGACAGGCTGAGAAAGATAAACCATATCACGTGACATATGTCAGATTGAGGAAACGCGCAAATATATACTGTAGGGTAAAAATACGTTGCTGCTACGAACATATACATCAGCGGATTGTAGAGTTTGAAAACATAAAAAGGACAAGGGAGTTTTATTGTGAAAGTTAATAAATACGAGTAAAACAAATCACTTCACTTCCACTTTACAACTAAAGTTCGAGGCACAAGAAAATATTTCATTAAATTACCGACCATGAAACGAAATGTCACCCTGTTGACATAAGTGCTTTTAATAAACAAAGATTTTTTACTTCAAGATTTCTATTTTCTGCTAACTACAACAACAGGAGCAACTACTACTACTACTACTACTACTACTACTACTACTACTACTACTACTACTACTACTACTACTACTACTGTTACTACCATTATTACTACTATTATTACTACTACGGCTATTACTACCACTATCACTAATCCTAGCTCATAAAACAATTTTCACAGCATCACTTCTAAACTTAGCTCATAAACAGTCTTCACAACATCACTTCTAAACTTAGCTCATAAACAGTCTTCACAACATCACTTCTAAACTTAGCTCATAAACAGTCTTCACAACATCACTTCTAAACTTAGCTCATAAACAGTCTTCACAACATCACTTCTAAACTTAGCTCATAAACAGTCTTCACAACATCACTTCTAAACTTAGCTCATAAAACAATTTTCACAACATCACTTCTAAACTTAGCTCATAAACAGTCTTCACAACATCACTTCTAAACTTAGCTTATAAAACAATTTTCACAACATCACTTCTCAACAATCTTCACTTAGGCTTACACATACCGCAGTAATCATCAACATAACTATATCGACATTTGTTGCAGTGCCCTGTTGTTTTATTGCAGTCGCTGATAAGACACTTTTCCGGACACTTGTTGACACAGCCCATCCCCCAGGTGCCCGCTGTGCACTCTGAAATGAAGAAGATAGTACTCATAACAAACAACTCCTCTCTTCATCAATACAATCCCGCCCCATGTACAGAATATATTCAAATAAGCATACGGCACGTATCGGGTATATTGTATAGTTTATATTCACAAAAATGATCACAAACTGTTAACTGATAAGTTTATGATATAACCTCTTCACATGAATCATTTTTTTTTCCCATTTCCTTCACTTTACAGTTCGTAGTATTATCATTTGTTTTTTCGGTAAAGATCCAGTTGTTGCTTTTGTAAAGTTTACAATTATTTTTTAGTAAAGAACAATGCTCTGTTTAGCCAAAGAACCACGCTCTTATTCAATAAAAGAATCATATTGTATTAGTGAAAAAATTCTATATTGTTAGTGTCCAAACCCCCCCCCCCCCCACCAAAAAACCCCGCCAGTTTTCAATTCATATTTTTTTTCTGTATCACTGTCTCTTGAGTATTTTTTTTTTCGATTTTATATATACTCTTTCTTTTCACAACAAATTAGTCCCGCAAGTTACATGTAACTTTATGTCAGAAAAGGATGAAACAAATTTACTGTTACGAGCGTTTCATGTTTTTAGCATTCCTGGATTACACCAAAAAATATCATCTAAAATGTGCATGATCAGATCGCAGTGTTTACAAATCTGAAACTCGACTGTAACAATGACGTATGGACACATTCACGTGTGCGCAAACAGATGGATAGATAGACATACATACATAGAAGGACATTAAAAAACAGAAGGACATTCACACAGACAGACAGACAGATTACCAGCAGGACACGCCACGTGAGATGTATTGCATTCTCCTTTCTTCTCAAAATCTTCCCCACGGCATTGATGTCTGTTATCTGTACTATTTTTGCAATTCCTGAAGAAAAGAATTCAAACTTTATCAAAATACATTTTCTGTTTCTAATTCGAGGAACACAATCATCAGTTTCAGTTCGAAGAGTTAACCTACAGAGCCACTAGCCTCTCAAGGAGAAGTCAGTGGTTCAAGTCTGGCTGGAGATCCCTACAGTCACTCTGATGTAGAAGTGGACACGTTTACTTCCCCACTTTTTCCACGAGAGTGGGTCTAACATTTAGTGGGCTCTCGTTTATACAGTCTGACGTGGAATCTTAACTTCTAGTGGGCTCTCGTTTATACAGTCTGACGTGGAATCTTAACTTCTAGTGGGCTCTCGTTTATACAATCTGACGTGGAGTCTTAACTTCTAGTGGGCTCTCGTTTATACAGTCTGACGTGGAATCTTAACTTCTAGTGGGCTCTCGTAAATACAGTCTGACGTGGAGTCTTAACTTCTAGTGGGCTCTAGTTTATACAATCTGACGTGGAGTCTTAACTTCTAGTGGGCTCTCGTTTATACAGTCTGACATGGAGTCTTAACTTCTAGTGGGCTCTCGTTTATACAGTCTGACGTGGATGTACTGCCCGGGTCATGCGAGAGTAAAAAAAAAAAAAGGTAACGGTAAAAGTACATCCTGTCATGCCTTAGAGGCACATATTGATATGGTGTTAGTGCCCATATTTTCCTTGACCTGTCAGCACACTATAGGGTGATATGGTCAATATCACGCCTGGCCTCCTTTCTTTAAACAACTCAGAAGAAGTCTGGTACCCATTTCTACAGCTGGGTGACTGGGGTGCCTCCGACCGGATCCGAACCCCCGACCTTCGCCATAAGAGACCAGTGCACTAACCACTTCGCCACTCAGACACCATGCGAGAGCCAAAGGCAATGAGAAAGCAGACAGCAGATGTGAAAAAGGGGAACTATTCCCTTAAACGGAGTAAAGAAAGAGTAGCTTCCCTTGTTAGAAAATCTATTTTAGGAAACTTTGGTGCCAAAGTTAAGCTTATGCAATGCGATAACTGAGAGCTGTGAAATCGCACGAAATAACCCAGAGTATGAGCAGATAGGTAGAGAGGCAGAGGAAGGAGCGGTTAGGACCGGATAGAAGAGAGGTAAGGTAGAGAGGCAGAGGAAGGAGCGGTTAGGACCGGATAGAAGAGAGATATCTGAGATATAGAGCAGAAGAGAAGATTATGACCCAGTAGTAGCAGTTCAAGTTAATGTGGTTCTCGTTTTGGTAGTTTCAGTTGGGTTTTGCAGATATAGAGTGTAAGTTGTCGTTTGTCCTTTTTAGGACAGTTGGTAGCGTGTAACTTGTTAGTTTTTGTCCTCATAGATAGAAAGTAGATGTTACCAAGTTTGTCGCTTTAGTTGTGGACATTCTGCTACTGGTAATTTTTTTCCATTTATGGAAAATTCAGTGATGCATTGTGAATTTCAGCTGTATTGATATTTTTCCTTACGTCTGTAAGTATCGGCGTTTAGGTATTTATTGTTCTGGTCAGTCTATATTTTAGGCTGTCTCTCTTGGCAAACAAGTTCTTGCCGGGGAGTTGAGTAGTTTCCTGCAATTGTCAACTCTGTCATATAAGCAGCAATTGTTTCCATCTTCATAAAATCATCTTTCATTTTGCCATTAATAAACTTATGTTCTGTGTGTTAAACCTGCACTATTATTCATTACACCTCACTGTTGATATGTTGTCAAGTTAGGAGACTGCCAAGTCTAGATTAGTCTTACTGCTGTTGTCATAGTGGGAAAGTCATGTATCTGGCTAATTGTCTTGTTTCTTAGTGTTTAAAAGGGAAACAGAGGAGACGATCCTGGATCATATCCATTAAAGTTGAACTAGAGAGAAATGTTTATTTAAACGAAACAGTTGCTCATCTGGGAAGATTGTAGTAACAACAGCAGTACACTTCTTACAACCACTCTGGGTGCCCACAGAGCTGAGCGCTCAAGAATTGAAAGTGCCCAGCAAAAAACGCGCAATGCTAAAGCCAAGGCAGCACAAGCACCCACAATTGAATGTGGACGAGCATGTTCCGTGTGTGGCAAAACTTTCAAAGCTCGTATAGGGGTAGTTGGTCACGCACGGATACACCTCACACCTCACCCTATTTAGACCTATGAAGCTGTGATCACCATCGAAGACGATGGAAGAACAACAACAACAACAACAACAGTTCTTGATAGTTAGTGCCAATCTCAGGCACGCATTAGCATCACATAAACAGATACGTGTTCAGCTGGCGGCGTTCTTTTGGTGGACATCACATAAACATATATGTGTTCAGCTGGCGGCGTTCTTTTGGTGGACATCACATAAACATATATGTGTTCAGCTGGCGGCGTTCTCTTGGTGGACATCACATAAACATATATGTGTTCATCTGGCGGCGTTCTTTTAGTGGACATCACATAAACATATACGTGTTCAGCTGGTGGCGTTCTTTTGGTGGACATCACATAAACATATATGTGTTCAGCTGGTGGTGTTCTCTTGGTAGACATCACATAAACATATATGTGTTCAGCTGGTGGTGTTCTCTTGGTGGACATCACATAAACATATATGTGTTCAGCTGGTGGCGTTCTTTTGGTTGACATCACATAAACATATATGTGTTCAGACGGTGGCGTTCTCTTGGTGGACATCACATAAACATATATGTGTTCAGCTGGTGGTGTTCTCTTGGTAGACATCACATAAACATATTTGTGTTCAGATGGTGGCGTTCTCTTGGTGGACATCACATAAACATATATGTGTTCTGATCGTGGCGTTCTCTTGGTGGACATCACATAAACATATATGTGTTCAGATGGTGGCGTTCTCTTGGTGGACATCACATAAACATATATGTGTTTAGATGGTGGCGTTCTCTTGGTGGACATCACATAAACATATATGTGTTCTGATGGTGGCGTTCTCTTGGTGGACATCACATAAACATATATGTATTCAGATGGTGGCGTTCTTTTGGTGGACATCACATAAACATATACGTGTTCAGATGGTGACGTTCTCTTGGTGGACATCACATAAATAGATGCGTGCGCATCATCATCATTATTGCAGAATTACTTTAGTAGGTAGCTTCTTCTTGGACTGATAGAGAGGCAAACATATCGCAATTCTTCTTTAGTGGCAACTCTCTACTTCACGGGCAAGGCTGCAGTTCCAGGTACTCTTACAATAGACAAAGGGAAGACTGCAAGAGCCAGTTTGGACAGGCTGTGTAGGGCTGAGTGACAACAATCACATCAGGAGGATGATCGAGTCTAGGGGAGGAGAGGGGGAGTGGACTTTTTTCCGACCGTAGTGCCCGCGTTACCCACAACCAGGCAGGCCATCTTGCTCACAACCCACAGGCCTACATGACAGCTGTTAGGGAGGCAAAGTTCTGTAAGAGACATGCAACTGATTGACTGACTCACAACCAGGCAGGCCATCTTGCTCACAACCCACAGGCCTACATGACAGCTGTTAGGGAGGCAAAGTTCTGTAAGAGACATGCAAATGATTGACTGACTCACAACCAGGCAGGCCATCTTGCTCACAACCCACAGGCCTACATGACAGCTGTTAGGGAGGCAAAGTTCTGTAAGAGACATGCAAATGATTGACTGACTCACAACCAGGCAGGCCATCTTGCTCACAACCCACAGGCCTACATGAGAGCTGTTAGGGAGGCAAAGTTCTGTAAGAGACATGCAAATGATTGACTGACCCACAACCAGGCAGACCATCTTGCTCACAACCCACAGGCTTACAGGAGAACCATTAGGGAGGCAAAGTTCTGCAAGAGACATGCAAATGACTGACTGACCCACAACTGCTCCACCAGCAGGCGCACGCTCCAGTGGGTGTTGGAGTAGGAGGAGCACATCTGGGAATATCTTGGAGTGCAGAGATGCCAGTCACTGATTACAGAGCCCCAAGTTGACCTGGCATGATGCAAACCACACCATCCTGTCCTGTGCTGTCTGGTCAAGGAAAATATGGAGAAGAGTGCCTCTTTTGCTTATCTCTACTACTTTCAGATCATCAGACTTATGAATGGAAGTAAAGTATAGAATGAGGTCAATTCGTGTCTTTCTCTAACTGAATGCCGGATGACTAGAGCACAACGAATGACTTTGCAGCCAGTGACGGCTGTGACGGCTGTGTTAGTCCTACGGCACAGTTATCAGGGCCAGCAGGTCACAATTGACCAAGACCCTGACTTACCTCTCCACTGCTGCTCCTAGTAACACGCTCAGTCTGGAGACCAAGGACGACAAACAATGTCGCCTGTCCCTCTCAAACATCAGGCCCCAGGGATACCTCCTTCCCCCCCCCCCCCCCAAACCCAGGGCCTGGAATTGCACATTTTAAGAAATCTCTTTAAAACAGTGTCCAGATTTTAATCTGTTTTATACCGACCTGTATTTTACGTAACTTCTTTCAGAATGAGTTATTTGCTTTCATCGGACATGTTTTTATAAAAGCTGTTTAACTCCGACATGTTAGTCTAACTACAAGTTCAACCTTCTTGCCACGTTACTAAAGTTTAGAAAGAAATGTTTTGACTTTCACATATTCTCCAAGTCAGAAATTCCTTCATCAACATTGACACAGAACTCACCTGGTTCGAAAGAGGACTCCCTGACCCCTGCAAGGGACATCACACTCCCACAGCGACCACACTTCCCACTCAGCCATACCTGGCAGGTATATGTGTGTTTAGATGTAAGATTTACTATGTGCAACATCAAAGGCGGTGTTTAAGCAGGTAAATTGTAGCTGTTTTATAGGTCACCGGTCTTGACTTTGTTGAGCAGTGTCCTTGACAGCTGCTTACGTCAAGTTTTGATTGACATTTGTTATCACTGTTCTGTTCTCTCTGCAGCTGACGCCGTGGTGAACTCAAAGCGCAGGCACTGCGTCAAGTGAGGCCAGTGAATCACCGTGATCTGCTTGACTAGACAGAGAGTGTCCAGGGTGGGATCATGTCAAGTAGGGCCAGTGAATCACCGTGATCTGCTTGACTAGACAGAGAGTGTCCAGGGTGAGATCATCTCGTCACACTCTACTGCCGCTGTCAGCATGACAAGCACTAGCTAGCCTGTATGTAGGAGCACATTAGCTTATTACTAGGATCATCTGAAAGGCGTAGGATAGAATTTCATTTAGCTTGGTTCGGTGGCCTGTGTCGTCACTCTAGAACAGAGTATTTTTGTTTCTTTCAGGTCGACTACAGCAACAGCAATATTAGACATAGTCGACAACAACCACACAAATACTAGACATAATCAACCACAGCAACAGCAACACTAGACATAGGTGACCACAGCAATACTAGCTATAGTCGACCACAGCAAAGGCAGTACTAGACATTATCGACCACAGCAACAGCAGTACTAGACATAGTCGACTACAGCAACAGCAACACTAGACATAGTCGACTACAGCAACAGCAGTACTAGACATTATCGACCACAGCAACAGCAGTACTAGATATAGTCGACCACAGCAACACTAGACATTATCGACCACAGCAACAGCAGTACTAGACATAGTCGACTACAGCAACAGCAGTACTAGACATAGTCGACTACAGCAACAGTAGTACTAGACATAGTCGACTACAGCAACAGCAACACTAGACATAGTCGACTACAGCAACAGCAACACTAGACATAGTCGACTACAGCAACAGCAACACTAGACCATATTGCACTGTTCGGTCTTAGACCTCTTCATATATGAACTCTGCTTTCTTTGCTTTTAGCAATCCTCATCTGATAAATATATTCACAAATAACACAGCATAAAATAACATAACACGGTATGTTTAAGTAGTATTAGAACTCAAGTAGTACTAAACAGAAACTTATATTGAAGTAGTGCTAGAAATATGAACATGTAAATTAAGTCCACTTACAGAATAGAAATATATTTCAGAGATAATCTTCTTACATCCTTCCCGCGCCGTTAAACGTCACATAGGGCTCGCAAAGTAGTTGGCCAATTTTTCCTGTCTTCGCCAAGTCTTTCAACTTCATCAAGGGATTTTATGCCTGTTAATTTGGCCTCTCTTAACAATGACCTCTTCAGAGTTTCCCATGGTCTGCCTCTTTTTCTTCGGCCTGTTGTGTTCCACTTGATAGCTTGTTTTGGGATTCTCTGATCATTTCTTCTGTCAGAGATAATACTAAACATGAATTTAAGAACAAAAAGGGGGAGGGGAGAGGGGTGGGAGGAACATGTCAAAGAGAGTGACTATGAGTCATTGAAACACAAAACATGTAATACTTTCACACATGTAATACTTTCATACATGTAATACTTTCACACGTAATCTTTTCACAACATTTACAGAAAACAGAAGAAGCAGTCAGAAAGGGACTGGGTCATACAATCCACACTTTGTCTACTGGCAGTAAGTCCAGTTACGTTAATTAAATAATGGAAGAATCTGACATGAAAACAGCTACAGGGTCTTGGCAACCAACAGTTATTTCCTCATCACGTGACGTGTCCTTCCCAGATCGTTGTCGCTCTCACAGCCTCCCAGAATACAATGCGGTCTTGAGTAAGTTGACTGGCGTCTCACATGAGATGGCCCCTTTCCCTGGTGCTTGGCACAATGACTACTTTTATCAACCTCTCCAAACCATAATGTCTTTTGGCGTGCTGGAATATCTCATCTTTCTAACTTTGATGGTGTTTACAAACCAGTTTTCTACGGTACCTAACCGCCTCATTATCTCTTTATTTGATTTTCTTTCTGTCCATGATATTCTAAGTGCCCTTTTGTAACATTTCATTTCAAATACACTCTTTTCTAGTGATTTGTTAGGTGTCTGTGATTTGTTAGGCGTCTGTGATTTGTTAGGTGTCTGTGATTTGTTAGGTGTCTGTGATTTGCATCCATATGTTGTCACCTGGAGTATGTAAACTCCTAGTAAACGTAGTTTTGTTTTCTTGTTGGTACCTTGCCACATACTCTTCATCTCTGCTAGTTTCTCTGCTACAGCTGGTAGTCTCCTATTAATATCCACTGCATTCATCATCAGTGCTGATGACTGAACCTAAATATTCCAATTTATTTACATTTCCCAGCTTTTCATGGTCCACTGTTAGGGTTTGCTTTTCAGTTCGTCAGTTTTCAACTTTCTCTTACGTCACACAGTATCGCTTTGAAAAGACCGCCTTGCCTGCTTGATCTACGAAATGATCTTAGACACATAAAGTGGAATAATGTTCACTCATTGTAACGCTGGCCACAGTGGCACGTTGAGCTTAAGAAAATCTTATCCCACATAGGGGCCGGCAATGTTTCCTAATATTTCACAATAAAAGTACAACACTGTTTCACTGGTCACACTAACCTTGTGCCTTCTCTGTGTCAGCATGCATGCTGCACTCCTTTCTGAAGCCATCAAGAGAGATCTCCGAACTTGGAGGACAATCCTGTGCAGACATGACACATGAAAAACAAAAGGAAAACAAATATTGACGGTTCTAGAGAAGCGCACAGTTTCATGAAACGTAGGAAAGGGAACCACAGGTCTGGAAGCTGCTGACAGAACTTTAAAGTATTTGATTGACTAATGTCACTGTTACCAGGACCGCTCAACCTGAGACCAGAGCACGCCGGCAAATATGTCCTGGGTGGCGAATTTGTGCTGACCGGCGAATCTGTGCTGGCCAGCGCATCTGTCCTTAATGGCGAATTTGTGTTGGTCGACAAACTAGAGCAAGTTAGCGAACAGTAGCTGGTCGACTAACAGCCAGCTAGCGCACCATAGCTAGTCGACAAACCAGAGCTAGTCGACAAACCACAGCTAGTCGACAAACCACAGCTAGTCGACAAAGCAAAATCATAACCCACCCCCTCCGTGTGCTCATAGTAACAGGCTGCTGCGCCTCCTCGGCATGGCCGTCGGGCTTCTCACTGTCTTTAACATCTGCCTACTTTCTTAGTGGACTAGTAGATGATCGTAATCCACTCCAAGAAGATTCCATCACTGGATGTCATCATGGCACCTTCCACACAGAAAACGGGTCCGCAACACCAGGGAGACGATATCAAGGCCATATATATACCAGCAAAGACAAATAAACGACAAATAACTTTCATAGCGATGAAACTATTCTGATAGAAAACTCGTACCTGGTCGACATCGTCCAAACCCATGCCAGCTGTTGTGGCATACTGATGCTGCCCTGTTGTACCAAACAGGTAAACTCCGAAACGGACATTGGGCAGTTTATGGTGAAGCCTGTTCCACCCACGGCTGATGGTGAGAAGAAGAGTCACGTATTCTCCGTTCGTGCTGGCGATGTCTCTCGGCCTGTGAGTGAAGTGGATGCTGTTTTGAGTGAGTGAGTTGATCCTAGTGTGGTAATTATATGACCGATAAAAGTGGCTGTAACATCTTCTGTATGTTCCCAATGTTATCTGATATTTTGTTTCTTTTTTTTTTCGCCACGATACTGGAGCACTTCTGGATGACATCCATTAGAACAGTAGAATTTAGCAGATCACTATTTGTATTTATTACTCGCTCTTGCGTTTTCTGTTGTTCCTGACAAAGACCTTTTTTCTAAAATATTGATTGGTGTTAGCTACCTTTGACTTCCTTTTTCCTTTTCCTACGCGATCTTTCGTACCACAGAATCGTGTACTTTTTGCTCAGCAAATTTACATGTGTAAACATTTTGAAATACCGAATTTTAAACTCGAAGTGTTTAGTTTTCATTTAATAGGGTGAATACGAGAAAATATGGGCGAAGAAAGCAGTTTCAGATACAAGCTGAAAAGTAGAGAGAGTAGATGTAAGGGCAAACATCAGAAAACTGGAGCAGAAAGATTGGCAATGGTGGTGTCGGTGGCTATGCGTTTCATGGGAACACTAATGTTATTTGTGTACATTACGGTAACAATCTGACGCTAATTAGCGTTTCAAGCAAGCGAGCTACACACTGCTAGCACCCAGGATACAGCTAGACTTGTTCACAATAAACTGGCAGAGGGCTGTATTCAGTGCTTAGCAAGATGGCTGAGTGGATAGAGCGTTTGTACTGTCACTGCTAGGAGTTTAAACGGCATACCAGAGTTTATAGTTCGGGTCTTGGTGGTCATTATTTTTTTTTCTTTCTCTCATTTTTGAAATGATCTTTATTTTTTTTTCTTGACTAATCAAACACCAGTGTAGTCTACGGTTTTATAACTAAGCGAAGAATGATGTTGCTGGACTAACACCTCAAGAATGATGTTGCTGGACTAACACCTCAAGAATGATGTTGCTGGACTAACACCTCAAGAATGATGTTGCTGGACTAACACCTCAAGAATGTTGTTGCTGGACTAACACCTCAAGAATGTTGTTGCTGGACTAACACCTCCAGAATGATGTTGCTAGACTAACACCTCAAGAATGTTGTTGCTGGACTAACACCTCAAGAATGATGTTGCTAGACTAACACCTCAAGAATGTTGTTGCTGGACTAACACCTCCAGAATGTTGTTGCTGGACTAACACCTCAAGAATGTTGTTGCTAGACTAACACCTCAAGAATGTTGTTGCTGGACTAACACCTCCAGAATGATGTTGCTGGACTAACACCTCAAGAATGATGTTGCTAGACTAACACCTCCAGAATGTTGTTGCTGGACTAACACCTCAAGAATGTTGTTGGGCTAACACCTCAAGAATGTTGTTGTTGGAGTAACACCTCAAGAATGTTGTTGGGCTAACACCTCAAGAATGTTGTTGGGCTAACACCTCAAGAATGTTGTTGCTAGACTAACACCTCAAGAATGTTGTTGCTGGACTAACACCTCAAGAATGTTGTTGTTGGACTAACACCTTAATAATGATGTTGCTAGACTAACACCTCAAGAATGTTGTTGCTAGACTAACACCTCAAGAATGTTGTTGTTGGAGTAACACCTCAAGAATGTTGTTGGGCTAACACCTCAAGAATGTTGTTGTTGGACTAACACCTCAAGAATGTTGTTGTTGTTGGACTAACACCTCAAGAATGTTGTTGTTGTTGGACTAACACCTCAAGAATGTTGTTGTTGGACTAACACCTCAAGAATGTTGTTGTTGGACTAACACCTCAAGAATGTTGTTGCTGGACTAACACCTCAAGAATGTTGTTGTTGGACTAACACCTCAAGAATGTTGTTGCTGGACTAACACCTCAAGAATGTTGTTGCTGGACTAACACCTCAAGAATGTTGTTGCTGGACTAACACCTCAAGAATGTTGTTGCTGGACTAACACCTCAAGAATGTTGTTGCTGGACTAACACCTCAAGAATGTTGTTGCTGGACTAACGCTTGCAGAATGATGTTTCTGGACTAACACCTCAAGAATGTTGTTGTTGGACTAACACCTCAAGAATGTTGTTGTTGGACTAACACCTCAAGAATGTTGTTGCTGGACTAACACCTCAAGAATGTTGCTGGACTAACACCTCAAGAATGTTGTTGCTGGACTAACACCTCAAGAATGTTGTTGCTGGACTAACACCTCAAGAATGTTGTTGTTGGACTAACACCTCAAGAATGTTGTTGCTGGACTAACACCTCAAGAATGTTGTTGCTGGACTAACACCTCAAGAATGTTGTTGCTGGACTAACACCTCAAGAATGTTGTTGCTGGACTAACACCTCAAGAATGTTGTTGCTGGACTAACGCTTGCAGAATGATGTTTCTGGACTAACACCTCAAGAATGTTGTTGTTGGACTAACACCTCAAGAATGTTGTTGTTGGACTAACACCTCAAGAATGTTGTTGTTGGACTAACACCTCAAGAATGTTGTTGTTGTTGGACTAACACCTCCAGAATGTTGTTGTTGGACTAACACCTCAAGAATGTTGTTGTTGGACTAACACCTCCAGAATGTTGTTGCTGGACTAACACCTCCAGAATGTTGTTGCTGGACTAACACCTCCAGAATGATGTTGCTGGACTAACATCTCCAGATCCTCAACTTTTAATAAAATTAATCTGATCTTTTTTTTTTTTGCAGCAGCAGCAGCTTTTACCCAACAAACTAAACCCGCATCTACCCCCACAAACTAAACCCGCATCTACCCCCACAAACTAAACCCGCATCTACCCCCACAAACTAAAGTCACATTTACCCACACAAATTAAAGCCAATTTACTGACAGATAGAAGCAGAAGGATGAGTTAACTTGACAACTCACCCACAAACATTGTTATGGCATACACCATCTTTGTTCTTCTCTTGAATGACAACGACAGCGAAGTTCATGAAAACTTTCCGCTCTATAAAATTCCTGTCCACGGTCCTGTGTTGTCGAAATTTGGCATACAGATCTATTTAAGTTTTTCATAAAGCAATAATTTCTCAGTGAAACTAAATACCGTATATCATTTTTATAAGTCAACAAACAGCCAAATTTGTAAACATTATTTTTTTTAATGGAGAAATTGTAACTACGTCATGCACTATAATAACAGTATGACACAGATGATAGGTAGCAGTCAATCAGGAAAAAGTACGACACAAATACTACAACAGGTAGTGGCCAATCAGGATACAGTACGGCACAAATACTACGACACGAAATAGCCAATCAGGATACAGTACGGCACAAATACTACGACACGAAATAGCCAATCAGGATACAGTACGACACAAATACTACGACACGAAATAGCCAATCAGGATACAGTATGGCACAAATACTACGACACGAAGTAGCCAATCAGGATACAGTACGACACAAATACTACGACACGAAATAGCCAATCAGGATACAGTATGGCACAAATACTACGACACGAAATAGCCAAACAGGATACAATACGGTACAAATACTACAACAGGAAGTAGACAGTTGGGATACAGTACGACACAAATACTACGGCAGGAAGTACACAGTCGGGATACAGTACGACACAAATGCTACGACAGAAAGTAGCCAGTCGGGATACAACTACCTTCTTGAAACATAAAAGAAAAGAAAAGCAACAGGCACAAAAGCTTACTTATCATGTTTTCTGTCCCTTCTTCTTCTTATCTTTTTTTCTATTTTCGTCGTCATCGCTTCATACCTGATATCACCTTGATCTTCTGCCTTCTCACATGGAAGGCGACTGCACTGGTCCCTAAACCTCTTGTGTCCTGCATTTTCAATATGCACGCGGCCAAACTGAATCAGTTCATTTTTTAATGCTATCCACCAATATAAATCGATGTGGACCGTATTCTACTTTTCCCTCTAGTATGCTCTTCGTTATTGTATTGTGCCTTTTGAAATGACCCACATATTTTTAACTGCTTGGTTCTAATATTTTTTATTAGTTCTCTTTTCTGTTTCAGCTGATTTACTGCTTCTTTCTTTGCTCTTTTCTGTCCATGAAATTTGTCGTATTCTTCTGTACATCTGTGATCTTTGACATTTTAAACCTTAATTTCTTATTAAGCTAAACATCCTTACGACACACACTGCAGATTTCAAATGTCAAAGAGATCATTTCTATGTATCCCTGTACCTCAGTTTTGCTAGACCATAAGGCCCCCTTGCCCCGCTTGATTGAGTTCAGGGTTGCCATCTA
This sequence comes from Achatina immaculata, assembly GCA_009760885.1. Classification (NCBI taxonomy): domain Eukaryota; kingdom Metazoa; phylum Mollusca; class Gastropoda; order Stylommatophora; family Achatinidae; genus Lissachatina; species Lissachatina immaculata. Next base: position 3,121,316 of record CM019698.1, read on the forward strand.
TTCTTATTATGTGCTCCAGATCATCCCAACCTTCATCTGGTTAGTGCCACCGGAAGCTTAGCTCGCTGCCCCGTGCCTCAAGAGTTGCTTAGCTTTGTCGTGTCCATCTAATCTACATTGTTTTCAGAATAGATGGCAAACCTTAACTCAAGCAAATAAACCGGACTTGTGGGGCAAGGGGGCCTTATGGTCTAGCAAAACTGAGGTACAAGGACACATAGAAATTATCTCTACGAGATTTTTTTTTTAAATCAACCATAAGGCCGGGTTAGAACTTGTGAAAGGCAGCGTCACTTAGACAGCAGTTCTGAATAAGGTGTAGCAACAGCACAGGCTAAGAGTGACAGACCTTGCACCCCAGAGATGTGATTTGTAAACGTATGATATCTCTGTCCCTCGATATGCAAACACTTGAAGATACAGGCGAGCCAGAAACTGTTCAGCATAATAGTGGTCAACACTAGAAAACTAAAATTTGTCTTCTACAAAACTGCCTTTCAAGACCTAAAGTGTCATTGGGCAATTGCTGCTTTAATCATGTCCCGTGACATTATACTATCTAGATATTTTAAATGCTAGCACCTTCACAGTTCTACGCCACAGCACTAAGAGGTAGGGATGCTACCATCTGTCCTCTCTGCCTTTTGTTTTCCCAGGGAAACCCCAGGTTCCTATTTTATGAGACTTGTTCGATCCAGGTGCAGATCTATCCAAAAAAAAATCCTTCCCAGTTTAGAAATGACCCAGGCCGTAAGCGAGTGTATTAAACATGATAAAATAAAAAGACGCATCAGGTTTCTTTTAAAAATGGGTCTCACCAAAAGATGTACACATCCAGGAACTGTTCTGTTGGAATAATATTGAACATGCAGGTTGACCTGTCACCGCCTACGCCCTTCATAAATGCCACAGCCTGGACACGCGTCCTGGACGAGACAACGGTAACTTCCTCTTTAGACTCAATCTGTCAAGAACGATAACCAAGAAATTACTTGTCACCTGAGGACTGATGGCGTCGGATTACATCAGTTCAACACTGCATGATGTTATTTTGTTCATCTCCTGATGTTCTAAATACCCTGAAATGTATTATATGGAGGCACACTCTCTCGGAGCTTGTAAGGAACGCCTTGTGTAACAAACCGAGACAAATACCTCTCAGAGAAATCCTTAAATCCAGTTTTGTTAATTTTTTTCACACAATTACTTTTTTTGCTTTGATCTACTTGTATGTGCTCAGTCTGAATTTTGGGGTTTTGTTTTGTTTTGTTTTGATGGCTACCACGGGTGAAGGGGAAATCATGAGACATTAGTTAGTGATGGAGCCGGACAGCAAGTGGGAACTTAATTTTCGGAGTGTTGAAAAAGTATACTTCTCTGCAGGCTCCGCTGCCATCCAGAGCCGCCCATGATTGCCTGGGTGACCCGACTGATGCAAGACAGAAGAATATGTCATCAGACAAGAGCCGTGTCCAAGGCTGACTCAGCAGCTCTGATAACCCGCACTGCCCCTCGCACGTGACCTCACATCCTTGGCAAAATTAACTACGTCATTTCCTTGACAATATTAATTATGCTAGTCACAGTGACGTCACTTCCTTGACAATGTTAATTATGCTAGTTACAGTGATGTCCCTTCCTTGACTATATTAATTATGCTAGTCATAGTGACGTCACCTCCTTGACAATATTAATTATCTAGTCATAGTGACGTCACTTCCTTGACAATATTAATTATGCTAGTCACAATGACGTCACTTCCTTGACAATATTAATTATGCTAGTCATAGTGACGTCACTTCCTTTACAATATTAATTATGCTAGTCACAGTGACGTCACTTCCTTGACTATATTAATTATGCTAGTCACAGTGACGTCACTTCTTTGACATTAATTATGCTGGTCGTGGCTACGTCACTTCCTTGACAACATTAAATTTGCTGATCAAGGTTAACCCTGAACCCTGACAACTTTGAAAGTGTTAAACGCAGCAATATATGACAGCAAAGCTTGTAATATATGACAGCAAAGCTTGTAGTATGATTATAAAGCTAAACGAGCCAACTAAGACGTGTATAAAGCAAAGGGTCGCTAGCTACGTAGTGTTAGAGTAGTTCGAGATCAGGTCCAGAGAAGAAGATTAAGTTAAGAACGTGTGAGAGAGAGAGAAAGAGAGAGAAGCTTGGGAAATGAAGGACGTTAGTTAAGATAGACGTACGAAGATGGCTGACCAGAGTATGCTCCTGCGACGCCCACTGTATTTGCCTTTGTGATACAAGAAGAGCTATCATTGCGTTGTTATCACGTCTCGTGAGAACTTACATATCGTCAGTCGTCAGCGTTCTGCATTAAACACCTCCATATATTCTAACCAACCAGTGGTGTTATCTCCTTGTGGTTGTCCTGCATGAGGGCTGGTCCTGTAGCTGCTCCATGCACGATCACAACCGAAGACTTTACTTAATACATCTCCTCTACTACAGCATCACTTACGCACACTTAAGGGAACACTTACTTATATATGTTCTCGGACAGTAAATGATGTTAAGGATGGTGATATGTGTTCCTTGACACAGTTACTGATTTTAGCCATGACAATGTTTGCTCCGTGACAAAATTAGTGACGACAAACACAACGTTGAGCAGCTCACCTCAGCAAAGTCACCGGACTCAGATAAGTAGATTAGCTTTGTCTTGTTCCCAGATCTGACGGTTATCTCTGTCATCCTGCTACTGGCCACAAAGCGGAACAGAGCTGTGGACTTTTGTGTCTTGAAAGCAGAATTTCCAGGCAAGACAAAATGTTTTCCCCACTTACTGATTGGCAGGAGCTGCTCTAGATTCATGACAGTGTTAAAATGTGTCACAGAAGGAACGGTTCTGCACCAACATATCAACATAACACACAAAATGTCTAGTGCAACTGTGGGTGAGTCTCTCTGAGTGTGCAGAGCAAAACTGTTACTCCCTTCCTATCCCTCGTTGCTATGAAAACGAAGCAGTTTACTGTGTTGTATGAAGTGTGGTATGTTCTATACGTGTATCACTACAGCGCGTGTGCTACTGGTTCGCCAGCCTTGGTCTAGTATTTATTTGGAGGAAACACAAGTTATGGATGACCATTCATTCATTCATTTGCATGTCCCTTGCGGAACTTTGCCTCCCAAACAGCACTCCTGTAGGCCTCTCGGATGACCAAGAGGAAAAATAATGTTCATAATTATGTGAAACTGAAAGTGAACCACAACTTGCATTTTCTTTATGTTTCGTGTGATAAAATAACATCTGCAGCTCGCCATGACGTATGTAGATGATAGAAACGATATCTGTGTAAATCTTGCGATGAGGAAACTTTTGTGTTCACTATGGTCACATTATATCGCATATTTGATTTAGTATGAATAAAAGCATTGCTCGTCAAATCTGTCTACCGTAAACAATTTTTATATAAGTCAGATTTCACATTTTTCAAAGTTATTTTCACATCCTTTTGTACAAGCTGTGCTCTGTGAATAGTTGCCCTGCCACTGTCTGTAGAATAAATGCATAGCAGATGTCTAATTTCTACACTATTGAAAATGGTTATTAATTTTTAAATTGTAACTTAGATGACAAAATGGTCTTCCATTTTGCCCTCAGCATTAAAATAGGCACTGGGTCTGCCCTCAGTTATCCCTTTCATTTTCATCCCAGAGTAACTCAGCGCTTTTGAACAGAATATCCCCGCATGTGATATGACCTTCTTCATACAGATAAATACAAACTGACAAATATATCTTACATCTTACACCCTTCCCGTGCCGTTAAACGTCACATAGGGCTCGCATAGTTGTTTGCCAAGTTTTTCTGTTCTCGGCGAGTCTTTCAACTTATCAAGGGATATTATGCCCACTAAACTGGCTTCACTTAACAATGTCCTCTTTAGAGTTTCACGTGGTCGACCACTTTTTCTTCGACCTGTTGTGTTCCACTTGATAGCTTGTTTTCGGATTCTCTGATTGTTTCTTCTCATCACATGACCTATATATGTCCATCTTCCTTTTCTTATCACACATGAGACAGGTTGTTGTTTGCTCATCTGTCTTATCTCTGCATTGTTCTTGAATTCGTCTCATTTTATACCAAGTATTTTCCTTAGGCATTTGTTTTCAAAAGAGTCTAATTTCTTGTCTATTTCTTTAGTTGATTTCCAGCTTTCGCATGCATAAATGAGGGTGGATATCACATTTGAATTGAATAATCTTAACTTGGTTTTTGTGCTTATAACTTTTGAATTCCATATGTTTTCACGATTTTAAAAGGACAATGCTGCTTTTGCAATTCTATTTCTAACTTCCTTCCTGGTGTCACCATCCTGGTCTATGTAGCTGCCAAGGTATGCAAACTGATTTACTTCATCAACAGCTGTTCCTTCTACATATATTTTTCCTTCTTGATTAATGAGAAGTTTCTTTATTTTTGTTTTGTCTTTGTTAATTTCAAGACCTAATTTGCTAGCCAAAGAAGACAGGAAATCTGTTTTTTTCCTGCATCGATTTCACATTTTCACTGATAATAGTTATGTCATCAGCAAAATCAAGATCTTCTATTTGGGTTCCATGTACCAAATCAATGCCTGCTTTACCTATGCTGCATCTTTTCATTATAAAGTCTATGGCAATTCCAAAAAGCAAGGGAGATAATATATATCCTTTGTTCATTCCTTTTTCTGTCTTGACTGCACAAACATATCCGTTGTAGAGATCTCTAACGATGTTGACAATTTTAGATGGTATTAAGCAAATGATCGTTCAGCTGAGCTAAATCTTCGCACTAGGCCACACATGTTTTAAGTGAATTGAAAGAGCAGTTGAGTTTCCAGACAAAGCTGTCATAGAGGAAGGGCAAGCAAGGAATGGATTGAGCTGAAATCATCAGCGCTATAAGAGAAGCTGTTTGAACAAAGGGAACTACACTGACATCATCAGCGCTTTAAAAGGAAGCTGTTTGAACAAAGGACTATACTGATATCACCAGCGCTATAAGAGAAGCTGTTTGAACAAAGGACTACACTGACATCACCAGCGCTATAAGAGAAGCTGTTTGAACACTGACAACTGTGAATCAGCTTAGTTGTCAAGAATGAAGGAGCTAAGGTGAAACTTGGGATGGAGAGAAAGAAATGGAAAATTCATCCAGAGCTCCAGATAGATGGTAAGCTGAACTAGAACAGCTGAAAGTGCTATTGAAGAGGACATCAGAGCACCCGTGGGCATGTTCGGGATTTAGGGATGTTGATCCTTCCTAATTAACTAACTAACTAACTAACTAACTAACTAACTAACTAACTAACTAACTAACTGACTGACTGACTGACTGACTGACTGACTGACTGACTGACTGACTGACTGACTAACTAACTAACTAACTAACTAACTGACTGACTAACTAACTAACTAACTAACTAACTAACTAACTAACTAACTAACTAACTAACTAACTAACTAACTAACTAACTGACTGACTGACTAACTAACTAACTAACTAACTAACTAACTAATTCATAACAACTCCAGCGCGAACACGTAAGTGGTTTATATTGGCGAATTTTTTCCGAGGAAAAGAATGTTTTTCTTTACAAATTCATAAAAAAAAATTGTAGAAAAAAATAGTTTCAGATTAAAAACGACAAAAGGGCAAGGAAATAGATTTGGAGTGCGGTAAGGATAATTAAATCGTATGAAAGAGAGCGAGAATGCTGGAGTGGACATCACTTAGTATGCATGGGCGACAAGTCATGGGCTCTTGTCTGCGCGTGTTCGAAATTATTTTCATTCATTGGGTTTTCGTGGAGCTGTGGAGCAGGTGCACTGAGCAGTGATTCTCTAACGGTGGAGGAGATCAGAGCGTTGGAAGATTCTAGTAGTGGAGGAGATCAGAGCGTTGGAAGATTCTAGTAGTGGAGGAGATCAGAGCGTTGGAAGATTCTAGTAGTGGAGGAGATCAGAGCGTTGGAAGATTCTAGTAGTGGAGGAGATCAGAGCGTTGGAAGATTCTAATAGTGGAGGAGATCAGAGCGCTGGAAGATTCTAACAGTGGAGGAGATCAGAGCGCTGGAAGATTCTAACAGTGGAGGAGATCAGAGAGCTGGAAGATTCTAACAGTGGAGGAGATCAGAGAGCTGGAAGATTCCAACAGTGGAGGAGATCAGAGAGCTGGAAGATTCTAATAGCTAAAGAGATCAGAGCACTGGAGATTCTAATAGCTAAAGAGATCAGAGCACTGGAAGATTCTAATAGCTAAAGTGATCAGAAAACTGGAAGATTCTAATAGCTAAAGAGATCAGAGCACTGGAAGATTCTAATAGCTAAAGAGATCAGAGCACTGGAAGATTCTAATAGCTAAAGTGATCAGAAAACTGGAAGATTCTAACAGTGGAGGATATCAGAGCACTCATAGACTCTTAACACTTGAGGAGACAAGAGCACTAATAAACACGTCGGCAGTTCTTGGGTGATTACCTTTCAATATTCTAACATTTTTCAAAAACATTTTAAAAACTTTTCAAAACATTCTAAAAGACTTTTGGAAAATATTTTTAGAGAACACACACACACACACACACACACATACGCACACATAAATATTAATAAACAGGTTCTAGCAATAAGTGAGACAGTCTTACAAGCAGCATGATGATGATGATTTAACTAGATTATTATTGTAAATGTTCAGAAGAGCTAAGATATGCAAGGAATACTGCAAGGGGGGGGGGGGGGGGGGGGCTGCACTTCACTGTGCCATTTAGACTGACCTTCCAGGTGGTTCACTCTGGGAGCTTCAGCTGAGACGTATGAGACATTTGCTGACACGTCTGTTGAGACAATTGTTGAGGCGTCTGTCGAGACATTTGTTGAGGAATGTTTTGAAACATTTATTGGGGAGTCTGTTGACATGTTTGTTAAGGCATGTGTTGAGACATGTGTTGGAGCGCGTGTTGAGACATTTGTTGGGGCATGTGTTGAAATGTTGTGAGGAGCGACTGATGTTCCAACGTTTCCTGCCGTCACAAGAATGGGTTTGTTCGCGTGGACGTGGTTACCTGTAGACAACGAAAACTGGTTATATGTGGATAAACTGGTTATATGTGGAGAAACTGGTTATATGGCGGAGAGACAGGGCGTAGTCAAATAATATGTTTAAATTCAAACTTCTAAAGAAGTTTTAACTCTTAAATTCATAACTGTATATAAGCAGAATAGTTCCACCTACAAAAACCATCAAACACAAAATTTAAAAAAAATTATGCAGTATTCATTCATTCATTCATTCATTCCTTTGCATGTCCCTTGCGGAACTTTGCCTCCCAAACAGCACTCCTGTAGTTCTCTCGGTTCTGAGCAAGATGGCCTGCTTCTGATGCATCCATTTGCAAATCATCAACGATGTCTTGCAGCCATCTTCACCTTGGTCTTCCTCTTTTTCTTTTTCTCATTATGTACCCTTCCAAGACGGTCTTCTCTAGATTATTATGAAGTTTAATGTGTCCAAAATATTCAAGTTTTCTCTCTTTAATCCTCTTTACTAGCCAGCTTTCTTCAATATTAAGTTCTTGTAGTATAGATAAAATGCAGTATAAGCACTAGTAAAATATTCTGTAAAATTTATTTATTTGCTTATTTATTTATTATTATTATCATTATTATAACAGAGATATATTATCCCCTAAAATATTTACTTTAAAAGTATAAGAAAGAAATGAAGAAAGAAGAAAAGAAAGAAAGAAAATGGGAAAAACAGAAATTCAAATCTTATGTAACGAGGAATGAAGAAAAAGTAGAACTAAAGAAGAAAAGGAAAAGAAAGAAATAAAGAGAAAGAAAGAACATTCCAGAAGCAGAGTAGAAAAACGAATTTGTCACGTGTGGGAAGTAAGAGTGGTGTCCCCTGGCCAGGCAAGTGTCAGATCTTGGTTGCCTTTCTTAGCTAACTATCAAGTCTTGATCACGTGACCAACACAAAAGCTCAACATTCGGCCACATGATCAGCGCAAACAGTCAACATTCGACCACACGATAAGCACAAACAGTCAACACTCGACCACATGATCAGCGCAAACAGTCAACACTCGACCACGTTATCACCTCAGACACTCAACAACTGACCATGTGATCAGCGCAAACAGTCAACACTCGACCACATGATCAGCGCAAACAGTCAAAACCTGAAAAAGCTGCCAGAAATACTCAGTAACGTTTCCTTCATAATTTTTTCCCTTACTCCCTCTGCTTATCCACTTCATTTTTGCCACGCCTCTCTCCCTCTCTCCCCCCCTCTCTCTCTATCTCTCTCTCTCTCTCTCTCTCTCACTCACATGCACATATGTCTATAAATTATGCATTTAAAACACTTACCTGTCAAGCCATTGTCTATAGCTAAATAAACTTGGTACCTGAAACAAAACAACTCTAGCTGAAAGTTAGAACACATACACATACCACATAAACACCCACACATTCATTCCATAAGCACACCCATAGACACACACATTCATATATATATATATATATATATATATATATATATATATATATACATAAACACTACAGGGATAGATAGACAGAGAGATAAATGGACAGACAAACAGACAGAAAGACAGGCAGATAGATAGATAGAGATAGATAGATAGATAGATAGATAGATAGATAGATAGATAGATAGATAGATAGATAGATAGATAGATAGATAGATAGATAGATCTTTATTTCAAAAAGGTTAAGAATTGGGCACGCAGGCCCGTCTGACATTCTGCCCTTTATCATGCATCTTTCACTGTATTCCAGACATTCTACAAATATGCTGTTCATGTAACAAACATAATTAACATTGACGCTGAGAGACATAAAATAAAATATAACATTTACGTTTCGCTTTTAAACATTCACTCAGTACAGAAGTAACTACAAACATATATAAATGACTGTCTACTAAACAAAATTTTCGGGACTATTCAGAAAACAATTAATTGTATTCGATGCCTGTAAGAGCAGTTTAAGATAACTTTTAAGTTTTATAATTCATGAAGGCATGTAATCGACATCAAATAGGTATTGGGAAAGCTTGTAGTTGTAGGAAGGAGTATAATTTATATTTTTTATACAGGATGGGACGGTATTCCAAAGATGAGCAGCAGAATAACTAAAGCTTTTCTTGTAAAGATCAAGTCTAGGTTTTGGAAGACATATGTTGTTCAAGCGTTGACTGCACTTTGGGCTAAATTTAAACAGTTTCCATAGATAAGTTAGACAGACAGACGGACAGACAGACAGACGGACAGACAGACAGACAGACATATAGATAGATAGATAGATAGATAGATAGATAGATAGATAGATAGATAGATAGATAGATAGATAGATAGATAGATAGATAGATAGATAGATAGATAGATAGATAGATAGATAGATAGATAAATCACATTACTAACTTGTCAAGTTTGATTACAACGTGTTGTCCTTTCTTCATATTTTCCTCAGTCAAGTACTGAATTGTGCCATGTTTGTTCCGAATGTTCCCTCTGCCAGAATTGTTTTTTGGGTAAATTACCACATCAGTCTTATCATTTGTCGCGATAACAGTAAAAAATGCTTTCTCGCTGTAAACAGAGATGTTGTTATAGAGATTATCCCTGTTTATTGATTTAAAAAAAAACAAAAACAATAATAACAGTCGCATGATTGAACGTATAATAAGATTCGTAAAATGGGACAAATAGCAACACCAGCATGATCTAACAAACAATAGCATTCGTATGATAGGAAAAAATAGGCTAGGATGTACAAGATTGTGGAAGAAAAGTTTCATGAAAGTGTAGCAGGTAGGGGATCTCCATACATGCAAGTGTGGTGCACTTGTCGTAGGCGATCATGTTTCTACATTTTTAACAGTCCTCGGTATCTGTTTTCTTATCTGTTGCTATTCTTATCCCTTTTATCGCAGCATTTATACGTGATCTTTTTCTTTGTCTTCATTCATTCTTTTCCAGTAACAGTCTGGGGTTTTTTTTGTAAACTTGTGCCTTTTCGTGGCCTGCAGACAGAAATGTATTTCCGTGTATGCGAGTTTTAGTTTTCACTTTCTCCAAAACTTCTCTGAGTACTTCTTTATTTGCTTTTTTCCATCCACGTTTTGTGTGTTTATTGCACGCTATCCCTAAAAACAATATCTATTGTTTTATCTCTTTGTTTATTGTACACGTCAACAAACACTGCTACGCTGTTTTTCTATCCGTCCTGTTTCTTCTTCCTTATCATTTTATTCATGTCCCTAAAGCTGTCATTTTTAATCCCGCGTTGTCTTGCTTTCTCAGGATATTGCATATTTATATATGAAGGAAAGTATAAAAAATAAACCCAAAACCACACACCCACACCACACACACACCCACAAACACACCACACACACACCCACAAACACACCACACACACAGAGTTACACAATATCCTAGACCATCACAACAAGCACCACCATTCAGGGGAGTGTTTCAGCCCTTTACACTTCTGAAACTGCTCTGCGGACATGTAGGATTCACTTTCAACAACCACGCCGTCTACAAGCTGTTACTAGTTCTTACGGTAACGTGGTATCCTACTCATGTAGAATTTGAATATAGTTCAGAAAAAGTCTAAATTGAGGGATTGGGGGTGGGGGGAGAGTGGCCGAAAACAGACAAGATGTAAAGAAAAAAAAATCCACAACTAGACGTACGTACACGAGACAAGGAATATAAAAGTCTCTCCCAGCTTGGTCAACAGGAAAAGCCAGGAAGGCTTCCGGGTGTCTGACGCTGTAAGTATTGACCACAGTGAACCAAACGTCGTTGGTGGACGTCACCAGGCAGGTGTCGTTGTAGATACCACTAATTCTATGTCTGGGGATTGGACAAAAAAACGTTATTTCACATTACAACAGAATCTCCTACCAGGCGTTCATCCAGGAAATTTAGGAGAAAACCACATTTAATAAACAAGTAAGCTTAACTATCTTCTCTACTAAGTGCAGTTTTGGTCTAATTGTGTCTGTCTTTATTTTTAATTAAAGCAAAATAGACTCTTGATTACTTTGACAAAATTAACTGTGTATGCGTTTGATCCTGTGTAGTTGTTGTTTGTTGTTTAGAAATTTTCTGATTTGTCAGATGAAGTTTTTGCTTTTGAAAATATTACATTTTATGTTGCCTGATTCACTTTTCTCATGAAACAAATAGTATTTTCATAAATTATTACATTATAAATATAGTACTCGAAAAAAAATGGTCCTATCACAAGATTATAATATTTTTTATTGGGAAAAAGATTCATAGAAATCCACAGTAGATAACCCCGTGTATGTCTTCACGCACATCATCTTAATGTTATCAATATCACCAGAAGCGACCTTTATCATGATGTCCATTATTTGGTTGTCTCACAAGAGTCTAGGATTAAAACTATTACTTTCAGATTTTCCACATTATTTAGCTGCTTCTCTTATTTCTTCTACAACTTAGTCTGAATTTTCCTATCTAGATATTTCTTCTACAACTTAGTCTGAATCTTCCTATCTATATATATTTCTTCCACAACTTAGTCTGAATCCTAATATCTAGATATTTCTTCTACAACTTAGTCTGAATTTTCCTATCTAGATATTTCTTCTACAACTTAGTCTGAATCTTCCTATCTATATATTTCTTCCACAACTTAGTCTGAATCCTAATATCTAGATATTTCTTCTACAACTTAGTCTGAATTTTCCTATCTAGATATTTCTTCTACAACTTAGTCTGAATCTTCCTATCTATATATATTTCTTCCACAACTTAGTCTGAATCCTAATATCTAGATATTTCTTCTACAACATAGTCTGAATCCTCCTATCTAATCAGTATTCTACAACATAGTCTGAATCCTCTTATCTAATCAGTCTTCTACAATATAGTCTAGATCCTCCTATCTAATCAGTCTTCTACAACATAGTCTGGATCCTCCTATCTAATCAGTCTTCTACAACATAGTCTGAATCCTAATATCTAATCAGTCTTCTCCAACATAGTCTGAATCCTCATATCTAATAATTCTTCTCCAAAATATTATTTGAGCAGTCTGCTCCAATCTTGCCTGAGTTCTCTTATCTGATCAGTTTTCTCCAACTTTGTCTGACTCTTCTGATCTGATCAGTCTTCCCCTGACTGATATAGTAATGCCCTTGTTTATTTCCTCAAGTCAGTTTCTTTCCTCCTCCTCAAAGCATGCTTTCCATTGCTTTCTCCTTAAAACCCGCCTCTTTTGTTTTCTTTGTTTCCTCTTCGTTTCGTTCGACTGCGTGTTTTCTCTTCTTTAAGCTTTGCCAGTTACCAGAATGGAATAGTAATTTTAAAAAAAGCAGTTTGACTAGCATATCTCTAACAAAATATCTGTATGTAAGAAACTCTTTAGTGTGGAGAGTGGAACAACAACACAGTTCTTTCAGATCATCAGAGGAAGTATCCCCCCTCAGACAAATGTTTCGGCCCTATTAAACTCCTGACACTCTAAGGGGGGTGGGTTCCTCTGGGTCATGACTCCCAGAGGTCTTGTGAGTTGCTGCTTTTCTTTTCGTCCCGGGATTGAACCCATGATCTTCCAGTTGGAACTGCACTTTGAAGTGCGTCTTTAGCGATTTAGCTACGGAGGACTGGTATTGGTTGTGACAAACGAAATTATTTATGTTCTCAATGCTTGTTTCGCATCCTCACAGCCAGCATAAGTCCTTTTCTGCTGTTTCTGAAAGGCTTCTCAATGCCCTTGCTCTTGCTTGTCCCTTTATGCCCAGTTGCTTACATAGGTCATCTGCTGATGTTGCTACGAATCCTCTCACTCCCACTTCTACAGCTATCACTTTTGCCCTGACTCCTGCCCCCTGCCTCAGTTGCTTGACCAGATCATTGTACTTCTCACATTTGAATAGATACTGCTCCTCTATTCTTGTTTTATACGGAACCGTAAGTTTGATCATTATTAATTCCTGTTTTTCTGTGGAGTACACTATAATGTCCGGTCGCATTCCTGTGTTCTTGATGGCAGTAGGTAGGTCTTCTATCACGTCCCAGCCATTTCTACCATCTTGCAGTGATGGTAAGGGAATGTCCCTGATTTCAATATTCGATGTCGTACCAGCGCCTATGGAGTATTTAGGTGGGACTTCAACTCTTTTGCTGTTATTTGCTTTATCTTTTGCCCTGTCTACTATGGCTACTAGTTCCTGCAGCACTCTGTTGTGCCGCCAGGCGTAGCGTCCTTGACCTAATGATACTCTGCATGCTGACAGCACATGTTCCAATGTTTGCCTTTCGTTGCAGAGAGGGCACTTTGTGTCTTCTGATAAACCCCATATGTATAGGTTAGAGCCTGTAGGCAGGAGGTCATAAGTAGCTCTGATGATGAAGATGAGTCTCAAGGGTGCCATTTTCCAGATGTCATTCCATATTAGTGATCTCTGCAGGACTTCCTCCTATGTTGTCCATTGACCTTGCTGTGCCTGTTGGACTGCCTTCTGGACCCGCTTGTCATCCTCTGAATTCCTTACTTCGCTGATGATCATATCCCTTCTTTCCTTACAGGAGGCCTTTGACCACCATTTGATTTCGCCATGATCAAATACCCTTCTGTTGGTCTGGGTGTATCCTATTACTTCTTTCAGCTCCTGCGTTTCCCTGGCTGTGGTCACTTCCTCACCTACTTTCCATTTTTTCGTTCAGTTTTAAAGGTTGGCTGCACTTCTCGTACCACCAGATCTGTAGATTCTTGTAATATCATTGCAGGCCTTACCTTTCCTACCTTGTAATCTTCAACCACAGATCTGAAAGGCAGCTGCAGTTTGCTCTTCTTGCAGTACAGCGCTACATCAGTTAATCCTGGTGGTACGCCCAACCAATTTCTTATGGCTTTATTTATCTTTCTTTCGACTGCCTCTACTGTGCTGGTACTTACTTCGTAAATGAGTAGTGGCCACATCAGTTTTGGAATCAGCATGAACTGAATGCACCATATTTTAAATTTACCCAGTAGCCTGCTTTTGTCTATGATGTTCAGTCCATTGTGTGCCATTTGTATGACCTGCTTCACCGCGTTTGAGTCTTTCATGGAAGCATCATATACTCTGCCAAGGCTCTTCACTGGCTCTTCCTCTACAGTTGGGATTATTTGATTTGCTACTGTGTAAATCTTTCTATCACTTTCCTCTTTACGAGTGACAGACTTCTTGACTTCTTTGGCTTGAAGCTCATGCCGCACCATATGATAAGGCAACCCAAACTTTCTAACATCTTTCGTGCCTGTGTTGTTATTACTGTTGTGTCATCCATGAACGTGTAGAGCTCTCTGGGCTGAATCCTGCGGGATGTGGCGTTCACGTCTCTCAGAGGATATGTCACGACAACTTCTGCACCGGCAGCATGGTTTGTCACGATGTACACACGAGCCGCCCCGCCCTCTCCGGTCTCGTTCGTCTCCACTGTCGGGCCGGCAAAGATAAGAAATTTGCGACCTAAGTTGCTGTAGGAACCTGCTTTTGGTAAACACAAATCTACAGATAAAACCCATCTAAAACGTATAAATCTATATGTAAAACACAACAGCAAGCATACATATATATCTATACGTAAAACACTGTGACAGGATTCTGTAAATGTAGAAATAAAAACTAGATTGCTTTGTCTAAGGGACAGAATTCTGCTGTATCGTATTAACTTATGAACTGATTGCCCTGGGAAGTGTGAACTTTCAATGACCTGAAGAAAAAAAATCAATAAATTGTCATATAGAATTTTGTTAGGTCATGTTCTGAGGCGAAAGTTGACATTTTTCTCGTGAAAAAAATGACTGTTGGCTCGCAGTAATGTTAAAATCAGTCACAACAGCAGTGAATTTGGGCACAAAGATTATTGTTTAGAAACAGATTTTTCCAGATGTTCAAGGTTTTAAAAAAAGCCTATTAGCACGTTGAGATTCACGGATTCTCGGCCTTTTGGCTAAGATCAAAGTGTAGTTCTGCGCTCTGTAGAATCTACGCTTTGTTATTTTGGAAAAACGAGATGCTTGAGGCCTGCCCTGCACATTGAATGCCGGAGGTATGGTCCACATCTCGTTACGGGTGGACCTGGTTTGCAGTACCGCCGGGTCACGGCCTGTTGTTTTCGTCGTCTTAAAAAAAAAATTCACGGATACAACTGTCGAGAACAGGGTATAGTAAAATGTCTGTTATATAAAAGAGCCAGGCAATTAGTGAGAAAATAGATAGATAGATAGATAGATAGATAGATAGATAGATAGATAGATAGATAGATAGATAGATAGATAGACAGATAGATAGATAGATAGATAGATAGATAGATAGATAGATAGATAGATAGATTTCACCGAGTTATAGACTGATCTCAGTCATGTTGTAGATTTTTGTACCGTGTGATAGTTTCTGCAGTAGAGGAAGTTTATTTACCGAAGTTAGAAAGCAGTAGACGTTTGTCGTCCATGTGTCATCCTCCTCCTTCTCCTCCTCCTCCTTCTTCTTCCTCTTCTTCTTCTTCTTCAGCTTTCCCAGCCATTAAGGCTCACTGCTGCATAAAAGTTCGCCTCCATTCCTTTCGATTCCTAATCTTCTTTCTCCAGTTGGTGTCGGCAATTTCTTTTATGTCCTCGTCTATGGTGTCTTTCCATCTCTGTTTTGGTGTACCCCTTGGTCTTGTTTCCCTCATCTCTTGTGCATACATCATTGTAGTTTGCCTGTTCTCTTCCATTCTTTCCACATGGCCCAACCGGTGTAGTCTGTTCGTTTTCAGGATATTTATAATTCGTTGGGAATTAAAGATTCTTTGAGCCGATAAAGGATACGAAGAGTGGATATAGGAGAGCTAGAAAGAACACTGAACAGCTTATTTAAATGTGCCCTTTTTAGGACACCGTATTACAGTTATTGTCAAATATGTAGAGTGATCTTAATTATTGTCCTTTCAGGACTACACGTTTTCCGAGGATTTAATCTTGCCATAGTGTGTGCACTGTGTTAGTGTGTGGTGTTTTCTGGTGGAATTTCTGTAAATGTGAGTACTGAGTTTTTTGTTCTTTATTCTTGTTAGGTTTCACTTCCAAATGGCGAAGAAGCCCTTGTGAGGAAGTTCTCTTATCATATTGTTCCTCCCTGCCGTGTGGCAGAAGTTTTCTCATCTCCATTAATTCATCCTCATCTTCTTCATAATATGTGTGTAGAATTGTCACTACGCCAGCATATTTGCTGACCTCCCTGTTTGTCAACAATCTTATCAGAGTGAGCCTGCTTGTGCTGTCTGAATTGTTATGATTGTTCTAGTGCAGTATTTCTCACCCTATGGGCCGCAGCCCAAAGGTGGGCCGTGACAGAGAGTATTGTGGGCTGCGCTGATCTCAAATCAGAAAAAAAAGATAAAAAAGCAGATACAATAAAAAATGATTCCGCATTTTTCACGCAATGTATAATGGCAGACTGCACGGATGCAAGCCGCAGAATTGTAGGTCGCTTTATTAGTGTGTCCGCAGTGCGGCAGTTGGAGAAAGGATGGTCCAGACAGCGTTTCTTCCAACATCAAACAGAAATGTGACGTACATAAAGAGACGGCATCGCTTTTGAAGTGCGACACCGGCGTCTTTCTGACCGCGTTGGTGAAACGTGCAGTTTTACAATGTAATTTTAGAGAATAGTCGGCGTAGATTCTGCGAGAGAGCGGAAGTGAAATATTATTCTCAGAAACTGTGTTTTACTTTAAAAATCATATTACGTTGGCTTGAGAGCTGCATGTAATTCCTATTGGATTAATCAACGGATTCGAATTACCCACGTAGTGATCGTGGAGACTTTTCGATTAGCTGTTTTTTATTGTTTAAACTTTAAAACTTTAGGCACTAAACAGGATTGACTTGTGAAACGTAAGTCTTCGATTTCGCGCAAACAGACTGATAGCAGTGGCAGCGAAAGTCACTGTGATCGAGACGACGTTAGCATTGATACTTTTAGTAAAAGTAAATACGCTGGAAAATATAATGTGGAGTATGATAAATACGGTTTCATTCCATCAACAAATGACCAAAATCTGCCACAGCGTGTTATTTGTTTGCAAATCCTCTCAAAATTGCGTCATCATCTAATTACAAGATATCCAGATCTAAATAATAAAACCAAAATATTTTCCGAACGTAAAGCCGAGGAATATTATAAACAGAAGACAGTGTTAAAAACAAGAGCCACTGTCAACGAAAAACTCTTAAAGCATCGTACCTGATTACCCAGAGAATCACAAAATCTAAGAAACCGCACACAATTGGAGAATATCTTATCATGCCAGCCGCTGTTGAGATTTGTGACGTATTGTTCGGCTCAGAATAAGCTTCAAAACTGAAAAGCATTCCCATCTCGAAAAATACTGTCCCCAAAAGAATATCTGAAATGTCCGAGGCTTTGGTCGCGCATCTAACTGAACGATTACAATCTACTAACTTTGCCATTCAGTTAGATGAGTCAAATTACATCGCCGGCGAGTCATAGCTGATTGTTTATGTTCGCTATTGTTGGCAAAATAGTATGCAAGAGGAATTTCTTTTTTGCCAGTCATTGCCAGCGAGAATCACTGCCGGTGAAATATTTGGTGTTTTAAGCGATTTTTCACAACTTTTGGACTACAGTGGACAAATTGCATTGGTGCAGCCATAAAGATTGGCCACAACAGTGGTGTTGTAACTCGCATAAAGCAAGTGTCACCCAAGATTGTAGGCACCCATTGCATGATCCATCTCTTAAAAGAAGTTGAATGAAACTCTGAGATCTGTACTCGAAGACTGTGTTCGGATTGTAAACTTCATAACAACTAGAACAGTGAACAGTCCTTTATTTGCTCAACTTTTTATTGAGTCAGATGCAGAACACAAGCATCTAATATAGCACTCGGCTGTATGTTGGCTATCCAGAGGAAAAGTTCTTGCAAGGGTGTTTGAGCTTCGTTTATAATTGTTGCAGTTTATGACAGAACACAATCTCAACCTGGCAGGTAAGGTCGTTGATATTGAGTGGCTTGCCATCCTGGCATACCTTGCTGACATTTTTAGCCTTTTGAACAGTTTGAACATATCACTGCAGGTTAAAGATGCCAGTATACTCAAGACATACGACAAAGTTGCAGCCTTTAAGAAGAAACTACGATTTGGCGCACGCGACTCGAGAACAAATCACAAGAAATGTTTCACTTGTTCTGTGAATTTATACAGAGCAATGAAGTTAATGGCGAGATTCTGGAAGGGGTCACTGGTGTAATAAACGGGCATCTGATATCTCTGGCTGAATATTTTGACAAATACTTCATGCCCGAGGTCATTAACGTTTACGGCTGGATTCGTAATCCTTTTCAGTGTGCATTCTCTGAATTAACCGGTCGTGCACAAGAAGAATTAGCGGAACTGTCTAGCGAAAGCATCATTACAAATCAAATTTAACGACCCCGCTGTGGATAACTCTTCCTTTTGGTGCACTGTTTCGCTGGAATATCCGTTTTTATCAGCCCTCGCGATGAAAGTTCCTATACCTTTATCAACAACTTTTTATGCGAAGTTTCATTTTCTGCATTGCTTGCCATGAAAACCAAATATCGTTCAAGAATGAACGTGGAGGAAGATCTTCGAGTGTGTTTGTCACAAATTCCAGCCAGAATAGACATGCTAACCAACCGGAAACAGTGCCATCTTTAAGGTAAATGAAAAGAACTTTTGTATAGGAATCAATATTAAATATGTAGAGAAAATATTACATAATACTTTATAAAATTAGATTCATACTTTGTAAATATAAAGCACTTTATTAGTGGGCCACAAAAATGTTTCACTTTTAAATGTGGGCCGTGCAGCAAAAAGGTCTTAGAACTATTGTTCTAGTGTCAGAGTGTCTGGGTTGTGTTTAGCTCAAACGCTAGGTACTTTCACAACTAAAGTCAACACTCTCTATATAGACATTAGACAATTAAATCACAGTGGTTCTCAGCCTGTTGATATTCTACTTTAATGGATGCCCTGTTTGTTCCGGCACGCAACACAGTACACACAAACAGTTTCTATTATCAATCTAAAACAACTTCTGTTAAATGGGTACAACTTCTGTTTTAACACACTAGTAAATTAATAAATCTATATGTAAAACACATGAAAACTGTCACATTTAATAAAACATACTAAAATGTGGATACCAAAACTCTGAGTCCAATGTTCGTAGCATGTGCAAGTGACATGTTCAAGTGACATGTTCAAGTGACATGTTCACTGACATGTTCAAGTGCCCATTGTAATGGCTGAATGTCATCAGCACATATAACAAAAGACAAGGTGTACAGAGAGAAGCAGTTCCAGGAATAATAAATTATGTCTTCACACTACATAATCAGGAGAAAATGTATACTTAAAATACATCTCTGTCTGTCTGTCTGTCTGTCTGTCTAACTTAGATAACCGGGGAAGAGGGAGAAAGACAAAGAGGCAGAATGATGGAGGGAGAAGGACGAAAGAGAGATACGGAGAGAAAGAAAGAGGAAGAGAGAGAAAGGCAGAGGAACTGTGAGACAGATAGAAAGATGGAGAGGGATGGATAGAGAAAGAGTCAGTCAGACAGACAGACAGACAAAATGAAGAAGATAGAGAAAGATTTAGCCAAAAGAGAGACAAAAGGAGAGAAAGGATAGAGGAAGAGAAAAAGAGACATCTCATTTATAACACAATTATAATTATAAGTGATAATTTTTTATTGTGATATGGGAATCCGTTATTATGGCGTGTGTTTTTTTTTTATCAAAACCTTTTTTTTTTGTTACCTACAAACTTCACAAGGTATCCACAAACATTCCAAGGCCAGGAACTGAAGCCAGATGTAGGGGAGTTAACATACAAAATGCGAAACATTGAAATATCTTGATAACTTCCCCTTTGTACAAATTGTTCACCTACCTTCTCAAGCGTAGATTCTTCATGTACTGCACTTAAGGGGAGTTCTCTATAGGAAAACTCAACGATATGTAATAGTTTACCTGCTAGTTGAATCCTTCCCGTCAGTATTAAATATAGACTGATCAACGTTAGAAATAGCTGAGCTGAAGCTCTGCGTTGACTTAAATTCACTTTTTCCATGGCCTGTACCTCAGTCTGATGTAAACATTGAAAATATTGACAAGGATCATAAAAACACAGCATACAAACAGCGTATGCTGTATAAATGGTTTCATTGAAACAGTTTTTGCAAACTGACCGTATTTCATTTGTTACAGGGAAGGTTTGCTGTGTATATATCTTTTATTTATATTTTTAAGATGCTCCGTCTACTAATCAGGTGGCAGGGAGTTCGAGTCCCGGCAATGTGGACTATATCTGGTACCACCACGCCAAAACGTCCTCCAGGTTGCATCCAGCCTCTAAACATGGGCACCGGAGAAAACTGGGAAGGTAAATGCGTCCAGGTGTGACACTGACCACATCGCACTTTCACCTGCCTAAGGTCTTGGAAATAGGGGCCTAATATCGTATCTCTAATATGACTTAATGGCATGGAGGGGGGGGGGGTATGTAGACTGTCTTGTTTGTGTAGCTAGCGAAGGAAAGGGAAACAGAAAGGTCAGATAATCTTGTTTCTTTTTAACCCTTTATTCACTGGTAGCTCCTGTACTACTAAACTGTTTGTCTTATACAGTAGTGTTTTGTCCTATATAGTAGTGTTTATTTTTATATAGTAGTGTTTTGTCCTATATAGTAGTGTTTATTTTTATATAGTAGTGTTTTGTTTTATACAGTAGTGTTTTGTCTTATACAGTAGTGTTTTGTCTCATACAGTAGTGTTTTGTCTTATACAGTAGTGTTTTGTCTTATACAGTAGTGTTTTATCTTATACAGTAGTGTTTTGTCTTATACAGTAGTGTTTTGTCTTATACAGAAGTTTTCTGCACAGTTATCTGTGGCGTCAAAGAAGATAACTGTGCATGACCAGTAATGCTGACAGCTGTTGGTTGAGTTCTGATCCATGGGAGTTCCCAACAAACCAGCTGTAGAAATGGGTACCTCTTTCTAGATCTATGGAAGGAAAAGCGAGTACATCTGACACTAACAATATCAAATACGTTTTGAATATTGAAGGGGTTCTTAATAAATAAAATACCTTGAATTTGAAAAGAATAACAATCTGTTCAAGAATCGCTTTAAAAAATGAGAAAAGAATTTCTGATTTTGCATGTGAGCAAACTTAAGAAATATTTTCTAGTCATATTTGACTTCTTTTTTTCAGTTTACACATCTGTCTGGCCTGTTTTAATGAAATCGTAACATTTATTAAATGTTAGGTACCAGATGAATTCAGACAGGTTTTTTTTACTAACCATCGCCCTTGTCACGTAAAGTTCGGTGCGTCTGTCTTCTCTGATTGTCTGATTTTTACACTGTCTGCCTTCTCTGATTGTCTGATTTGTATATTGTCTGTCTTCTGTGATTATCTATTTTATACCTAGCCTGTATTCTCAGATTATGTGTGTTATAGCTCGTCTGTTTTCTGTGATTATCTGTTTTGTAGATAATATGTCTTCTTTGATTACCTACGTGTCTACACTTCCATTGTTACGAATTCTCGGTCAGTGTGACCGAGGCTCTCTTCTTTAGTAAAATCGTTTCTGACTATTCCAGATTCCCAGAGGAGCTGTCCTACAAACACTGGACTACTTTTTTATTATCAATACAGATTTTGTATTTCGAATTTACCACAGAAGTATGAATGCGTAGATTATGCAATATGGCGGCATGCTATTGTCAGCCGACGTTACAGTCAGTTTCTGTGCTAGCTGGGATATGACTGAGAGAAAGTAATGGGAATTACCGATGTGTGTTTTTACTTGTCGGAAACAAAAGGTATCCTTTATCTTAATCTGACCTTCCCTCGTCCTTGAAAATTGGTGGACACCAGCAACCTGGATCAAGATATCGGATAGGGAGCGGATTTCAGATCCGGTGTAGATCTAAGAAACGAAGCTCTCTCCAGTTTCCACTAAAGAAAATCACGTGGGAGTGCTACTTTATTATCCAGACTGGCAGAGCACCACAGAGAGGAGGGATAGAATCTTGGCCAGCTTGTGTTCACCTTCAGAAGAATGTCATCACCTGGACAGTTCAGTTGCGATTTTATATTACTTCTGTACAAATAACGTTTTCTCTGGTCGTGACCACATTTTACAGACAAATCTTTCAAACTAGACAGAGATGTTATGTCACCATTTAAGCTGAAATATTGTAGTCTACTAGGTTTATTAGGTCGTTAATACTGTCTGACCTGTCCAGCCTCTGGTTAATGTAATTGTGGATATAACCAGATCTTTCAACAAGTCTACGCTTTTAGGTCCGAGAATCGGCGATATACTTGAATACTTATCTTATATCATCCTTCCCGTGCCGTTAAACGTCACATAGGGCTCGCAAAGTAGTTCGCCAATTTTCCCTGTCTTCGGCGAGTCTTTCAACCTCATCAAAGGATTTTATGCCTGTTAATTTGGCCTCTCTTAACAATGTCCTCTTCAGAGTTTCACGCGGTTTGCCTCTTTTTCTTTGGCATGTTGCGTTCCACTTGATAGCTTGTTTTCAGATTCTCTGATCATTTCTTCTCATCGAGTGACCAACATATGTCCATCTCCTTTTCCTGATCACCCATGAGACTGGTTGTTGTTCAGTCATCTGTCTTATCTCTGCATTGTTCTTGAATTCGTTCCACTTGATGCCGAGTATTTTCATTTGGTATTTGTTTTCAAAAGAGTCTAATTTCTTGTCTATTTTCTTAGTTAGTACTTGAATACACACACACATATGTCTGTCTGACTGTCTGTCTGTCTGTCTGTGTTTCCGTCCGTCCGTCCGTCCGTCCGTCCGTCCTGTTAAAAAAAACACAAACGCTACACTACTGTCGCCGTAATGAACACCAAATTTCAGACTTGAATCAAAATATTATTTTAAGGAATTAATGTTTCAATCTTGGTATGAAGAAACTTTAAGACGTTAACAACCACATGATGCTAATTAAATTTGGTTTGGACTTCTATTGGGTCCATGTCTGATGCGGTACAACTCATCACCCAGTTCCTCGCTGAGAACAACGTCCAGACCATTCCGTGGCCATCCATGTCATCAGACATGAACCCAATAGAACATTTATGGGATTGATTGATTGATTGATTGATTGATCTTTATTTCAAAAGGGTTAAGAATTGGGCACGCAGGCCCGTCTGACATTCTGCCCTTTATCATACATCTTTCACTCTATTCCAGACATTCTATAAATATGCTGTTCATATAACAAACATAACTAACATTGAAGCTGAGAGACATAAAATAAAATATAATATTTACGTTTCGCTCCTAAACATTCACTCAGTACAGAAGTAACTACATACATTATAAATGACTATCTACTAAACAAAATTTTCGGGACTACTCAGAAAACAATTAATTGTATTCGGTGTCTGTAAGAGTAGTTTAAGATAACTTTTAAGTTTTATAATTCATGGAGGCATGTAGTCGACATCAAATAGATATTGGGAAAGCTTGTAGTTGTAGGAAGGAGTATAATTTATATTTTTTATATAGGATGGGAGGGTATTCCAAAGATGAGCAGCAGAATAACTAAAGCTTTTCTTGTAAAGATCAAGTCTAGGTTTTGGAAGACATATGTTGT
Organism: Achatina immaculata; assembly: GCA_009760885.1. Lineage (NCBI taxonomy): Eukaryota > Metazoa > Mollusca > Gastropoda > Stylommatophora > Achatinidae > Lissachatina > Lissachatina immaculata. The sequence continues at coordinate 3,145,071 of CM019698.1, forward strand.
TCAAGCGTTGGCTGCACTTTGGGCTAAATTTAAACAGGTTCCATAGATAAGGCAGGGCATGCCGTGAAAGAATTTGATGTACTAACTTGGCTTTGTTGAAGAGGAACCTATTCTTAAGAGGCAGTATTTTGATACGTTTGTGATGATTAGTTGCTTGTGCTTGATCTTTGTCACTAATAAGCTTTACTGCTCGCTTTTGGAGAGAGCAAAGCCTCTTTGTATTTGACACTGAGCAACCATCCCAAACTGTTGAGCAGTAGTCTAAATGTGTTTGTATATGAGCTATGTAGTATGTCTTCCTAGTGTCTTGATCTATGAAGTGCTTAATTTTAGCTAATTGGTATACTTTTTGTGCGATGAGTTTTGTTAGACATTGTACATGAGAGTTCCAGGTCAGATGTTGGTCAATAATAAGACCTAGTGTTTTGTGCTCGCTAACGTTTTCTATCTATGATGTTTCTGTACAGAGCCGAAGTGTTGTTTTTGTTGCGTTTTGTAGTTTCTGTCTTGTTGTTATGAGCATTGATTTTGTTTTATCGGTGTTTATAATCATGCCATTATTTTTGCTCCATCCAATTAAATTGTATAACTCGACCTGAAGAGTTGATTCTAGATTAACACAATCGTAGTCACTGGTGTAGACTGTGCAATCATCGGCAAAAAGGTCACAAGAAGAGTGTTTAAGATGAAGTGGAAGATCATTGATATAGATAGCAAAGAGCAACGGGCCTAGAATAGAACCTTGCGGAACACCAGTGTCAACTTTAGCAGAATTTGATAGAGAGTTGTTGAAGAATACTACCTGTTGTCTGTCTGAAAGAAACGATGCAATTAATTTTATTAGGTCAGGGTGCAGTCTATAAGTCTTTATTTTTCTTACAAGAATATCGTGGTTAATCATATCAAATGCCTTTTTAAAGTCGACAAAGATGGCACCACATAGTCTGTCGTCATTTATGTTTACTAACCAGTTTTCTGTCATTTTGGTAAGAGCTGTGTGGCAGGAATGATTGAGTATAAAGCCTGACTGACTGTCTATGAGTAAATTGTTCTCTTGCATGTGTCGTAGAGTTATTTTGTGTATGTGTTTTTCGAGTGGTTTTGATAATGACGATAATATGGATATTGGTCTATAGTTGGTAAGATTGTTAGATGAGCCAGATTTAAAGCGAGGATACACCTTAGCAGTTTTAAAAGCCTCAAGAAAATAACATTTTGCAATGCACTGGTTGTAAATATATGTTAGTGTATGTGAAATGACAGGTGCAGCATAACGTAAGATCTTATTACTAATATCATCAAGCCCAGCTGTATTGTTGTTTTTTAAGGTTAAGAGATAACTGTGAACTTCACTGACTGTTAAGAATGGAATGTGTAACTGTTTAAAATCAGTACATCTGCTGTCCAGGAATGTTTGTAGTTCATGTAAGTCCATTACAGGAGCTGATAATGATGATTTAAGAATGGATGAAGTCAACAGACAAGTCTGCCAGCGAGACGTGGCGCCAACAAATCTCTTGCACTGCGAGAAGGGTGGGCAGCCATCCCACAACAACAGATCCAACGGCTAATCGGATCCATGTCAAGGAGATGTTGTTCCTTGATACAGGGCAGAGGAGGCCATACAACTTACTGAAACAGAGGCCTCAGTCGCAAAGAGTAAAAGTCCAAACCAAATTTAATGATCATCATTTCATTGTTAACGTCTTAAAGTTTGTTCATGCCAAGATTGAAACATTAATTCCGTAAAATATAATTTTGATACAAGTTTGAAATTTGGTGCCCATTACGACTCCAGTAGTGTTGCGTTTATATATATATATATATATATATATATATATATATATATATATATTAGAAGTTGTTAGCAAGTCTTGCATGAGAACGTGCTGGAGACACCCGTACACACAGCTATTGATGACCTGCTGATCCATTTGTACAAACCACCGCGCGCTCACCACAGAAGATTTGACAAATTGGCTGCATCATCACTTCAGAATTGCTGTCAACAAGGATCTTGAAGCCTGCGTGACTTTCAAGCGTTGCGGCAGCAGTGAAACACAAACGGATGCCTTTTGAAGCCCCGCACGTATTCATTCATCACCATGATTTTCATTTTCACAAAAGAAGGAGATCCACTGAACGATATCCCTGTCCGACCTGTTCCTCTGTTAAGCGTGTAGACATTTTGTTTCATGATCTTCCTGACACGCTCTCCGACTGTTGTAATATCTTTGTCAGATATTAGTCAAGCAGATGTACATAAAATCTTTCCTCACTATAACGCCATGATTGTTCCCATCGTATTCTCTACACAACCTCTCCAAATCGGAATCAAATTAATTCAGTGATTTCATAGTCACAGACAACTATCAGGACCTGGTCTTTGCCTGGTGTTATGTTTCTTTATTTGCTTATTCTTCACTTGTCTACCTGGCTGTATACCTTCACCTGTCTACCAGGTTGTATACCTTCACCTATCTACCTGGCTGTACACCTTCAACTGTCTACTTGACTGTACACTTGCAACTGTCTATCTTACTGTACACCTTCACCTGTCTACCAGAATGTACACCTTCAAATGTCTACCTGGAAGCTCACTTTCAACTGTCTTCCTTGCTGTACACACACAACTGTCTAGCATGGTGTATTCTTTCCGTGCGTCAGGTCGAATTTTCGACATTTCCGGTGGTCCTGTGCATGCGTATGGTCGAAAATTCGACATTGTTTGTTCCATTAAAACAGGCGGTGTAACATTTAGATTGTACATATTTCGTCCGCGATTCCGGTGACACTTTCAAAATGGAGAATGCGTGCCTAGTTACGAGCGATGCCGAGCGAGAACAAGGACGCGAAGCATGGAAATATTTCAATTTTTGACGATGTAGAAAGGGGTATGGACATAGCCTATGGCCACCCCGCTGCTCTTGAATGTTTTCTAAGTAGATTTAGACATATTTAGACGACTGGAGAAGTAGTTTGGAGTAGTTAGGAGGTTATTTCAGACATTCATTCAGCGAAAATGCCATACGGAGTCACAATACGAGATCGATAAGTAGATCTACACATCTTAGATGGTAAGTAGGGGTAAGTAGCGCGAATCTAGACCTAGCCGATGGTGAGCTGGCCACAATCAGTGTCTAAAAACATCACATTACTTCTTTTTTCCTAAAAAACTCTGCATTTATGAAATTTTCATTCATTTAGCTACGCTTTGACACATATTACGTATACGGAAGTACATGGAAATGCTGTTTTCCATTCCATTTTACAACTAGACCCCCTTACAGTCAAGACCCACGTTTTACTCCCGCACGCCACGACACGTCCGTGTTTCTTCTGCCGCACGGGAAGAGTTAACCTGTCTACCTTGCTGTGCACTTTCACCTTTCTACCTTACTGTACACATTCACCTGTCTACCTTGCTGTACACCTTCAACAGTCTACCTTGATGTACACCTTCAATAGTCTACCTTGCTGTACACCTTCAAATGTTTACCTTGCTTTACATCTTCAACTATCTACCTTGCTTTACATCTTCAACTATCTACCTTGCTGTGCACCTTCATCTGTATACCTTGATGTACATCTTCAGCTGTCTACCTTGCTGTGCACCTTCACCTGTCTAGTTTGCTGTGTCTATCTTGCTGCGTCTACCTTGCTGTACACATTCACCTATCTAACTTGCTGTGTCTATCCTGCTGCGTCTACCTTGCTGTACACATTCACCTGTCTAACTTGCTGTACACCTTCACCAGTCTATCTTGTTGTGTCTACCTTGATGTTCACCTTTATCTGTCTACCTTGCTGTAAACCTTAAAATGTCTACCTTTCTGTGTTTTCCTTGCTGTACACCCTCACCTGTCTACTTCGCGATGTCTACCTTGCTGTATACTTTCATCTGCCTACCTTGCTGTGCACCTTCATCTATCAGAGTTACTGTATATTTTCATCTGCCTACCTTGCTGTGTCTACCCTGCTGTGTATCTTCACCTGTCTACCATACTGTATACATTCATCTGTCTACCTAGCTGTACACCTTCATCTGTCTACCATGCTGTAGACTTTCATCTGTCTACTTTGCTGTACACATTCACCTTACTGCTTTGCTGTGCCTATCTTGCTGTACACCTTCATCTTTGTACCTTGCTGTACACCTTCACCTGTCTACCTTGCTGTACACCTTCACCTGTCTATCTTGCTGTATACATTCATCTTATTTCTTCTAATAATGAAAAAAACTTTCTAATTTATAAGACACAAACTACAATTGGAAAACAATTCTTGCAACAGACTAAGAATTTGAATTTTGATTAAATACCAAAAACAAATATTGTCATTTCGAGAAACAATTAACTAAGCTATATCTGGTTTTGGTATAGTAGATGTAGATATGTGTGATGTAGTTTTGCTAGACCTAGTAAAGTAGAGATAGTCAGAGATGTATGGTGTTTTTTTACTAGTTCTAGTAGAGTAGAGATAGTAATAGATTTATGGTGTAGTTTTACTAGTTCTAGTAGAATAGAGATAGTCAGAGATATATGATGTAGTTTTACTAGTTCTAGTAGAGTAGAGATAGTCAGCGATGTATGGTGCAATATTACTGGGTGTAGTAGAGATATTCAGAGATTTATGGTGCAATCTTAGTGATTTTAGTAGGGTAGAGATAGTCAGAGATGTATGGTGCAGTCGTACTGGTTCTAGTAGGGTAGAGATAGTCAGAGATGTATGGTGCAGTCTTACTGGTTCTAGTAGGGTAGAGATAGTCAGAGATGTATGGTGCAGTCTTACTGGTTCTCGTAGGGTAGAGATAGTCAGAGATGTATGGTGCAGTCGTACTGGTTCTAGTAGGGTAGAGATAGTCAGAGATGTATGGTGCAGTCTTAATGGTTCTAGTAGGGTAGAGATAGTCAGAGATGTATGGTGCGGTCTTACTGGTTCTAGTAGGGTAGAGATAGAGATATGAGGTGCAGTTCTACACAGACTGGTTCTAGTAGAGATAATTAGTCATTGAAGGTGCAGTGCTAAAAAAAAGGCATAAAGAAGCAAAGACAAGAAGGAATGACAAACGAGGCAATGGAATGAAAGCGTACAAGTGTAAAATAGGCAGTAAAAAAATACAATATTTTGGCAAATGCATTTATCAACCAAGATGAAAATAACGAAACGATAAATAAGCACAAAATGGCACTTAGCTGGCGGAGGGCATTTTAAGAAGTCAAGCAAGAATTGCCACAAACCAGTTTTACCGCAGTCCTCGGTTCATCTACAGCCAGTTCTAAGCTCAGCGTCTTAGTTTGCGATTAAAAGGACAGTTCCTCCAGAGTTACTGAGAACTTGATCGTTTTGTTTCTTAAGAAGAAAGAAAGAAGGGATAAGTCGAAGTGGAGGAAAAAGCAGCCGCAACTGTCACCGATGAAATCAGGGCGGTGCTGGCACTGAATGAGAATTGCCTGAAATTGGAGAAACGCGCATCATCAATGGGCTTGATGTTATCTGTGGGAGATTAGTGGGAGAGAATGGAGACTGACGATGTCGAAGCAGGGACCGAGAGAGGAGACTAGACCAGACTGAGAACTCGTGAAAAACTACGTGAATGGAGATAAGTGATTCTGTGAATTATGGGATAGCTTGCTCCGTGACTGAAGTACAATTACATTTCTTTCGCTTGCAGTATTACATCCTCTGCTTTATGCCGCGTTTAGCTGCAATAATTGTTTTACAACTGTTGTATGAAGCTACAGTTAACTGCAATTATTGTGTTGCAGCTGTTGTATGAGGCTACAATTAACTGCAGTAATTGTATTACAGCTATTGTATGAGGCTATATTTAACTGCCGTAAATGTAACACAATTACTTATTACACACATGTTCACGAGTAGCTGCAGAATCTGTATTACGTTTTGATTTATGGATAACTGTGACGATTAACTTCTCACTAAAGTCTCGTGCTGTATAATTTCTGTGCATCCACAGGCAAGCTGACATCAAGTGTGACAGATGTGCATCCACAGGCAAGCTGACATCAAGTGTGACAGATGTGCAACCATAGGCGAACGAACGTCAAATGTGACAGTTGTGCAACCATAGGCTAGGGGAGGTCAAGTGTGACAGTTGTGCAACCATAGGCTAGCGGAGGTCAAGTGTGACAGATGTGCAACCATAGGCTAGCGGAGGTCAAGTGTGACAGATGTGCAACCATAGGCTAGCGGAGGTCAAATGTGACAGTTGTGCAACCATAGGCTAGCGGAGGTCAAATGTGACAGTTGTGCAACCATAGGCTAGGGGAGGTCAAGTGTGACAGATGTGCAACCATAGGCTAGCCGAGGTCAGGTGTGACATGTGCAACCATAAGCTAGCGGAGGTCAAGTGTGACAGATGTGCAACCATAGGCTAGGGGAGGTCAAGTGTGACAGATGTGCAACCATAAGCTAGCGGAGGTCAAGTGTGACAGATGTGCAACCATAGGCTAGGGGAGGTCAAGTGTGACAGATGTGCAACCATAGGCTAGGGGAGGTCAAGTGTGACAGATGTGCAACCATAGGCTAGCGGAGGTCAAGTGTGACAGATGTGCAACCATAGGCTAGCGGAGGTCAAGTATGACAGATGTGCATCCATAGGCGAGCGAAGATCAAGTGTGACAGGTCCTGATAGAAGGAGCTATGTGTATAACAGTTTGAGAGAGTGGGTCAGGTTTTGAAATAATGTTCAAGTGATAAACGTTTTTGATAATGGGTCAACTGTCCAGATAACTTGGATGCATGTCAGGTGACAAAATGAAGTGCCAGAACTCCGAAACAAAGACGGACGTCGAACAAAATAACGTAGCACAACATTAAAGGTAAGTAAGATGTTATACACCACTTTTCATAAGGTATGTATGCAGGTAAAAATAAAATCCTTGTTTCTATTCCATTAAGGCATATTGGGGTACTGTGTTGGGCCCGTATTTCCAAGTCTTTCGACACATGAAAACGTGATATGGTTATTATCACGCCTGGTCCCATTTACCTTCTCAGATTTCTCTGGTACCCATTTTTAAAAGCTGGGTGGACCCTGTGGACGTTATGGTGTGGTGGCCAGAAAAAGGTCTCTGCTGCTGGGACTTGAACCCGATACCACTGGATTAGTAGACCAAGAGCTTAGTTACTCATCTAACCAGGCTGCCATATTTTATATGTACATAAGATATATACTATAATGTTACATATTATTATATTAGCTTTATTATCTTCATTCATTCACGTGACATTTCCTTTCCAGAACGTTGTCCCTCTCACGGTTTCCCTGAACATTAATTCACGTGACATTTCCTTTCCAGAAGGCTGTCCCTCTCAAAGCCTCCCTGAATGCAACACGGTCTTGCACAAGATGAGCGGCGTCTTGCAGTGACACATTCAAATTTTCCGTCATGTCCCGAGTCCATCTCCGGAGAGGTCGTCCCTTTTCTCTTTTGCCGGGCTCTATGCCTTCTACTATGAACGTCTGCAAGCTGTTGTGTCTCTTGATGTGGCAGAAGTATCCCAGCTTTCTAATTTTTACTGTGTTGACGACCCAGTTTTCTGCGACACCTAATCTCATCAATATCTCTTTATTTGATTTTTCACTCTATCCATGATATTCTAAGTTCCCTTCTGTAACATTTCATTTCAAACGCTTTTGTTCTATTTTCTAGTGATTTGTTAAATATCCATGTTTCACATTCGTGTGCTGCCACTGGAAACATATAAGTTCTTAGTAAACACAGCTTTGTTTTCTTGTTGGTACCTTACTACATACTCTACCTTTCTGCTAGTTTCTGTGATGTTACTGCGATTCTTCTTTTGATTTTCATTGCGCAGTCGCCATTGGCGGTGATGATTGAACCTAAATACTCGAATTTATTGATGTTTTAAAGCTCTTTGTGGTCCAGTATAATTTTGGGATTGCTTCTCATTTTGTCACTTGTCATTACTTGGCCTTATTATACAGTAACTAAAATATACAAGCCAAAAGGCGCATAACCTACTCGGCCAAAACCAGCAAAAAAAGCGAAGCCAACATTGGGTCAGGTTGGTAAAGATCTGTTAGGAATGTCATGTAATAATGAAAAGCCTTGAAGTTTGTGAAATATACTTTAATGACAGAAGCAACTTAAGTGAAAATAATGAGCGTAACAGTTAAAAGTGGTTGTTTTTATACAAATCCATCGATGAGAAATGAAGGCTTTACATTCAAAAAGGTATCTCGCAGACGCTCGGAGCGTGTGAGATTTTTAAATGATCTTGTTCCAGCGATGGCTGAATTGGCCGTAAATTGAAAACAATACGGCCAGACTTGACAGCCAGCGTTTGTAAGAGAATGCCAATTGAGATTTTGGAATTAGTTGTCTCTTCTTCTAGAACGATAACATGTTTCTAGTACTAAGTTCAGACTGCTTGAGTCTGATCTATCTATCTATCTATCTATCTATCTATCTATCTATCTATCTATCTATCTATCTATCTATCTATCTATCTATCTATCTATCTATCTATCTATCTATCTATCTATCTATTTGTCTGTCTGTCTGTCTGTCTGTCTACCTGCCTGCCTGCCTGCCTGCTTGCCTGTCTGCCTGTCTGTCTGTTCCTTGATAGTTATAAATGTAATTTTTATTGTGAATTTATAAATTACTTGTACTTTTCCCTAGGGTAATCATCATTGTTTCAAAGTGATGAGACTGTAATAGAGAATTATTGCTCCCGTAAAAACAAACTTGCTTTAGTGTATTATTGGTCATAAAAATGTATGGGATTCCATAGCGGAATTTGTTTTTCACTTTGAGCCGATATATTTATAGATTATTTAATTCATTGTTCACGCTTGGTTGGTGAAACTTTTTTATGTTTCACACTTTCTGTCAAATCTGTCACTTCTTGATATGAGAGACGGCTGGTTGGCCGTCATGTTCAGCTTGCAAATCATAAAACGTTTGTCTAGCACAGCCAAACAGATAAAAACAGCCAGTGGGTCATTCCACTTGTTCTAAAACCTGGTTGCACATCACAGCAGTAGCGCAGTGACCTGAAACCAGTGTCACCGCATTCTGTTTGTCTTTTACAAATATGACAACTGATACGTTTCTTGTGTGTATATGTTCAGCTAAAAACATCTACCTACAGTACGAGGCAAACTGGATTATATGTTTTGCATAGGATAGCTGTGACTGCATGAAATCAGTATCAAGTTCACGCTTGTATGTTGCTGCTGCTGTGGTCACGAGTCAGCAGAGCGTGGAAACTTGGAGGAGTTAAGCAATCCATTTTCTTCTGCTATTTCTTTCATCACCATCATCATCATCATCATCATCTTCTGCATCTTCATCCTCTTCTTCTTTATCTTCTTCTTTTCTGTCTTTATCACTCATATAGCTATAAAGGCTGACTACTGTTATTATTAATGTTGTTATTATTATTATTATTCTTTACACTGTCAGGTGTGCACCTGCTATTTGTATTTTTTTCCTCTTCGTGAAGTAGGTCGCAAGAGGTGGTACCCATATGTGTCTAAAGATTCAGTTCTTTTCCCAGTTTTGTTTGTTCATGTTTCTTGACATTCGTGTTTCTTGACGGACAAGTTAAGAAAGTGAGACGATCAGGAGACACAAACATTTCCATGTCTCAGTTCTAGATTTTGTATGACTCATAAGTGTGGGGCCCAAGTGTCGGTTAATACGTAACTGCTTAAAACATAACAGTGTGGGGCCCAAGTGTCGATTAATACGTCGCTGCTTAAAACATAACAGTGTGAGGCCCAAGTGTCGGTTAATACGTCCCTGCTTAAAACATAACATTGTATGGCCCGAGTGTCGGTTAATACGTAACTGCTTAAAAAAAGTGTTGGGCCCAAGTGTCGGTTAATATGTCGCTGCTTAAAACATAACAGTGTACAGCCCGAGTGTCTGTTAATAGGTCCCTGCTTAAAACATAACAGTGTAGGGCCCGAGTGTCGGTTAATAGGTCTCTGTTTAAAACATAACAGTGTAGGGCCCGAGTGTCGGTTAATAGGTCCCTGCTTAAAACATAACAGTGTAGGGCCCGAGTGTCATTTAATAAGTCGCTGTTTAAAACATAACAGTGTAGGGCCCAAGTGTCGGTTAATGCGTCGCCTACTTAAAATATAACAATATGGGGCCCGAGTGTCGGTTAATAGATCCCTTCTTAAAACATAACAGTGTAGGGCCGGAGTGTCGGTTAATAGGTCCCTGCTTAAAACATAACAGTGTAGGGCCGGAGTGTCGGTTAATAGTTCCCTGCTTAAAACATAACAGTGTAGGGCCCAAGTGTCGGTTAATAGTTCCCTGCTTAAAACATAACAGTGTAGTGCCCAAGTGTCGGTTAATAGTTCCCTGCTTAAAACATAACAGTGTAGGGCCCGAGTGTCGGTTAATAGTTCCCTGCTTAAAACATAACAGTGTAGGGCCCAAGTGTCGGTTAATAGGTCCCTGCTTAAAACATAACAGTGTAGGGCCCGAGTGTCGGTTAATAGTTCCCTGCTTAAAATATAACAGTGTAGGGCCCAAGTGTCGGTTAATAGTTCCCTGCTTAAAACATAACAGTGTAGGGCCCGACTGTCAGTTAATAGGTCCCTGCTTAGAACATAACAGTGTAGGGCCCGAGTGTCAGTTAATAGGTCCCTGCTTAGAACATAACAGTGTAGGGCCCGAGTGTCGGTTAATAGGTCCCTGCTTAGAACATAACAGTGTAGGGCCCGAGTGTTGGTTAATAGTTCCCTGCTTAGAACATAACAGTGTAGGGCCCGAGTGTCGGTTAATAGGTCCCTGCTTAAAACATAACAGTGTAGGGCCCGAGTGTCAGTTAATAGGTCCCTGCTTAGAACATAACAGTGTAGGGCCCGAGTGTCGGTTAATAGTTCCTTGCTTAAAACATAACAGTGTAGGGCCCGAGTGTCAGTTAATAGGTCCCTGCTTAGAACATAACAGTGTAGGGCCCGAGTGTCGGTTAATAGGTCACTGCTTAAAACATAACAGTGTAGGGCCCGAGTGTCGTTTAATACGTCGCATCTCAAAACATAACAGTGATGAGCGAAATGAAAGGTAAAGAGAATAGGAGAGCCACATAAGAAATACGATGGCGTACTAAAGATTCAAATGTTCGTTAGAGTTTATTTTATAAATAAACAGAGCTAGCCGAAGGCACAGCTCCACCGAATCTGTGCGTAGACCAGAACTCTAGCTCTCGTCTTCTCTCCCTGGCGGGTTTCTGCCTCGATTCTTCTTCTCGTGTATATCAGTTGTGTCTTCCGCAGGTGTCTGTCGGGCTCACTTTCCGTGTTCCGCTAGCATTCTGCTATTTTTGTTTTGATATTAGTTCTCGGGAGGTGTGTGTGTGTGTGTGTGTGTGCGTGATTTCAGGTCTTGGACAGGTGCTAAATTTTAATGTGTGATACATGTAAAGGTGTTGAAGTTTAGGTGGTAAACTTGTAGGGAAGAAAAACAAATACGGTGAAATGATTCGAAAATAACGAAGTTTAAGTCAAGATCTTGTTCGTGATTAACGTAGGGATCTGTGAGAGACTCCATGTTTTTAAAGAAGGTCAAGTAAGAGGAAGTATTTCTTTCATTTCATGTCCGATAAAATCAGCCTTAAAAAATACATTTTGGAGCAAACTGTCCTTGAATGTCGTAAGCTGTACTTTTATTTTGTGGCAACTGTCTGACCTCAAGTGATTGTTAACTTGTAGAGCAAAGGGAGTGAACTGAGTTTTGTCTCAGTTCAGGAAAGGATTTCGATCATGTCAAGGATCTTGCTCTGTTTAACCGTTAAACCTAAAACTAGAGGGAAACCGTTTTACCAGAAGTACTAAATGCTATTTCAAAAATGATCGTCAAGTGCAGACATAAAATGTTATGTTAAACATACACTTACAAGCAATGTTAATGCTTGTACATTGTAGACGTTTTAATTCCATTTTATTCATCAGAAAAAAAAAAGTTCCAGAAATTCCAGTTCTAAAATTTCTAGTTTTCACTGTTCTAATTCAACATTAAAGTAGTAACTTGTATTTACAAGCTTAAGATTTGGTGCAGATGTGTGCCATATGTTTAGTTGATGTGTAGCAGATATGTAATAGATGTGGAAGTAGGTTATGGTATTGTAGTGTTCCTGAATGACATGGAAAATGGATATTTCCCGTTTGTAGAATTTGTCAAGCGTCACTTTGCTGAACGTTTGTCTCCTCCTCACTTTCTCTTGCTCACTTTCTCCTGCTCACTTTCCCCTCCTCACTTTCTCCTACTCACTTTCCCCTCCTCACTTTCTCCTCCTCACTTTCTCCTCCTCACTTTCACCTCCTCACTTTCTCCTACTCACTTTCTCCTCCTCACTTTCTCCTGCTCACTTTCCCCTCTTCACTTTCTCCTGCTCACTTTCCCCTCCTCACTTTCTCTTCCTCACTTTCCCCTCCTCACTTTCTCCTCCTCACTTTCTCCTCCTCACTTTCTCCTGCTCACTTTCTCCTCCTCACTTTCTCCTCCTCACTTTCCCCTCCTCATTTTCTCCTCTTCACTTTCTTCTGCTCACTTTCTCCTCCTCACTTTCTCCTCTTCACTTTCTTCTGCTCACTTTCTCCTGCTCACTTTCTCCTCCTCACTTTCTCCTCCTCACTTTCTCCTGCTCACTTTCCCCTCCTCACTTTCTCTTACTCACTTTCCCCTCCTCACTTTCTCCTCCTCACTTTCTCCTACTCACTTTCCCCTCCTCACTTTCTCCTACTCACTTTCTCCTCCTCACTTTCTCCTGCTCACTTTCCCCTCCTCACTTTCTCCTGCTCACTTTCCCCTCCTCACTTTCTCCTCCTCACTTTCCCCTCCTCACTTTCTCCTCCTCACTTTCTCCTCCTCACTTTCTCCTCTTCACTTTCTCCTGCTCACTTTCCCCTCCTCACTTTCTCCTGCTCACTTTCTCCTTCTCACTTTCTCTTCCTCACTTTCTCCTCCTCACTTTCCCCTCTTCACTTTCTCCTGCTCACTTTCCACTCCTCACTTTCTCCTGCTCACTTTCCCCTCCTCACTTTCTCTTGCTCACTTTCCCCTCCTCATTTTCTCCTACTCACTTTCACCTCTTCACTTTCTCCTGCTCACTTTCCCCTCCTCACTTTCTCCTGGTCACTTTCTCCTTCTCACTTTCTCTTCCTCACTTTCTCCTCCTCACTTTCTCCTCCTCACTTTCCCCTCTTCACTTTCTCCTGCTCACTTTCCACTCCTCACTTTCTCCTGCTCACTTTCCCCTCCTCACTTTCTCCTGCTCACTTTCCCCTCCTCACTTTCTCCTCCTCACTTTCCCCTCCACTTTCTCCTACTCATTTTCTCCTCCTCACTTTCCCCTCATCACTTTCCCCTCCTCACTTTCTCCTCCTGCTGTTCCACAATCGCCAGCCGCCTCAGCAGCAACAAGTCAAGCTGTTATTTCGGAGTCAGCGTCTTCTCGCTTGCGTCTTCTGGAAAAAAAAATCCGGCTCTCTTGTCTTCTCCAAATGACGCATTGTCCCTACATTGCGTCTTTGTTCCACTGACGCAGTCTTTGGTTAGACCTTCATAGTTTTTATGATAATGGAAAGAGCTCTGACAGATGACTTACAGATATCGTTGTATCTCAGTGTTGGGCTACTTCCTGGCCTCTTTCCTCCTAAAAGTTCGCCGTATATGGTTTTCTGGGGATATTATTTTTATTGTTTTGTTGAACCATACGCCAGCCAACTAATTCTTGCTTAGTTAATTTTCATACATTCTCTCTCTCTCTCTACTCCCCCCCCCCGGCCATATATCTCTCTCTCTCTCTCTCTCTCTCTCTCTCTCCCTGTGTGTGTGTATGTGTGTTCAGTCTTAGTTTCTGATACTCATTTCTGCATACATACTCTGATTTCTATTCTTCTCTGTTCCCCTCTCTCACTCTGTCTGTCTGTCTGTCTCTCTCTCTCTCCCTCACTCCTTCTCTTCATCCCTTATATGTCTCTCTTTCTCTCTCATCCAAGTTGTTTATTTGAAATTCTCCTAGATCTTCCACTTTATCTGTCCATCTATACTACAGATATGTCTCTCCATCTTTACTACAAATATGTCTCTACAAATATGTATCACTTTCACTACAGATATCTCTCTCCATTTTGACTACAAATATGTCTCTCCATCTTTTGTACAAATATGTCTCTCCATCTCTACTACAAATATGTCTCTCCAACTTTACTACAAATTACAAATATGTATCACTTTCACTACAAATATGTCTCTCCATTTTTACTACAAAGATGTCTCTCCATCTTTGTTACAAATAATCTATACATTAATATTGTCTGAAATTTGAGTTACTACTTACTAAATATTCATTTCAATATGTTCATAAATTAAATACATTTTAAAACTTTTAATGTGTAACATTTTGTTTTCAAATTTGATAGAGCAAAAGTTAATGAAATATTAACAATTCATTTTTTTTTCTAAATAAATCACGTAAAATTTGATTTGCTGTCGTCGTCTACACAACTGACTACATTCTGCCAGACAGGGGAGTAGCTTTAACTACATTCTGCTAGACAGGGGAGTAGCTTTAACTACATTCTGCCAGACAGGGGAGTAGTTTAACTACATTCTGCCAGACAGGGGAGCAGCTTTAACTACATTCTGCCAAACATGGGAGTAGCTTTAACTACATTCTGCCAAACATGGGAGTAGCTTTAACTACATTCTGCCAGACAAGGGAGTAGCTTTACATCCTGTTTTCCTTAACTTGAAAGGACGCCACAGCTCGTCTGATGAGGTTGTAACGTGGTGATCTTTACCTTCAAAGCCGGGACAAGCCACAGTTTATCTGGCTCTGAGGTTATAGATCCACAGATTACTCGTTCACAAGCTACACGTTCACAAGTACATTATTATTATTATTATTATTATTACTATTATTATTATTATTATTCTGTGCTGTGACAGACAGCGTTGGCGATAATGCTTCTCCATCTTGCGCGGTCCTTGCTGTTTCCGATTAATTCAGATGATTTTCTTTGTGCGTGCCACTTGGTCAGTCCGTCCACTGAGACATTTTTCTCCTGGCCTTCCTCTCTTCTTTTTTCCTTTGAATTTTCCAGCCATTGCCAGGTTCTCCAACTTCTGTCTTCTTTGTTAATTTTCCAAGAAATTTTGACTGTCTTTTTTTCTTGAACTAGTTTTCGCTTTTCTGAAACTTTTTTTGAGGACTTCATCGCTTGTTTTCTTGTCTGTCCTGGGTACACGAGCTGCATCTTGCGCCAAAACCACTTTTCTCTTGCTTCCAGTTTCTTTGTCGCCTTTTGTTTTGTTGTCCAAGTCTCACAGCCACACAGCAATATTGGCTCTTTATAACACTGTAATGCTCTGTTCCTCACTTTTAGTGATGTTTTCTTATTTGTTAGTATCTTGTCATGCCAGAAAAAGCTGTCTTTGCCTTACCTTTTCGTAATTTTATTTCTTTGTTCCCTTGACATTAGCTTTATTTGTTGTTCCAAGGTAATTAAATTTAGTTCCTTACGTCAATGTCTTCCCATTTGAATGAATGTTGCCCTTTTGGTATGTTTATTCTTTTCGATATTACCACTGTTTCTGTCTTGTTGCTGTTTAGCTATAGGCCTCTTTTACTGGGTTCTTCATTAATCTTCTTCACAAGTTTCTGCTATTGCTTTCACTTTCTGCTGTTAGAGCAGTGTCATCATCATACTTCAGGTTGTTGAAGTTATGGCTTCCTGTTTTAAGTTCCGTCACATTTTTCATGCCTCTCGTCATGTTTTGACTGTATAATGATATCGTGATTACAGCCACTGGAAAAACATGTGAGAAAAGAAGAAAGAAACTTAGAAATACACAGGAGAAATGTACACTGCATGTCTGAAGAGAAAGTGGATTATGAAGGAGAAACAACTATTTTTCAAAAACCCAAGTGAAAGAAAGAAAAGAGAGAAAGCAGAGCGGGGAGAAGAGGAAAATAAAAGTGAGAAGATAATAAAGAAAGACAGAAAGCGAGGACGACAGAAGCATGAATGAAAGAAGGCAGATAGAAAGAAAAACTAAAACAAGAACTGAGTGAACAAAATAAATGTGAGAAAGGTACATTAGAAAAATGTAAATTTTCCGAATAGCATAACATGTTTTAGAAGAAAGTTTTGTGTTTTTATCAGGCTGTGGGGTTTTAATGTTTAGTTCGGATAAAAGAAAATATCTAAGCATGTTTATTTAATTAGCAAGACAGGCACTGACATGGAATCCTCAAGGAAATAGAACACGAGGAAGGCCTAGACTTAACTTGGAGAAGAGAAATTATGACAGTGCTCAGAGACAAGGGATACACATGGAAGGAAGCAGAGAATAATTCCAAGAACAGGGATGACTGGAGAGCCTTTATCCGTGGCCTATGCTCTCAAGGGAGCTAAAGGCGATGATGATGATGATGATGATGATGATGATGATGATGATGATGATTTAATATTTAGTTCGAATAAAAGAAATTATCTAGGCATATTTGTTTTAACGTCTAGTTCGGATAGACGAAAATATCTAGACTTGTCAAAAGACAGTGATAAGAGGCGTGTAGGTAGTACAACACGATTCTCCACACCTGAGAGGAATCTGTGACACAGGGCCACGTGTGTAATTTGACAAATATTTCTCTCGCTGTTTTCTAGTCCAGAGCACCCAGCGCTGACTGTCGCCACTAGAACTTTGTTGGATTACTGAAACTTATACATAGTTTCGGCGGAGACGTGGAGTCAACAATGAAAGTAGATTGTTGGACATTCATCTCTCTAGCAGTTCTGACGGCGCCGTGTTTCTGTCAGTCATCTGACGATCAGGCAGGTCCAGACGAAGCGGCCATCGCTAGGCAGATCCATGACCTTGTTGTCAGTCAGATGACATGTCACTCATCCCCGGCCCTGACCTTGGCAGTAGTGAAGAATGGCAAGGTTGTGCTGACCAGTGGGTACGGATTTACCAGCACGAACAAGTCTCGCCCTGTAACGTCAGAAACGAGATTTGCTATTGGTTCTTTGACTAAAGCCTTCACCTCCACGTTGGTAGCCAAGTGGATCCACGAGCAGAACACGTAAGTCTAGTTTTCTTGCCCTTTTTTTTTTGTTTTGTTCATCACTTTAGCTCTTGCACAAAGTAAGATCAGTTTTATTTACACGAAAAAGTACCATTTCAACTTTGGTCTTCTAGCAAATGTGAATGTGTATAATTTAAGAAATGGTTTTTCTAACGCCTAGTTTCATCTCTCACAATCTATGTCTGTGAAAAACCAACCTTGATTTACCTCCGGTCATTAAGAACAGGCGAAGATTTAGCAAGTAGAAAACGAATCTAGAGCACAGTAAAGTGATGTAGCACAAAAGTAATATAGCTAAGTAAAGTTACACAGCACGGTAACACGGTGTAGTACAGTAAAGTGATATAACAAGTAAATTGATGTAACAAGTAAAATGATGCAAAAGTGATGTAACAAGTAAAGTGATGTAACAGGTAAAGTGATGTAACAGGTAAAGTGGTGTAACAAGTAAAGTGATGTAACAGGTAAAGTGGTGTAACAAGTAAAGTGATGTAACAGGTAAAGTGGTGTAACAAGTAAAGTGATGTAACACAGTTTTTGGAGATGAAGAGATAGAGCCTGGCGGTTAGAACAAGACCGTCATGACTATTCTGTAGCACCCTTTGCATTTCTCATAAAAAAAGCTACCTTAGTTTACTTGTGACACTTGGGCAGCCAGTTTAGTTAAGTCTCAGGTTTCTTCACTTTCTTTTGCACCTGAGTTTTCCTGTATTTGTCTAAAATATTTCAATTCATGACAAGGCCAAAGTATTCTCACTTCTCTTTCTTTAGGGCGATAGTTCCTGGCCGTCTGTAGCTTCTAGCACCGCTTTCTTCTTCTTCTTCATGGTCTGATAGTCTAGGGCGTGGCTACCAGTCTGTGCTCTGAGCATTATGAAGCGGTGTGAGCATTATGAAGTGGTCGGAGCGTTATGAAGTGGTCTGAGCATTATGAAGTGGTCTGAGCATTATGAAGTGGTCTGAGCATTATGAAGTGGTCGGAGCATTATGAAGTGGTCGGAGCATTATGAAGTGGTCAGAGCATTATGAAGTGGTCCTCCCTTGCGTTTCTGGCATTAAGTCTTTCACTCATAGTAGGCAGAGCCTGGGAAGAAACTACTCTGTATTGTGGACAAATATGGGTTGGGTTAGGAATGTGCTACTTTTCATTTTATTGAGGTTTTTCCACATATTATACTTAGCATTGATTCGCGTAGGCGTGCAGGATCGACAAGTGCTGCATTGGAATGAAAGGGTTAAGTACCATGTGTGAATAAAGCCATTGAAGGGATATGAATTCCTATATTACATGTAAGATTGTGGTCCTTAACTTACATGTAGCTGGAGATGAGGTCCAAGGATATAAAAAGGTGTGGGAGCCACTGGTTTAGAGGACATGCTGTATTTCACGCCAAGAACTTTGTAACTTTATTGAAAGACTTATGTTGTTACTCAACGTCTCTATCTCGTAGCTCGGCCAAGAGATCCTCCATTATTGCTCTGTCTAAGCCACCACGTCGGTCAGCATGAACAAAGCAAGATAACTTTCTTTTCAGACTGAAACCGAGAAGCCATGTTTTAATCCACATATAGTACTGCTAATATACCGCAGCTGGTTTACAAGTTCTACATTTTGATACACTCCGCCTCATCTGCTCACAGCAAAAACGATACTTTCATGCAAATTTTTAACATATTCTGGCACCAAGTCACCACAAGAGTGTTCCTTTTAGTAAAGAAAAGTGTTTAAAATTAAGCTTCAACTGAAACAATTTTGAAGTGACTTACTTCTTATCCAACCAATAGACGCTTTTACTTTTGGCGCGCGTATTAAATTATGTATGACTGCAAGATGTTAAGAGTCATATGAAGAGACGTCATTTAAGTAGGAGATTAGTCTGCAGACGAAATAACTCTTCATTGTAAAGGATGTTCGACATAAGCTAAGTGGAAAACTAGGAGAAAATTCACAGCTTTCGACAGACGTCTTCAGACAATCTCACAGCTGCTGTAAGTTGAGATTATCATTCATTTTTGTCTGGAGAATTAGTTTCTGTGATCACTTTACACAAAGCAACAGGTGAAGTTATTTTCAAAGCGTGTATGTGATCAATGTGTAATGAGAAGCGGGCAAAGCTATCTTTGCAAGTTTATGCAGTCAGTGCTCAAAGAACAACAACTGAATATATTTTCAGAGTGTGTGTGTGTGTTTTGTGTACATAAAACGACAGGTGAAGATAGTTTTTTAAAACGTGAGAAAACACTGAATACAAGGTGGAGATGGTTATGGGGTATATATGAGCGACGTTGTTAAGTATACATATTATTGCCTAAGACAATTGATTTGACCAGTGGTTCTTAACCTGGGTCCATGGGCCCTCACGGGCCACGGAAGAATGTTTAGGGTTTCACGGACCAGCAAATGGATTGGATCGATTTTTAAAAAATGTTAGCATCATCCAGGATCCATTTACTGTTTCAGTTTTAATAATAGGTCTACAGCTGTTCCCAGACTGCACAGGAGACTCACAGCTGTTCCCAGACTGCACAGGAGATTCACAGCTGTTCCCAGACTGCACAGGAGATTCACAGCTGTTCTCAGACTGCACAGGAGATTCACAGCTGTTCCCTGACTGCACAGGAGATTCACAGCTGTTCCCAGACTGCACAGGAGATTCACAGCTGTTCCCAGACTGCAGATGAGATTCACAGCTGTTCCCAGACTGCACAGGAGATTCACAGCTGTTCCCAGACTGCAGATGAGATTCACAGCTGTTCCCTGACGGCAAATGAGATTCACATCTGTTTCCAAGCTGAAAGGAGATCCATGTCTGTTTCCAAGCTGGAACGGAGATCCACATCTCTTTCGAAGCTGGAAAGGAGATCCACGTCTGTTTCCAAGCTGGAGAGGAGATCCCCGGCTGTACCCAAGCTGGAAAGGAGATCCCCGGCTATACCCAAGCTGGAGAGGAGATCCCCGGTTGTACCCAAGCTGGAAAGGAGATCCCCGGCTGTACCCAAGCTGGAAAGGAGATCCCCGGCTGTACCCAAGCTGGCGAGGAGATCCGCCGACTGTACCCAAGCTGGAAAGGAGATCCCCAGCTGTACCCAAGCTGGAGAGGAGATCCCCCAGAATAAAAAATAAACGTCAAGAAGAACTGATGAAGATGAAGCAACAAAAACTTGTGAAAACATCTGAAGTATGACATCCATAATCCTCCACTGCTATTTATCAGCTGAACCTGGAAACTGACGTCATCAAGTGTGGAGGAACAATCAGTGCCTGCAGTAAACTTTATTTCTTCTCACTAGTTTCATCAATCCTCGAGTTTCTAGCACATGTACGATTTGAATGTCCAGGCCTGTACTTCGGTTGTGTTCGATAGTTAGGCTTTGTAAAGTTTCACTGATAGTTAGGTTTTGTAAAGTTTCACTGATAGTTAGGTTTTGTAAAGTTTCACTGATAGTTAGGTTTTGTAAAGTTTCACTGATAGTTAGGTTTTGTAAAGTTTCACTGATAGTTAGGCTTTGTAAAGTTTCACTGATAGTTAGGTTTTGTAAAGTTTCACTGATAGTTAGGCTTTGTAAAGTTTCACTGATAGTTAGGTTTTGTAAAGTTTCACTGATAGTTAGGCTTTGTAAAGTTTCACTGATAGTTAGGTTTTGTAAAGTTTCACTGATAGTTAGGCTTTGTAAAGTTTCACTGATAGTTAGGTTTTGTAAAGTTTCACTGATAGTTAGGCTTTGTAAAGTTTCACTGATAGTTAGGTTTTGTAAAGTTTCACTGATAGTTAGGCTTTGTAAAGTTTCACTGATAGTTAGGTTTTGTAAAGTTTCACTGATAGTTAGGCTTTGTAAAGTTTCACTGATAGTTAGGTTTTGTAAAGTTTCACTGATAGTTAGGCTTTGTAAAGTTTCACTGATAGTTAGCCTTTGTAAAGTTTAACTGATAGTTAGGTTTTGTAAAGTTTCACTGATAGTTAGGCTTTGTAATGTTTCACTGATAGTTAGGCTTTGTAAAGTTTCACTGATAGTTAGGTTTTGTAAAGTTTCACTGATAGTTAGGCTTTGTAAAGTTTCACTGATAGTTAGGCTTTGTAAAGTTTCACTGATAGTTAGGCTTTGTAACGTTTCACTGATAGTTAGGCTTTGTAAAGTTTCACTGATAGTTAGGCTTTGTAAAGTTTCACTGATAGTTAGGTTTTGTAAAGTTTCACTGATAGTTAGGCTTTGTAAAGTTTCACTGATAGTTAGCCTTTGTAAAGTTTCACTGATAGTTAGGTTTTGTAAAGTTTCACTAATAGTTAGGCTTTGTAATGTTTCACTGATAGTTAGGCTTTGTAAAGTTTCACTGATAGTTAGGTTTTGTAAAGTTTCACTGATAGTTAGGCTTTGTAAAGTTTCACTGATAGTTAGGCTTTGTAAAGTTTCACTGATAGTTAGGCTTTGTAACGTTTCACTGATAGTTAGGCTTTGTAAAGTTTCACTGATAGTTAGGCTTTGTAAAGTTTCACTGATAGTTAGGTTTTGTAAAGTTTCACTGATAGTTAGGCTTTGTAAAGTTTCACTGATAGTTAGGTTTTGTAAAGTTTCACTGATAGTTAGGCTTTGTAAAGTTTCACTGATAGTTAGGTTTTGTAAAGTTTCACTGATAGTTAGGCTTTGTAAAGTTTCACTGATAGTTAGGTTTTGTAAAGTTTCACTGATAGTTAGGTTTTGTAAAGTTTCACTGATAGTTAGGTTTTGTAAAGTTTCACTGATAGTTAGGCTTTGTAAAGTTTCACTGATAGTTAGCCTTTGTAAAGTTTCACTGATAGTTAGGTTTTGTAAAGTTTCACTGATAGTTAGGCTTTGTAATGTTTCACTGATAGTTAGGCTTTGTAAAGTTTCACTGATAGTTAGGTTTTGTAAAGTTTCACTGATAGTTAGTCTTTGTAAAGTTTCACTGATAGTTAGGCTTTGTAAAGTTTCACTGATAGTTAGGCTTTGTAACGTTTCACTGATAGTTAGGCTTTGTAAAGTTTCACTGATAGTTAGGCTTTGTAAAGTTTCACTGATAGTTAGGCTTTGTAAAGTTTCACTGATAGTTAGGCTTTGTAAAGTTTCACTGATAGTTAGGTTTTGTAAAGTTTCACTGATAGTTAGGCTTTGTAAAGTTTCACTGATAGTTAGGCTTTGTAAAGTTTCACTGATAGTTAGGCTTTGTAAAGTTTCACTGATAGTTAGGCTTTGTAAAGTTTCACTGATAGTTAGGCTTTGTAAAGTTTCACTGATAGTTAGGCTTTGTAAAGTTTCACTGATAGTTAGGTTTTGTAAAGTTTCACTGATAGTTAGGCTTTGTAAAGTTTCACTGATAGTTAGGCTTTGTAAAGTTTCACTGATAGTTCTTCTTCAGCTTTCCGAGCCATTAAGGCTCACTGCTGCAGATAAAGTTCGCCTCCATTCCTTTCTATTCCTAATCTTCTCTCTCCAGTTGGTGACACAAATTTCTTCTATATCTTCTTCTATGTTGTCTTTCCATCTCTGTCTTGGTCTACCCCTTGGTCTTATTTCCCTCATCTCTTGTGCATTCATTATTTTCGTTTGTCTGTTCTCTTCCATTCTTTCTACATGCCCCAGCCAGCGTGGTCTGTTCAGTTTCAAGACATTTATAATTCGTTGGGATTTAAATAAGCTGTTCAGTTCAGTGTTCTTTCTAGCTCTCCATTCTCCATTCTCCTTTATGGAGCAAAGATTCTTCTTAGGATCTTGTTCTGAAAGATTTGCAATTTTTGTTCATTTTTTTTTGTTGTACTCCACGTTTCTGATCCATAAATGACGGCTGGTCTTATTATAGTTTTGTAGATTGTTAGTTTGGTGTTTTGGGATAGGATTTTGTATTATAACAGGTGTTGCAAGGCAAAGTATATTTTATTCCCTATCTGTACTCTGATTTTAATTTCCTTGCTTACTGTGTTGCTTCTGTTGAAGGTTGTGCCTTATGTTTCTGCTTTCCTAATAATCATCTCTCCAATATTTATATAATCTGGATCATTCTGCCTCTGGTCTCTTGATATCTTCATATACTCTGTCTTATCTTGGTTAGTGGCCAAGCCCACTTTTAGTGCTACATCTCTCAGGTGTATGCAGGTATTAATGAATCATGCATAGTTTCCTCCACCAGGTCGATGTCATCAGCGTATCCTAGTATTTTAGCTTGTTCTTCTGTACTGATTTCTTCTTTCGCTTTTCTGATTACCTTTTCTAGTACCAGGTTGAATAGTAATGGAGATAATGTATCACCTTATTTTAAACCAGTTCTTATAGAGAAGGGTTCTGACTTTCTTCCTTTATATTAGTATATTTTGTGTATCCTCCATACATATTCTGGTCAAATTGATTAATTTATTAGCTATCTCAAATTCTTTAATAATTTTCCATAAGCTGCTCCTCTCTATGCTGTCATAGGCTTTACTGAAGTCAATGAAGATATTATGTACTTCTTTTCCATATTCCCAGTACTTTTCTCCTCTTTGACGCAGATAAATATATGGTCTACGGTCGATCTGTTCTTCCTTAAACAAGGGGCGGCTAAAGAATTAGCAGATGAACTAAGTAGGTATGACATGGATGTTACAGCATTACAGAAAATCAGGTGGCCTGGAGAAGATATAACAGTCATAGGAGAAATGGTACTAGTATACGGA
The DNA here is from genome assembly GCA_009760885.1 of Achatina immaculata. Classification (NCBI taxonomy): domain Eukaryota; kingdom Metazoa; phylum Mollusca; class Gastropoda; order Stylommatophora; family Achatinidae; genus Lissachatina; species Lissachatina immaculata. The sequence continues at coordinate 3,168,845 of CM019698.1, forward strand.
GGTATTTACCAATGGAAGACATGAACTTGGGACAGGTTTTGCTGTCAAGAGAAAAGTTTGGGACTTAGTGATGGACTTCAGTGCCACCATTGAAAGAATCAGCAGCCTCTGCATCAAGGGAACAAAGAAAAATATAACAATGATTAATGTGCATGCACCAACAGAAGTTGAGGATGAGGTCAAAGACGAATTTTACAACACGTTAGAGAGAGTAATAGAGAAGACCCAGAAACATGATATACTGATAATACTAGGAGATTTCAATGCAAAGATAGGAAAGGAGGAGTCACACAGACATATCACAGGAAAAGAAAGTCTGCACGAAAGATCTAATGATAATGGATGGAGACTAATAAATGTAGCAGAATCTTATGGAATGAGAATAAGCAGCACACGTTTTCAGAATAAGAACATCCATAAACAAACATGGAAATCCCCTGATAATCTAACATACAGCCAGATAGACTATGTTTTTAATTGATACCAAACAAAACATAACAAACATACTTCAGATCAGAAGTTACGGAGGGGCTGAATGCAGCACCAACCATTATCTTGTTGGAGTTAGATTAAAATTCGAGTGAAGAAAAATTTTTATAGTAAATTAAATAAAAGCTCGGTAATAAAAAGAGATGCTTTGAAAGGGGAAGACACTAAAGGAAAATTCAGAAAAGAGCTAAACCATAAAATAAACTAAGAGCGAATGAAGAATTTCTAGCTCTCCATTCTCCATTCTCCTTTATGGAGCAAAGATTCTTCTTAGGATCTTGTTCTGAAAGATTTGCAATTTTTGTTCATTTTTTTTTGTTGTACTCCACGTTTCTGATCCATAAATGACGGCTGGTCTTATTATAGTTTTGTAGATTGTTAGTTTGGTGTTTTGGGATAGGATTTTGTATTATAACAGGTGTTGCAAGGCAAAGTATATTTTATTCCCTATCTGTACTCTGATTTTAATTTCCTTGCTTACTGTGTTGCTTCTGTTGAAGGTTGTGCCTTATGTTTCTGCTTTCCTAATAATCATCTCTCCAATATTTATATAATCTGGATCATTCTGCCTCTGGTCTCTTGATATCTTCATATACTCTGTCTTATCTTGGTTAGTGGCCAAGCCCACTTTTAGTGCTACATCTCTCAGGTGTATGCAGGTATTAATGAATCATGCATAGTTTCCTCCACCAGGTCGATGTCATCAGCGTATCCTAGTATTTTAGCTTGTTCTTCTGTACTGATTTCTTCTTTCGCTTTTCTGATTACCTTTTCTAGTACCAGGTTGAATAGTAATGGAGATAATGTATCACCTTATTTTAAACCAGTTCTTATAGAGAAGGGTTCTGACTTTCTTCCTTTATATATTAGTATATTTTGTGTATCCTCCATACATATTCTGGTCAAATTGATTAATTTATTAGCTATCTCAAATTCTTTAATAATTTTCCATAAGCTGCTCCTCTCTATGCTGTCATAGGCTTTACTGAAGTCAATGAAGATATTATGTACTTCTTTTCCATATTCCCAGTACTTTTCTCCTCTTTGACGCAGATAAATATATGGTCTACGGTCGATCTGTTCTTCCTTAAACAAGGGGCGGCTAAAGAATTAGCAGATGAACTAAGTAGGTATGACATGGATGTTACAGCATTACAGAAAATCAGGTGGCCTGGAGAAGATATAACAGTCATAGGAGAAATGGTACTAGTATACGGAGGTATTTACCAATGGAAGACATGAACTTGGGACAGGTTTTGCTGTCAAGAGAAAAGTTTGGGACTTAGTGATGGACTTCAGTGCCACCATTGAAAGAATCAGCAGCCTCTGCATCAAGGGAACAAAGAAAAATATAACAATGATTAATGTGCATGCACCAACAGAAGTTGAGGATGAGGTCAAAGACGAATTTTACAACACGTTAGAGAGAGTAATAGAGAAGACCCAGAAACATGATATACTGATAATACTAGGAGATTTCAATGCAAAGATAGGAAAGGAGGAGTCACACAGACATATCACAGGAAAAGAAAGTCTGCACGAAAGATCTAATGATAATGGATGGAGACTAATAAATATGGCAGAATCTTATGGAATGAGAATAAGCAGCACACGTTTTCAGAATAAGAACATCCATAAACAAACATGGAAATCCCCCGATAATCTAACATACAACCAGATAGACTATGTTTTAATTGATACCAAACAAAACATAACAAACATACTTCAGATCAGAAGTTACAGAGGGTCTGAATGCAGCACGGACCATTATCTTGTTGGAGCTAAATTAAAATTCAGACTGAAGAAAAATGTTTATAGTAAATTAAATAAAAGCTCAGTAATAAAAAAGAGATGCTTTGAAAGGGGAAGACACTAAAGGAAAATTCAGAAAAGAGCTAAACCATAAAATAAACTAAGAGCGAATGAAGAATATAAAAGCATTGATGACAGTTGGGAAGATATAAAAAACATTATAAAGAACACAGCGGAAGAATGCCTTGGAGTCAAGACCATGACTAAAAAAAAAGAACTGGTTCGATGAAGTTTGCAGAGAGGCGGTCACAAAGAAAAGAACAGCGAGACAGATATGGTTTAATGACATGAACAACAAAATAAATGAGAAGTACCACACACAGTGTAATGAAACTAAAAAGGTTATTCGCCAACAAAAACGACAATATATGAAAGACATGGTAAGTGAGATGCAGACATGCCATCAGAAAACGAAAAGCAGGGAATTCTATAAAGAACTGCGAACAGTAAAGCAAGGGGATAAACAACCTCTGCAGAGCTTGAAGGATAATAATGTAAACATGATAGATAATGAAGAGAAAATCTGCACCAGATGGAAAGAATATTTTGAAAAACTACTAAACTGTGAAGAGCCTATAAACACATTAGCATGCTAGGAAATACAGACTTGTGAATCTGAAATACAGGAACCAGACTTAGACGAAGGGACAGTATTATGTATACAACAAAGCAACGAGTTCAGATGGAATTGCTGCAGAACGGATTAAGGAAGGAGGTGTGAATCTACATGAACAGATATGTGCACTAATACAACAAATATGGAGAGAAGAAAAACTCCCTAGTGAATGGAGAGAATCATTACTGATCCCAGTATTAAAAAAGGCGATAAGAGCAAGTGTGAAAACTACAGAGGAATATCATTGCTACAAATAAGCTACACAATACAATCTATTATACTTTTAAATAGATTATAACCATTCAGCGAGAAAATATTGGGAGACTATCAAGCAGGCTTTTTCATTGATTGTTAGGCTTTGTAAGGTTCCACTGAATTCTTAAGCTGCTGCTAATAAATACTCTCTCCTTCTCTCCATCACCTTCTATATATATATATATATATATATACCTAAATTCTTAACCCTTTGAAAATATAGTTTTCTCATGTTATATATATACATATATGTCCTTCCGTCTGTCTTCTGTTTCTCTGTTATTCAGCACTCTAAGCCACCATAGCCCGTGTACTCCTTGCGGCAGTTACAACTTTGCCTCCTTGTATGGCTTTCTCTCACCAGTTGTTTTCTGCCAGCTCTCTCACGTCTTCATCAAATTTATTTGTCTTTCTATCTTTGTCTTGGTCAATCCCTTGCTCCTGTCCCTTTCATCTCTTGTGTATAATGCGAGTCTCGTCTAATGATCTCTTCCAAAGTTTTTATTATATGACTTAGACATTGTAATGTGTGAGCTTTCAGTGTGGAGATTACTGAGATTACTGATCTGCTTCGTACAAATCTGAGATTTCTGTGTTAGTTCTGACTCTTCAGTCTCGGTGTATGACTCTGTAAAATGCACGGATGACTAAAGCATGTTAAAGAATTCAGTTTCATTATGGCAAACGACTGTGCATTTATCTGTAGCAAGGATGCTTCGGACGAGCGTTTAAACAAAACAAAACACAGCGCTTTCTGAGGCTCGTTTCGTGATTATTTGGTTCACACACTGGCAAGGTTGTGAAAAATTCAGGAAAAAGGCTAGCAATATCTTTGTTCCCACGAACAGTTTTATACAGCCGGTCACAAAGAAAAGAACAGCGAGACAGATATGGTTTAATGACATGAACAACAAAATAAATGAGAAGTACCACACACAGTGTAATGAAACTAAAAAGGTTATTCGCCAACAAAAACGACAATATATGAAAGACATGGTAAGTGAGATGCAGACATGCCATCAGAAAACGAAAAGCAGGGAATTCTATAAAGAACTGCGAACAGTAAAGCAAGGGGATAAACAACCTCTGCAGAGCTTGAAGGATAATAATGTAAACATGATAGATAATGAAGAGAAAATCTGCACCAGATGGAAAGAATATTTTGAAAAACTACTAAACTGTGAAGAGCCTATAAACACATTAGCATGCTAGGAAATACAGACTTGTGAATCTGAAATACAGGAACCAGACTTAGACGAAGGGACAGTATTATGTATACAACAAAGCAACGAGTTCAGATGGAATTGCTGCAGAACGGATTAAGGAAGGAGGTGTGAATCTACATGAACAGATATGTGCACTAATACAACAAATATGGAGAGAAGAAAAACTCCCTAGTGAATGGAGAGAATCATTACTGATCCCAGTATTAAAAAAGGCGATAAGAGCAAGTGTGAAAACTACAGAGGAATATCATTGCTACAAATAAGCTACACAATACAATCTATTATACTTTTAAATAGATTATAACCATTCAGCGAGAAAATATTGGGAGACTATCAAGCAGGCTTTTTCATTGATTGTTAGGCTTTGTAAGGTTCCACTGAATTCTTAAGCTGCTGCTAATAAATACTCTCTCCTTCTCTCCATCACCTTCTATATATATATATATATATATATATATACCTAAATTCTTAACCCTTTGAAAATATAGTTTTCTCATGTTATATATATACATATATGTCCTTCCGTCTGTCTTCTGTTTCTCTGTTATTCAGCACTCTAAGCCACCATAGCCCGTGTACTCCTTGCGGCAGTTACAACTTTGCCTCCTTGTATGGCTTTCTCTCACCAGTTGTTTTCTGCCAGCTCTCTCACGTCTTCATCAAATTTATTTGTCTTTCTATCTTTGTCTTGGTCAATCCCTTGCTCCTGTCCCTTTCATCTCTTGTGTATAATGCGAGTCTCGTCTAATGATCTCTTCCAAAGTTTTTATTATATGACTTAGACATTGTAATGTGTGAGCTTTCAGTGTGGAGATTACTGAGATTACTGATCTGCTTCGTACAAATCTGAGATTTCTGTGTTAGTTCTGACTCTTCAGTCTCGGTGTATGACTCTGTAAAATGCACGGATGACTAAAGCATGTTAAAGAATTCAGTTTCATTATGGCAAACGACTGTGCATTTATCTGTAGCAAGGATGCTTCGGACGAGCGTTTAAACAAAACAAAACACAGCGCTTTCTGAGGCTCGTTTCGTGATTATTTGGTTCACACACTGGCAAGGTTGTGAAAAATTCAGGAAAAAGGCTAGCAATATCTTTGTTCCCACGAACAGTTTTATACAGCCTCAGAGTAAATGTTTCAACACCCTCAGACTCAGTGTTTATACAGCCTAAGACTCAATATTTATACAACTTCAGACTAAGTGTTTATACAGCCTCAGACTAAGTGTTTATACAATTTAAGACTTAGTGTTTATGCAGCCTCAGACTTAGTGCTTACATAGCCTAAGACTTAGTGTTTATACAGCCTAAGACTAAGTGTTTATACAGCCTAAGACTAAGTGTTTATACAGCCTCAGACTCAGTGTTTATACAGCCTCAGACACCGTGTTTATACAGCCTCAGACACCGTGTTTATACAGCCTCAGACTCAGTGTTTATACAGCCTAAGACTCAGTGTTTATACAGCCTAAGACTAAGTGTTTATACAGCCTCAGACTCAGTGTTTATACAGCCTAAGACTCAGTGTTTATACAGCCTAAGACTAAGTGTTTATACAGCCTCAGACTCAGTGTTTATACAGCCTAAGACACCGTGTTTATACAGCCTCAGACACCGTGTTTATACAGCCTCAGACACCGTGTTTATACAGCCTCAGACTCAGTGTTTATACAGCCTAAGACTAAGTGTTTATACAGCCTCAGACACCATGTTTATACAGCCTCAGACACCGTGTTTATACAGCCTCAGACACCGTGTTTATACAGCCTCAGACTCAGTGTTTATACAGCCTCAGACTCAGTGTTTATACAGCCTAATACTAAGTGTTTATACAGCCTAAGACTAAGTGTTTATACAGCCTAAGACTAAGTGTTTATACAGCCTAAGACTAAGTGTTTATACAGCCTAAGACTAAGTGTTTATACAGCCTAAGACTAAGTGTTTATACAGCCTAAGACTTAGTGTTTATACAGCCTCAGACTTAGTGTTTATACAGCCTCAGACACCGTGTTTATACAGCCTCAGACTCAGTGTTTATACAGCCTAAGACTAAGTGTTTATACAGCCTAAGACTAAGTGTTTATACAGCCTAAGACTAAGTGTTTATACAGCCTAATACTAAGTGTTTATACAGCCTAAGACTAAGTGTTTATACAGCCTAAGACTAAGTGTTTATACAGCCTAAGACTAAGTGTTTATACAGCCTAAGACTAAGTGTTTATACAGCCTAAGGCTCAGTGTTTATACAGCCTCAGACTCAGTGTTTCAGCAGCGTTTTTTCTGATGTTTACGCACAAGAAATAAGAGTTTCTTTTACAGGCCACGTATCTCTGTCACCAAGGATCTTAAACACAATCTTAACGCATCTCTGTCACCAAGGATCTTAAACACAATCTTAATGCATCTCTGTCACCAAGGATCTTAAACACAATCTTAATGCATCTCTGCCACTGAGGATCTTAAACACAATCTTAACGCATCTCTGTCACCAAGGATATTAACACAATCTTAATGCATCTCTGTCACCAAGGATATTAACACAATCTTAATGCTTCTCTCTCACCAAGTATCTTAAACACAATCTTAATGCATCTCTGTCACCAAGGATCTTAACACAATCTTAATGCATCTCTGTCACTGAGGATCTTAACACAATCTTAATGCACATCTGTCACCAATGATCTTAACACAATCTTAATGCATCTCTGTCACCGAGGATCTTAAATACAATCTTAGATTGAAGGTAACAAATCTGCATTGATGTATGAGAACTAAAGCAAAACAAAAACAAACAAACAAACAGAAGTTCTTAGAACTATACAAATGCCTTCACATGACCAAGTAGTGAACTTCTGGCGTTTTTCTTCACGAATTAATTTCAGACTTTAGCACTTCCTTTATGTATTAAAATATTTTTTTAAATATGAAGATGTCATAACGTACAACTCAACGTTGCAAAAGACTTTGACACCAGTAATACAGACCCAGGTAAACTTCATTTTGTTTCAAAATATGTTACATCCTTCTCATATCGCTCTTCCTTTCCTGAAAGATTGCTAATCCGGTGACGCCTTCTCATAAACGTATATAAATGTGTTCCTGATCTATAAACGTCCCTCGCTGTACTAGGTTAATTTTGGACGCTAACTTCAAAATTTGACTCTCGGCCGGCCTCGGAAATGATTCTGCCACCCCCATATATCCATGATGGGCTTTATGAATGACGTTAACATCTATATTTGGCAGCATATTTTGATTTGTGATGGTTCTATTATTGACTTCCTGATATGCATTATAATGACAAACTGTCTGTCTATTCCCTTGTCTGAGTTTTGTCCCTATGGCCAGTTTCACCATCGATCTTTCCCTTGTTTATTACCTTTTCATACGCTTCATTTCCCATTGCAAGATGTGTTAGACACGATTGTTCAGTCTCCCATCTCCTATCCTTGTACAAGATAATACTAGCACAGCATTAAAATAATCTTTCTTAACATTTATGTGGGCGTGGTGATTCAGAGAGACAAAAATATTCCCAGAAAAGATATTAAAAATGTTTCTATTCTTAGCTTCCGTGCAGAAATACCCGGATGGAAAGAAGCAATGACACGCCTGTGATGGAGGTGAGGGTAGAAGACGGGTGTCTTGAACTGAGCCTTAAGAATAAAAGTCTACAGCCTTGAGGAAGAGAGCTGGATGATCTTACTCGTTTTGCCATTTGTTGAATTTTAAATTAAGGAACATAAAAGTTATACTCAAGCTACATACAAATGATGTCACTTAACTCGTTTTATTCTTCTTCTTCGTTCAAATGCTTGGTCATACCAGGATTAAGTTTCACAATTTGCAGCAGGACAGACTGGTGACACGACATCCTCTGGGGCAGAGAACTGAGGGTCAGCTGCCCAGATAAGTGTAGGCTGGGTTTAGTTTTGTAGAGCGGTGCCCTGTACAGCGAGCATAGGCTGGAAAAATCTTCTCCGTTCTTCTTCTTTGTTTTCAGATCACCACGTTTTGCTATACATTAAGAGACCTGGTTTTGCTGTGTAACGATTCTGTACGTTGTTACACATCAGTTTCTTTAACTGTTTCGCCTTTAGCTGACTTATGACTTTGATGATTTAGAACACAGGGAAGAAGTATGAAGAAAGAAGATGGAAGCTGAGTTAATCAAAATAAATTTAACTGCGAGAAAGAAGAAGAAAATATCGGAAAACTATCCCGAGAAACGAACCCAGCTATTTCCGTGTGGGGAGTAACTGATAAACACTAGAAGTCCGTCCCATACGGGATGTATTGACGAATAAAATGAAAGGTAGAAAAGGACAGCAGATGAGCACAGGGACTAGAATAAAGGAGCACAGAGACTAGAATAAAGGAGCACAGAGACTAGAATAAAGGAGCACAGAGACTGGAATAAAGGAACACAGAGACTAGAATAAAGGAGCACAGAGACTGGAATAAAGGAACACAGAGACTAGAATAAAGGAGCACAGAGACTAGAATAAAGGAGCACAGAGACTAGAATAAAGGAGCACAGAGACTAGAATAACGGAGCACAGAGACTGGAATAAAGGAGCACAGAGACTAGAATAAAGGAGCACAGAGACTAGAATAAAGGAGCACAGAGACTAGAATAAAGGAACACAGAGACTAGAATAAAGGAGCACAGAGACTGGAATAAAGGAGCACAGAGTATTAGCGCCGGAATTCCCGGAAGAATTTATTACTTCATAAAAGGAGCACATTTTGTTTTCAGTTCGTGAGCACGTGGGCTAGCAGGCCCGTGTGCCACGACACCTCTCTTCTATAGTAAACATTCATTATGAGTTTATGCAATAATCACATAACGAAAAGTAATGAAATATGTACTGAAAAGATACTGCGTTTAATATTTCATCTACCCATTCACCAATATAATGGCCTATGTTCACATGCAGCAGCATATCTATTTTACATCTTCATATAACTTTTCTTACGGTTACTAGACTTTCTCAGAGTTACAATTACTAGACTTTATCAGAGTTACAATTACTAGACTTTCTCAGAGTTACAATTACTAGACTTTCTCAGAGTTACAGTTACTAGACTTTCTCAGAGTTACAATTACTGGATTTCTCACAGTTACAATTACTAGACTTTCTCAGAGTTACAGTTACTAGACTTTCTCAGAGTTACAGTTACTAGACTTTATCAGAGTTACAATTACTAGACTTTCTCAGAGTTACAATTACTAGACTTTCTCAGAGTTACAGTTACTAGACTTTCTCAGAGTTACAATTACTGGATTTCTCAGAGTTACAATTACTAGACTTTCTCAGAGTTACAATTACTAGACTTTCTCAGAGTTACAGTTACTAGACTTTATCAGAGTTACAATTACTGGATTTCTCAGAGTTACTAGACTTTCTCAGAGTTACAATTACTGGATTTCTCAGATTTACAGTTACTAGACTAATTCAGAGTTACAATTACTGGACTTTCTCAGAGTTACTAGACTTTCTCAGAGTTACAAGTACTGGATTTCTCAGATTTACAGTTACTAGACTAATTCAGAGTTACAATTACTGGACTTTCTCAGAGTTACTAGACTTTCTCAGAGTTACAAGTACTGGATTTCTCAGATTTACAGTTACTAGACTAATTCAGAGTTACAATTACTGGACTTTCTCAGCGAGTTACAGTTACTGGACTTTTCCCTGTAATCGTAGGGATGTTAAAAAAGGCTCCCTCAGGAGCAACACTTGATCACGTGATTCAAGTGAACAGACGGAAAGAAAGTGTGAAGGTTACATATATAAACAACACAGGCACTTTGGTGAAGAAATAAATTCTACTCTCAGACACAGATATTGTAGCCATGTTATAAATCTGTAATGACTCGGCAAGTCTAAAAACTAGACGGCAAGTTTCTAGACAAGAAACATAATGATGATTGTTACAATTTTCCTGGGCGAAACTGCTTCTGTTTTTTTTTTAAAGTTGATTTAATAAATTAATATACTTAAACAACACGAACCATTATTATAATAATGCTGGAATATTTCTGGCCCACTTTGACATTTGTTTTTAACTCTCTGGAGCGGAAATAAAAGCTAGGTTCTGGGCACATAATCACCAAGTGTAAGCCCCTCTTTATATTTTATTAAAAGTAGAGCACCGTAGAAGCTGTTTAAATCTCTTCCACTAAAAAAAAAGGCGCTGCTAGTGTTGGTATATCTTGCACACTTAAGCGAATCAGTGCTCAGAGCGATATTCACAAAAATTCAAATTAAATGAAAAAAATATCACCTTTCTAATCCGACCTTTATTTTAATGTAACTGAGTAACTTGCTTCCGGGCTCCTTGTACTAAAATTTCTCATCAAAATTTTCTTCTGGCGTAACATGGGATTAATTCACGAGTGTGAGGGTTAACGTGTTGACAAATTTTGGTTCGTTCTTCTCTTGAACGTGTTATCCCTGACTTAGGTATGTCTCCATATGAAAGTGTATATACAACAAATTACTTTTTGCATTTTTATCCGTTGTATTGTTTTTTTATTTGGTCCTAGATAAAGGCTTTTGTTGAAATATTGGATTGGTGTGTGTACTTATCTCACTTTATTCCTCCATAGTTGCTGCTTACCTTCGTCACTCTTTCTATCTTAAACTAAACAATACATTTGTCTGCCTTTGAACCATACACCTCTGTCTATCTTTGAACCATACACCTCTGTCTATCTTTGAACCATACACCTCTATCTTTGAACCATTCACTTCTATCTATCTTTGAACCATACATCTCTATCTATCTTTGCACCATACATCTCTATCTATCTTTGAACCATACACCTCTGCTCTATCTTTGAACCATACACCTCTATCTATCTTTGAAACATACACCTCTGTCTTTGCACCATACATCTCTATCTATCTTTGAACCATACACCTCTACTCTATCTTTGAACCATACATCTCTACTCTATCTTTGAACCATACACCTCTATCTATCTTTGAATCATACACCTCTATCTATCTTTGAATCATACACCTCTATCTTTGAACCATACATCTCTACTCTATCTTTGAACCATACACCTCTATCTGTGAACCATACATCTCTACTCTATCTTTGAACCATACACCTCTATCTTTGAACCATACACCTCTACTCTATCTTTGAACCATACGCCTCTACTCCATCTTTGAACCATACACTTCTACTCTATCTTTGAACCATACACCTCTATCTATCTTTGAATCATATACCTCTATCTATCTTTGAACTGTATATCTCTGTCTACATGTGAACCATACACTTCTGTCTACCTTTATTACTAGATCCAGTTTTACGGGAGTTGTCATTTCTCTGTATAGAGTACCAACGATACAAAGTGGTGTTTCAGGTTTACTTTTGCTCTAAGGCAGCGCGGTTCCCAAACATTCTTGAGAGAGGCCTTGCTACGTGACCCGCAATCCATGGAATACACCCCATCCACACCCATATATATATATATATATATATATATATATATATACTTTTAGATTAATCAATAAAATTTCTTTCAGTGACAAGTAGTGAGTGTGGTCGTTATTTGAATGTTTAGGTTGGACAACATGAAGTATTAGAATTTCTCTAAAATCCTGTCATTTAGTTTTATTTTATCTGATTATTTTCTGCATCTGTTATTTTGACATTTCTCGTAACATCTTGTGATCCTGTCTCAGATACTTGTACATTCTCCACCGCCTCCGTTCCCCCCCCCCCCCCCACACAACGTTATATTTAGGATCGTGATCCCAACGTGGGAACTACTGGCCCCAAGTTCCCTGGAGACAGCTGCACGCTGAGAATCTGAAGCAGTACAAGGAACTGATTTTATGTTGACCAGATTAATAACGAGGAAGGGGATGATGGCCAAGAGGAAGTTATCTCAGCTGACTGACCAGTTGGCATGGACAAAGAAAAGCATCTGAACAGACCAGAAATACCAAAGATTGCACAAGAAGAAGAAGAAGAAGGTCGCTATGAGTTTCCCACAGGGCACGTATGAATGAATATCTGACGTAACTAGAACATGAAACTACAACGTTCTGCGATGACAGAAAATGTACCCGGTGTCCTAACAGAATTAACCCCCCGTTCGAGATATTTTTGTCTGGCTATCTCAGTACGCCTGGTGTACACTTGCGTACAAGCTGTCCAAGCTGCCACAAGGGTCCTAGCCATGCCACATCTGGAGACGAAGCGCACAATCACTCAATATTTCTAACGTCCTGTCAATTAGTGGCCGCTTCTCCCACAACAGAACGTACAGGATACCCAGAATGGGTGTCAGGTGGAGGCGAGAAAGGGCTCGACTTCGGCAGCGTGGGCGGCCAGACATATTTTCTGAGTTAATATTCCTGATAAGCTGTTGCACGTGAGCTCTCTTAATGGGTGGTGCGTAACAACTTATTTTTTTTTTCTTTTCTTGCTCAATTTCTCCACTTCGCCGGAAGACATTCTGCCCGGTCGTTTCAGTTTATTCCTTCAGCTGTGTTTCTGTCCATCCAGATCTCTGAGCCGCCCAGATTGGGCGAAAGTACATGCAGTGTATGTGAAGACAGATTTGCAGTGTCTGTGAAGACAGATTTGCAGTGTCTGTGAAGACAGATTTGCAGTGTCTGTGAAGACAGATTTGCAGTGTCTGTGAAGACAGATTTGCAGTGTATGTGAAGACAGATTTGCAGTGTCTGTGAAGACAGATTTGCAGTGTCTGTGAAGACAGATTTGCAGTGTCTGTGAAGACAGATTTGCAGTGTATGTGAAGACAGATTGCAGTGTATGTGAAGACAGATTGCAGTGTATGTGAAGACAGATTGCAGTGTATGTGAAGACAGATTGCAGTGTATGTGAAGACAGATTGCAGTGTATGTGAAGACAGATTGCAGTGTATGTGAAGACAGATTTGCAGTGTCTGTGAAGACAGATTGCAAACCTTTGCCAGGCTCTAGCCTCGTTTCCGTTTTGTTTTCCGAGAGTTCATGACCTTGCTTTCGGCAAGGTTATCACCTGATAAACTGGCGCTTTTCTATCATATCAATATTCTTTATGCTCGCCACATGTTCTCTCGGCGATTTTTTGTTCTGTGTGTTTTGTTTTTTGTTTTTTTTTGTCTCGATGAACTAGACACATCGGAGTCGCTTACTAGTATTTCTCTAAAATCCTGTCATTTAGTTTTATTTTATCTGATTATTTTCTGCATCTGTTATTTTGACATTTCTCGTAACATCTTGTGATCCTGTCTCAGATACTTGTACATTCTCCACCGCCTCCGTTCCCCCCCCCCCCCCCCCCCACACAACGTTATATTTAGGATCGTGATCCCAACGTGGGAACTACTGGCCCCAAGTTCCCTGGAGACAGCTGCACGCTGAGAATCTGAAGCAGTACAAGGAACTGATTTTATGTTGACCAGATTAATAACGAGGAAGGGGATGATGGCCAAGAGGAAGTTATCTCAGCTGACTGACCAGTTGGCATGGACAAAGAAAAGCATCTGAACAGACCAGAAATACCAAAGATTGCACAAGAAGAAGAAGAAGAAGGTCGCTATGAGTTTCCCACAGGGCACGTATGAATGAATATCTGACGTAACTAGAACATGAAACTACAACGTTCTGCGATGACAGAAAATGTACCCGGTGTCCTAACAGAATTAACCCCCCGTTCGAGATATTTTTGTCTGGCTATCTCAGTACGCCTGGTGTACACTTGCGTACAAGCTGTCCAAGCTGCCACAAGGGTCCTAGCCATGCCACATCTGGAGACGAAGCGCACAATCACTCAATATTTCTAACGTCCTGTCAATTAGTGGCCGCTTCTCCCACAACAGAACGTACAGGATACCCAGAATGGGTGTCAGGTGGAGGCGAGAAAGGGCTCGACTTCGGCAGCGTGGGCGGCCAGACATATTTTCTGAGTTAATATTCCTGATAAGCTGTTGCACGTGAGCTCTCTTAATGGGTGGTGCGTAACAACTTATTTTTTTTTTCTTTTCTTGCTCAATTTCTCCACTTCGCCGGAAGACATTCTGCCCGGTCGTTTCAGTTTATTCCTTCAGCTGTGTTTCTGTCCATCCAGATCTCTGAGCCGCCCAGATTGGGCGAAAGTACATGCAGTGTATGTGAAGACAGATTTGCAGTGTCTGTGAAGACAGATTTGCAGTGTCTGTGAAGACAGATTTGCAGTGTCTGTGAAGACAGATTTGCAGTGTCTGTGAAGACAGATTTGCAGTGTATGTGAAGACAGATTTGCAGTGTCTGTGAAGACAGATTTGCAGTGTCTGTGAAGACAGATTGCAGTGTCTGTGAAGACAGATTTGCAGTGTATGTGAAGACAGATTGCAGTGTATGTGAAGACAGATTGCAGTGTATGTGAAGACAGATTGCAGTGTATGTGAAGACAGATTGCAGTGTATGTGAAGACAGATTGCAGTGTATGTGAAGACAGATTGCAGTGTATGTGAAGACAGATTTGCAGTGTCTGTGAAGACAGATTGCAAACCTTTGCCAGGCTCTAGCCTCGTTTCCGTTTTGTTTTCCGAGAGTTCATGACCTTGCTTTCGGCAAGGTTATCACCTGATAAACTGGCGCTTTTCTATCATATCAATATTCTTTATGCTCGCCACATGTTCTCTCGGCGATTTTTTGTTCTGTGTGTTTTGTTTTTTGTTTTTTTTTGTCTCGATGAACTAGACACATCGGAGTCGCTTACTAGTATTTTATTGTCAGGATTTTGAAGTCTTCTGTGTCGTATTTTGAAGTCTCCTGTGTTGTATTTTGAAGTCTCCTGTGTTGTATTTTGAAGTCTCCTGTGTTGTATTTTGAAGTCTCCTGTGTTGTATTTTGAAGTCTCCTGTGTTGTATTTTGAAGTCTCCTGTGCTGTAGTTTGAAGTCTCCTTTGATGTATTTTGAAGTCTCTTTTGTTGTATTTTGAAGTCTCCTATGTTGTATTTTGAAGTCTCCTGTGCTGTAGTTTGAAGTCTCCTGTGTTGTATTTTGAAGTCTCCTGTGTTGTATTTTGAAGTCTCCTGTGTTGTATTTTGAAGCCTCCTGTGCTGTAGTTTGAAGCCTCCTTTTATGTATTTTGAAGTCTGCTGTGCTGTATTGTGAAGTCTCCTGTAATGTATTTTGAAGTCTCCTGTGCTGTATTTTGAAGTCTCCTGTGCTGTATTTTGAAGTCTCCTGTGCTGTATTTTGAAGCCTCCTGTGCTGTAGTTTGAAGTCTCCTTTGATGTATTTTGAAGTCTCCTGTGCTGTATTTTGAAGTCTCCTGTGCTGTAGTTTGAAGTCTCCTTTGATGTATTTTGAAGTCTCCTGTGTTGTATTTTGAAGTCTCCTGTGCTGTAGTTTGAAGTCTCCTTTGATGTATTTTGAAGTCTCCTGTGTTGTATTTTGAAGTCTCCTGTGTTGTATTTTGAAGTCTCCTGTGTTGTATTTTGAAGTCTCCTTTGTTGTATTTTGAAGTCTCCTGTGCTGTAGTTTGAAATCTCCTTTGATGTATTTTGAAGTCTCCTGTGTTGTACTTTGAAGTCTCCTGTATTGTATTTTGAAGATACTAGAACAGAGGACGAAGAATAGGAAAAGAACAAAAAAAGAAGAGGACGGACATAGGAAAGAACAGAGGGGGAACAGCAGAACAGGAGAACTCACGAGTTATTGATCTAGTGCTCTGTAGAGGTCGGCCTTTTCGGTCACAGTTTGTGTAGAAAATAAGGCTAGAGTTTAATTTTGTGAACAATGATTATGTGCTTCAACGACGAAGCTAACGAATTTTATGTAATGTTTTCAACAATACGTATGTGACCTTATTTGTCAGAATTAAACGGATTCAGTGAGCTTCTCAGCGGACATACTCAAGTGAATGTTGTAATATTTGTGAAAGCTATTCTAGACCACAGGAATCTGGATTATGTGTGAAGATAATGTCCCATGACGGCTAACGAAGACTGGAATGTTTACCGTAAACAAGAATAACAAGAAGGCTTTAATTGCCGTCTGGGCCACAACGAGTTAACAAGGCTGTATGAAAGTGCATTAGGCTGATGTTGATAACATTTAAACGTCCAAAGTTTACTGCTATACTCAAAGACGAGCATCCGTCGATTCAAGTGGCACAAGTATAAGACTGTATCAGTTTGAATTTCTTTCACTGTTATAATGGACAGTATAAATTCAGAACTATTCTGTGTTATAATGAGTATAAATTTAGAACTATTCTGTGTTGTAATGGAACTTCAATCATCAATAAATAATAACTCACAACCTGAATATGTTATACGGCGAATATTTCGTACACAATATACAATGCTTAAAAGCGAAAGAAACAGTTTGCACGAGTTTCCTACAATTTTCTGAGAAATCGTGTACCGAAAGAACACAGATAGAGGAATATGTGTATTCTCTCAGTGAAAGTATAAATATGCTTATTAACCATCCTAGCCCTTTAAGTTCCTTGATCAACGTCTTCTGTATGGCTCGCTTTACGAACAGTGGGAAATAACCATAAAGCCTTACTTTGAACATCAAAAAGACAGAGACTATGGTTATATCTAAGAAACAGAATCCATCAGCATGCAGTATAGAATTAAATGGAACTATTCTAAAGCAGGTGCAGAAATTCAAATACCTTGGAGCAGTAATAACGTCAGATGGGAAATGCATATAATAGATTAGGCCAAGCAAAGACTGCATTTCAGAGAATGAGAAATAAATTATCCAATACATCCTTATCAATGAATGTTAGAAAACGAGTTCTAAAATGCTATATTGAACCTATCTTGTTATATGGAAGTGAATCATGGACAATAGGCAAGTCTGCACAAAAATCATTGGAAGCAGCAGAAATGTGGTTTATTAGAAGAATGTTGCGAATCCCCTGGACAGCAAAAATAACTAATGAAGAATGTATGAGAAGAGCTGGAGAGACAAAAAAACTTTGTCAAAAAGATAAGAAAGAGACAATGTACTTTCATAGGACATACAATGAGAAGAGGGGGCATTGAAAATATTATAACAACAGGAAAAATAGAAGGAAGAAGATCAAGAGAAATGATACTGGACAGTCTGACGGGATGGTGTGAGAGGAGATCACCAACTGAGCTGATGCCCTGCATGAAGGATCGTGTACTCTGGAGAAGCATAATAGCCAACTCCAGTCGCCACGGCACCTGATGATGATGAATATTTATTTGCGTACATGAGGTCAAGATCAAAAGACTCAAGAAAAATGTAAAATTATTTGAAAAAAATTCCCAGTTATTGCAGTGAATTCCTTGACTTGAAACAAATTTCTTATTCTTTTCCTAATGTTCTCAAGGTATCATTTTATCCATCCATTTCCTGAAAGTCGTATCTGCAGTAGAGTCAGGTGCACCTCGTATTTCAGGCAGACACTCTCCATCTTCAGAAACTGCTCTTCCCAACAAGTTACCAGTTCTTATGTTGGGGATAGTGTACGTTACCTTATCTAGCTGTTACATGGAAGGTAAAGAGAGACGGATAGGAGGGTAAGCAGTTTGTGGCATTGTACCTGAAGGAGAAAGACTGGGTGAGATGGAGGTGATACTCAGACAGCCTTCAACGCCAAGACAGGAAAACCGTGCACGACTTGGCGGCCTGTGCTTATTTTCCTTTTTTTTTCTTTTTTGTGGTTAAATTTTTTGTTTTGTTTTGCATGTTTGTTGTCTTTTCATCATCTGCACGTGATAAATTCATCTTTTGAAATTGACAAGATAATGATAAGACATTTCAGAGCGCTTTTGTTTTTAATATTTACCTGGCATTTACGTGACCAGAGACGGGTTATTTCCCATTAATAAACAATTCCGTTTCAGGTCTGTAACAGTTTGTGTAAAATATCTCTTAACGTGGATTTAAATATGAACAAAATGTGATCGTACAAGACCTTGAACATGAACTTAAAATGGCACAGTAAGAACTGGATTTAAGCACAAAATTGACTTCATCATTTTCTGTATAGTGCTGATATGTTAATGAGAAGTTCAGGACATCATTCGACCTGGCCAAAGGTCAAGGTTAACAAATCTAACATAACATGACTTAACAGTCTGCTTACAACTTACACTTGAAGAATCATATAAGAAATTTTGAATTTACAATGAAATTGATATTAGTAAAATCTCTTGTGTGCATTCTGTTTTAAAACTATAAGAATTGTTACTACCATCAAAAGCGATGAAAACAGTCAAATGTATGAATCTTTTTATTCCCAACAAGGAAGGTCCTGCACTTACAGTGGTTTATTTCACGGATGTAATCAATTCTCTCCACTTCTCAAGGTCTGCCTCCAGTCTTTCCTTTGCATTAGAATTCTGTCAAGAGTGTTCCATCGGGGTTTGAAAATGCAACCTGTAGGTTGTTATATATATCAACCCTGTGTGCAAGTCCACGTATAAATACTCTGGCCACATTGTGCTCTCTCCATAGTGTGCTCTCTCCATAGTGTGCTCTCTCCATAGTGTGCTCTCTCCATAGTGTGCTCTCTCCATAGTGTGCTCTCTCCATAGTGTGCTCTCTTCATGGCGTGCTCTCTCCATAGTGTGCTCTCTCCATAGTGTGCTCTCTCCATAGTGTGCTCTCTCCATAGTGTGCTCTCTCCATAGTGTGCTCTCTCCATGGCGTGCTCTCTCCATAGTGTGCTCTCTCCATAGTGTGCTCTCTCCATGGCGTGCTCTCTCCATAGTGTGCTCTCTCCATAGTGTGCTCTCTCCATAGTGTGCTCTCTCCATGGCGTGCTCTCTCCATGGCGTGCTCTCTCCATGGCGTGCTCTCTCCATAGTGTGCTCTCTCCATAGTGTGCTCTCTCCATGGTGTGCTCTCTCCATAGTGTGCTCTCTCCATGGCGTGCTGTCTCCATGGCGTGCTCTCCCATCATGAAACAGCTGAAAACTTCTGGGTTGTTTTTGTTTATTGCAACAACAGCCTTGTGGAACTTGACCTCGTTTATTATTATCTTGATCTCGATTTATTCTTATCTTGATCTCGATTTATTCTTATCTTGATCTCGGTTTATTCTTATCTTGATCTCCGTTTATTCTTATCTTGACCTCCGTTTATTCTTCTTGATCACTTCTCTTCTCTGCTCACCATAAAAATAACAGCGACTGATATAAAGCGTCATGTAAAAAACTTTTCCAATAAATGTAGTCACACCAAGACACACAGGCCTAGGCAAGACACAGACATTACTCACATGGCGAAAATTAACTCATGCACACTAGATCACTACACCCTCGCACGTAGTGCCAGCAAAACCTAGGCTACGTGGATGACTGGTAGAGAATATCATGCCACTAATGTTCTCAATAAGCAGCGCGGCAGCCCACACAAACCAAACTGAAAATCATCCAAGACAGACACGTTTATAATGTGATAAAGGAAATGACGATTGCGGTAAAACTGATTCTAATAATGAAGGCAGAAGCAGATATACGGTTCAGTTTTACAAAATGATACCAAATAATAATAATAATAATAAATGAGGAAAGAATGCAGGAACAAGGATGGCAGAACGTAGGATCAGCACATATAAATGAAGATTATACACCAATCCAAGGATCACATACAAAAAACAACACACTAAATGAAGACAAGAAAAACAGATAAAAAATTAAACACTTCCCTTTTTTGTCTCCACGTTATAAGACAGAAGGGCACAAAACTTCAGCCGGAGCTCTAAAACTGCAGCTGTGGTCCAGCCATCTAAACCTGCAGCTGTGGTCCAGCCATCTAGACCTGTAGCTGTGGTCCAGGCATCTTGGCTGCGACCATTTCAATACAAAAGATACATTGTTAACCTAGCTAATTCTCAACACAACACACCAAACCACGACACAGACTGCTCTCTGGCCATCGAAACTTCCACATAAGTGAAAAATGAAAAAAAAAACTATTCCCTTATGGGATTGTGTTTGTCCCAAGGGCAGAACCACGCATACGTGGACTGGCACCACACAGTGTCGTCCGCCTCACAAGTTCAGACTTAATCCCGTCAATAACAACAGTCGCTGAACAATTATCTGGAGACGTATCCCCTCCCAGCCTCCTCTCTCCAACTCCCCTTGCTCTCAAAGTGGAATATAATTCGTGTAAAATTGTATATACGAGGGGTGTTCAGAAAGTAACGCACCACATCGTTTTTTTTTTCTTTCAGCTAATAATGAATATAGAAGCATGACATTTTGCACACTTTAAATATGGCATGAGCCGATTGTGTGAACTTAATTGCACCGAAACCGGCCAAAGAACATGGCTGCCCTAACTGTTGAAATGGAGCGTGTTACCAACTTGCAGTATAAGCAGTTAGTTGTGGTATAATTTCTTGTTGCAGAGAAGGAAACTGTTTTGAACATTCACAAGCGTCTATATGATGTGTATGGACGTTTAGCAGTCGACAGGAGCACAGTCAGTTTCTGGGTTTAGAGAATAAAAGAATCAATAAGTGGAGATAAGGAGCTGCATGATCGGCTGCGCTGTGGACGTCCTGCCACAGCCACCAAGGCAGAAATGTTGAAATGCGCTGAGGGCATTATTCTTACTGATAGGCGTATCACTCCTCAACAGTTTGCCTTAAAGCTGTAAGTCAGCAATGGTAGTGCAAATGCAGTTATAAAAGCTCTCGGATTTTATAAGGTTTGCACAAGATGGGTTCCTAGAGGTCTCACAAATGAATATCGATTGCAAAAGAGGGCAATTTCTTCTGAATTGTTGGAGCATTTCAATGCTGAGAGAGAGAACTTTTTGGCTAAGATCGTAGCAGATGATGAAACCTGGGAACATCATTTTGAATCTGAGACAAAAAGAGAGTCAATGGAGTGGCATCATCCGCAATCACCACGAAGAAAGAAATTGAAGACAACTCCTTCAGCTGTAAAGGTCATGATCTTCTGAAACATTGATGGTGTGATTCTTGTTGATGTTATGCCAAGAGGAGAGACAATCAGTTCGCAAGCTTACATTAAGACATTGAAAAAACTCAATGAACGTTTTCGCAAAGTTCCGCCGCATAAGAATCCAGCAGACAACACAACATTGCGCGCCTTCACACATCTGGCAACACGGGAAGCAATCACCAAATTGAGTTGGACTGTACTACCCTATCCACCTTATAGTCCCGATTTGGCACTCTCTGATTTACGCCCACTTAAAGATGCACTCTGAGGGGTAGGATTTGAAGATGACTAAGGAGTGATTCATGCAGCGAAGAAATATCTATCTAATCAAGAGGAAATCTATTACGAGCTAGGAATACATGCACATGTTTCGCCTTGACGTAAAGCCGTACAAGTTGATGAGGATTATATTGAATAATACCGATGTTTACACGACATATCCATGTATATTGTGTATAAATGTCATGCTTTTTGAATAAACAGCTCCTGAGAAAAACGGTGTGGTGCATTACTTTCTGAACGCCCCTCGTATATATATATATATATATACACACAATTCATCGACACATCAATGAAAATACACTTACGTATCTACAATTTATAGACACATCAATGAATATACACACTATGTATATACAATTCGTTGACACATCAATGCAAATACACTTATATATATATATATATATATAAACGTGTATTTGCATTGATGTGTCAACGAATATATATATACAATTCGTCGACACGTCAATAAAAATACACTTATATATCTACAATTCACCGACACATCAATGAGAGCACACTTGCATATCTACATTTTATCGATACATCAATGAAAAACTTATATATCTATAGTTTATCTATACATCAATGAAAACACACTTATATATCTACAATTTATCGATACATCAATGAAAATACACTTACGTGTCTACATAACATACACATCTGCACAGATTTCCAACATTCATTTAATCTCTGAGCAACATACGTAATCATCAATAGAAGCCCATACTAGCGCTATGATTCGGAAGACAACGATGCTATACCTAACTACCGGCATCATCTGCACTCCCAAAATTCTTAATCTTACACCCTTGCGTCCAGCTCAGAAAAGTTGCCATTTTAAGACACCATACAAAACTTGCATGAGTTACTTAACAGCATAACTTTACCCCAACCGTAAAAAGGCACAAACCTTACACGTCACAACATCTTTGTCCACCTATGACCGTTCTTCGGGCAATCCATGACATGAGTCCATCTCCACTGAGAAGGCGAGAGACTTAATATTCTTGACCAGGTGACCAACATCCCTTTCTCTTGCTTCACTGACTTGTCCCTTTTTGTTATCCTGTGGGCCAGGCGACTGTCAGCATTACCGAAGTGAGACATCGACTCCTTTCAAGGTAACACATCACATGAAACACATCTGCTTTCACATCACATGAAACACATCTGCTTTCACATCACATGAAACACATCTGCTTTCACATCACATGAACACATCTGCTTTCACATCACATGAAACACATCTACTTTGCTCACCAAGTTCGCAGTGGAATATTTTGACTGGAAATTTCTCCCGAAGTAAATCTCAAACTGAAAACAAAAAACCACCGAGCCATAGAGACGGATGTTTGAAGGCTGTATGATCATGTTGGTGGAAGTTTAACTGAATCTTGGAAACATATGTAGATGTGCATATTATGTGGACATGTAAATGTATTTTCACTGATGTGTTAGCTACTAGAATGCTGAGTAAGGTCCATCCCCCTTCTAAACCACAGAGATTTCTTCGTAAAAAGTTACAAATAATTATTTGTATTCCGACTTTTCATGATGCACATTCTAAACCACAACATAAACTAAATAGAAGCCCAACGCCATTTCTATAAACAAGGAGAAGATATTTCATATAAACTTTTGTTTATGGTTTTTTTTCTGGCTTGCTGTAAGAGAGCTAATGAGTTAATGCAGGGCCCTTGCAAGCGGGCCTGTGTGGGCTGTACTACAGGACGTCGCCAAGCAAGAAAGGGAAGGGTCATTTGGCTATTTAGAAAAGAATCATGCCACCCACAACCATTTATATGCCACATAATAATAATAATAATAATAATAATAATAATAATAATAATAATAGCAATAAGCCATTAAGGCTCATTGCTGTAGATAAAGTTCACCTCCATTCCTCTCTACTCCTAATTTTCTCTCTTCAGTTGCTGACACCATCTTCATTTATGCCTTCTTCTATGTTATCTTTTTTTTCTCTTTCTTAGTCTACTCCTTGGTCTTGTTTCCTTCATCTCTTGTTAATACATCATTTTCGTTTGTCAGTTCTCTTCCATTCTTTCTAGATGGCCCACCCAGCGTGGTCTATTCAATTTCAAGACTTTTATAATTCGTTGGGATTTAAATAAGCTGTTCAGTTCAGTGTTCTTTCTAGCTGTCTATTCTCCACTGGTGATATCCTTTATGGGGCCAAAATTCTTCTTAGGATCTTGTTCTCAAAGATCTGCAATTGTTGTTCATCTTTCTTTGTTGTACTTCATGTTTTTGGTCCATACATGACGACTGGTCTTATTATAGTTTTGTAGGTTGTTATTTTGGTGAAGATGAAATAACAGCCGAAATGCTAAAAGCTATCAGTAGTGACAACATGAGACAACTACAGAGAATGTTTAATAAGATTTGGAAAGAAGAAAATTTCCCTTCTAATTGGAAGAAAGGAATCATTGTTAAAATACCAAAAAAAGGCAACCTTAGTGACTGTAACAACTGGAGAGGAGTAACCTTAATATCAGTTGTGTCAAAAGTATTTTGCAAGGTCATTTTGAATAGACTCAAAGATATAGTGGATACTGCAATGAGAGAAGAACAAGCAGGATTTCGAAAAGGGAGAAGCTGTCTCGACCAGATCTTTTCTCAGAATAATACTTGAAAAACATATTGAAAAGCAGAAACCATTAATACTGAACTTCATGGATTTTAAAAAGGCATTTGATAGCATACACAGAGATTCATTATGGAGAATTTTATGTCTATATGGAATAGCATATAAAATTGTCAACATCATTAAGGACTTCTACAGTGGATACGTTTGTGCAGTCAAGACAGAAGAAGGGATGAGTGAATGGTTCCAGATTGAAACAGGCGTGAAACAAGGATGTATACTGTCTCCTTTACTTTTTGGGATTACAATAGACTTCATAATGAAAAAATGCTGCACAGGTAACACAGGTATTGACTGGGTACATGGGACCCAACTAGAAGATCTTGATTTTGCTGATGACATAACTCTTATCAGTAATAATGTGAATTCCATGCAAGAAAAAAACAGATAGCCTGTCTTCACTGACTAGCAAAATAGGACTTGAAATTAACAAGGACAAAACAAAAATAATGAAAATTCCTCTCAATCAAAATGGACAAATACACATAGAAGGGACAGATATTGAAGAAGTCAATCAATTTGCATACCTTGGCAGCTACATAGACCAGGATGGTGACACTAGAAAGGAAGTTAGGATCAGAATTGCAAAAGCACCATCAATCTTCAAGAATCTTGAGAACATATGGAATTCAAAAGTTATAAGCACAAAAACCATGTTAAGACTATTCAATTCAAATATAATATCCACCCTCATTTATGCATGCGAAAGCTGGAAAACAACTAAAGAAAAAGAACAGAAATTAGACTCTTTTGAAAACAAATGCCTAAGGAAAATACTCAGCATCAAGTGGAATGAATTCAAGAACAATGCAGAGATAAGACAGATAACTGAACAACAACCAGTCTCATGGGTGATCAGGAAAAGGAGATGGACATATGTTGGTCACTTGATGAGAAGAAATGATCAGAGAATCCCAAAACAAGCTATCAAGTGGAACACAACAGGCCGAAGAAAAAGAGGCAGACCGCGTGAAACTCTGAAGAGGACATTGTTAAGAGAGGCCAAATTAACAGGCATAAAATCCTTTGATGAGGTTGAAAGACTCGCCGAAGACAGGAAAAATTGGCGAACTACCTTGCGAGCCCTATGTGACGTTTAACGGCACGGGAAGGATATAAGATATAAGATATGATTTTGGTGTTTTGGAAGAAGATTTTGGATTTTAACAGGTGTTGCAAGACAAAGTATATTTTATTCCCTATCTGTATTCTGCTTTTAATTTCCTCGCTTACTGTGTTGCTTCTGTTGAAGGTTGTGCCTAGATATTTGTATGTTTCTGCTTTCCTAATAATCATATCTCCAACATCTTTATAATCTGGATCATTCTGCTTCTGGTCTCTTGATATCTTTATATACTCTGTCTTATCTTGGCTAATGATCAAGCCCACATTTAGTGCCACATCTCTCAGGTGTATGCAGGTATTGATGACTTCTTGCATAGTTTCCCCCACCAGGTCGGTGTCATCAGCGTATCCTAGTATTTTAGCTTGTTCTTCTGTACTACTTTATTCTTTAACTTTTCTCATTACTTTTGCTAGGTTGAATAGTAATGGAGATAATGTATCACCTTGTTTTAAACCACTTCTTGTAGCGAAATGTTGTGACTTTCTTCCTTTATGTATTACTATATTTTGTGTATCCTCCATGCATATTCTGGTTAAATTGATTAAATTATTAGCTATCTCAAATTCTTTCATAATCTTCCATAAGCTGCTTCTGTCTATGCTGTCATAACTTTCTTGAAGTCAATGAAGACATTATGTACTTCTTTTTCATATTCCCGGTACTTTTCTGCTCTTTGACGTAGATAAAATATTTGGTCTACGGTTGATCTGTTCTTCCTAAAGCCTGCTTGATAGTCTCCCAGTATGTTCTCGCTGTATGGTTTTAATCTATTTAAACGTATAATAGACAGTATTTTGTAGCTTGTTTGTAGTAAGGATATTCTTCTGTAGTTAATTCCCCACATGTGTTCTTATCACCTGCTGGGATCAGTAATGATTCTCTCCATTGACTAGGAAGTTTTTCTTCTCTCCATATTTGTTCTCTTAGTGCACATATCTGTCCATGTAGATTTAGGCGTCCTTCAGTTTCTAGACTTCTCTGTCTGTTCCGTAACACTAATCTTTTTTTTTTTACGGAGATGGGGTCGTTGACCCCAGGATCCAGCCCCCCCCCCCACACTGGAGGACCAGGGTCCAAGTTTCGTATGACCCCGACCCGCGCACACCTTCCAAGCTGGACTTGTCAGGAGTAGAACTCCCTATGTAATAATAATAATAATAATAATAATAATGTTATTTAAACTGAAAAGAAAATTTAAGAGAAAAAACGTCCGACTTCCTGAGAATTAGGATCAGTCTTCTTCTTCTTCTCTACTTCTTTGTCGTTCGTCCTCAAAAGACAGTTGAGCGTATATCGACCAAAAACATTCGACGTCAACACGACTAATTTTAGGGCCCAGTTCGTCTTCCCATTGCGACCCATGTCACTTGGCCACACTACTGTCCGCTACGAGGTGCACCAGTGGGAATAGTGCAGCGTTCTTCTTCAGTCTGGTTGGCCAGTCGTGACGCACAGTCAGTTATTGGTTCCTGTCTACCGTCTCGTTCATCTTGAGTGTTACGTCTTCGAACTCTAGATCAGAATTATAGAACACACTGCTGTCTGGTCGAAAATCATGGCAACCGGAAAATGGAACGAGGTCATAACACAAATTCCGTTTCTTAGATTCAGTCTCCCGCAGGTACCAAACACGTCTAAAAGTGCTTCTGTCTATGATTTTTGTTTTTAAGTTCTAACCACGCAGTATTGTCCTATTACTTCACTGTGCGAAAACCGCTGTGTTTCTTATTTCTAAAAAAAAAAATAACTCAAAAATACACCTTTTCATCTTTAGGTTTTTAAATGTAGAGTTCATGCATGCCCACTTATACTTTACACCTATTAAGTACCAGTATATTACATAATTTGCTGAAAAAAAACCAGGCTATATTAAGGATAAATGTACAGTGTACTAATGAAGAACCACATATTCTCAGCAACATCACCATGGATACACCAGTACGGTCTTTCTACCCCGAGTTTCAAGTGACGGATGATCTCCGAAGTTCAATGGCCACATTGCGTGACCTGTTGTCTCATCGGATGGGTATACCTTCCTATTTCAAGGCGCTTTTGATGGGATTTCCTTTGAACACGACGAGAGAGGCGCTAATGAGGTTAGATCTACGTCTTCTCTGCTATGCGTTTGTTTTCAAAATGTCAGTCATTGTTTGCGCATGTAAAATGTGAGAATGTTTATTGTCATGTAAAAATGTAAGAATGTTTATTATCATGTAAAAATGTAAGAATGTTTATTGTCATGTAAAGATGTAAGAATGTTTCTTATCGTGTAAAAATGTAAGAATGTTTATTGTCATGTAAAAATGTAAGAATGATGATTGTCATGTAAAAATGTTTATTGTCATGTAAAAATGTAAGAATGATGATTGTCATGTAAAAATGTAAGAATGTTTACTGCCATGTAATGTGTAAGACTGTCTGGTTCTAAGGACTGTTATTGCCGGAGGTGGGGTGGAGGATACGCTCTTCATTCCAATGGCGTGCGTCTAAAATATCCTCTGACAGTCAAGTCCAGCTCCTGGCCTTCTCGTGGCAAAACTGTTCAAACTGACAGGAGAAGGGGCGAAGGCCAATATCTCGCGCCTGAAAACCAGACGCTTCGGGTAGATGAGAGTCTTGTTTGGTAGCTCATCTACCGCTGCTGGCGAGATTCTTCAGCTGCCGTGCGTGGAGTGGGGCTCCTCCTGGCCAGTAGAGAAAGGTGCGAATGGGGTTGCCGCGCTGCACCACTGTGGAAAAGGTGAAAGAAAGGATTAAGTGAAGTAAGCAGTAGTCAAATCACGGCACCATTTGTCTGGGGATCGGCCACGTCCTAAGTGCACTCATATCGGGCGAAATGCCTGAACCGGCTAAACACAGAGGTTAAGACACTGCTGGCGAGATTCTTCGGAGGCTGCGCGTGGAGTGAAACTCCTCCCGGCCAAGGAATAAAATGCGGAAAAGCAATTAGGGTTGCTGTGTGGCGCCGATATGAAAAGGTGATGGAAAGGATACAGTGAATCTTAATCGGTATGTAGTAGTATCGCGGCGAGAGCTACTCATACCACGGCGCCTCTGCTCTAGAGGTCAGACCACGTCCGAAATACACTCATACTGGTGAAATATGCCTAAACAGGCTTACACCAGGGGTGAAACTTGATGGATTCGCATGTCACGGTACCTCTGCCCTAGAGGTCTGTCACGTCCTAAACGCGCCTATACTGGGATAATATGCCTAAACCAACTCAACAGAGGGGTGGAAGTCACTAGTGGCGAGGATTCGTTCTCTTTGACAAAAGCTCCGTCCTGGTCACAACTAGGAAGGGTAGCGGCCACGACCACAAAATGCTGAAGTCATAGACACTGGACCAGGGCAGTCTAGATAGGCAACTACCTCTCACCCGGCGGGGATGTATGCGTATCCTAATCACGCTGAGGCTTTCCGGTGAGAAAGTCCAACTCTGGACTGGATGGGCAACCACCTCTCACTCGGCGGTGATACGCAGGTATCTCAAAGCAAGTTGAGGGTTTCCGGTGAGAAAGTCCAACTCTAGATTAAACTGGTGCACCGAAAACCCCAGTGTCACACAATCCCGCTTCTGAGACCCACCAAGAATATAGGCTCAAGCTCTGCGATACTCTGAACCTCTTGTGGTCCTTTCGGGGATCTCGTGTATTCGTTTTGGGGACCACGGGACTTAACGAGGACCACAGGCGTAAATTCAATAGGATCACAGGGCGGTCTTGCTGGTAGAAGCGAACGAAAAAGAAGTAGAAGAAGAAGGAGTAAAACTGTCTGTTGTCATGTATAATATCAAAATATGTATGGTCTTGTGAAATGTAAGAATCAGCAAGTAAGAGTCAGCTGTTGTTTAAGCTCTTTGCAAAACTTTTCGTGAAGAAAAATTCATATCTGGACTGATCTGCTACAAATTACTAGGCCTGTTTGCTACATGAAACACTTGCTAGAAGTAAGTAAGGCTAAGAAAGCATATTAGCTGTTTAATGAGAATTTTGCAATATTAATTCACTACAACAGTTTACTACGTGCTAGAGTCATACCGAAAGTCGTGAGCAAAATGTTTTTTAAATCAGAATTTATAGATAGAGAAAATATAAATATATCACCCAAATCTGCATCTTTGTCTTCACTTTTCGACATAATCTCCATTTCTCTGCACACATTTTCCCCATCATTCTGCATGTTTGAAAATGCCCTCCCGGTAGAATTTCGTTCCAGCTAACCGACGGCACAGACGCACTGTTTTCTGGAGTTTCTCTCCTGTGGGGCAGAAAAGGCACAAATTTTTCTATAGCCTAGGGTTTCAATTATTTCATGACTTCAGCACTCGCCATTTTGTTTCTGCTCCTCTTGGTCCCGCGAAACATGATGGTGGCGTCATGTGATCTCAACATGAAGTGCAATTGATTAAGATTAAGGTGATAAATGTATATGTTCTCTATCTATAAATTCTGATTTTAAAAAGCTTTTGCTTACGACTTTCGTTATGACCCTCGTAAATACAGCAGAGATACAAGCGTGTTGTAGTAAAAGTGCACAAGAATCTGTGTTCCTGTTTGTGGACCTCGGTAATGAGCTCTCGTTCATATAGTTTAATCTGCCGAACTCTGATTTTACCGACACATTTTTTTTTTATAAATTGGAAACAACAAGACTTTCGTACAGTAAAGTAAGAGAACACAATTTTGTAGGATTAGACCTCGAAAATCGTAGACAAAGCACTTTAGTGAGACGTGAGAGAAAGAAAAATCACAAGAAAATTACCTGGGATTCGAACACGGACTCTGGTAAGACGAGCAGCCGTCTAGCCACGAGAGAACAGCGTACTTTCCAACTTGTGCCAACTAGCACCTCTCTAAAAAACGGTGTTTTTCTGCAGGAGACTGTGTGTACGTGTGTCTAAAAGTTGGTACCTGATAGAGAGCCCGAAACTAGGCTACAGAATTTCTGTGTCATGACCTCATTTCTTTCCGTATGTCACGATCCCTCGTGTCTACTGAACAGTTACTAATGAATATGCCAATAAATATTTTTTTGGGGGTGCCAGTTGGCAAAGTTGGTTAGTACTCTGTTCTCTTGTGGCTAGACGGCTGCTCGTCCTACCAGAGTCCGTGTTCGAATCCCAGGTAATTCTTTTGTGATTTTTCTTTCTCTCACATCTCACTAAAGTGCTTTGTCTACGATTATTTCGAGGTCTAATCATACAAAACTGTGTTTTCTTACTTTACGGTATGAAAGCCTCGTTGTTTCCTATATATACAAAATTGTTCTTGAAACTATACTTGAAACTAACTTCATGTAATAAATATTCGTTCGTTTGTTATTGTTGTTCAAGTATGCACCAGACATGGCAGGAAACTGTCTGTATGTTTGTCTAAAATTTGGTACCTGTTATAGAGACTGAATCTAAGCTACTGAATTTCCATGTCATGACCTCGTTTCTTTCCGGGTGTCACGATTCCTCGTGTCTACTGAACAGTTACTAATGAATATGCCAATAAACATCCTTTTTTTGATTGTTCTAGTTGGCAAAGTTGGTTAGTACTCTGTTCTCTCGTGGCTAGATGGTTGCTTGTCCTACCAGAGTCTGTGTTCGAATTCCAGTTAATTCTTGTGATTTTTCTTTCTCTCACGTCTCACTAAAGTGAGATCTAATCCTACAAAACTGTGTTCTCTTACTTTTCTGTTTTCATTTATGACAATATACTGACTTCGAGATTAACTGATAAGAAGACTCCTGCTTCCACATATTTTTTACAAAAGTTTGATATAAATATTAAGTAATGCATGTACGTAATACTATTTATTCATTTTCGGCACCGGTTTATAGAGTTACTGATTGTCTAGCACAAGTCATCTGTAATCCTTGCTGATTCAGAATTTATTTAGCCCGTAACATAAATTTATCATTAAACTTAACATTAAAATCTTAAATATATTTACTCGTTATGAACATTAAATTATATTTTAATCCAGTGGATTCTCTGCTTATACCCGTTAAGTAATTATAAAGCTTGAAAATGTTTAATATACCTTTTCCACAAAATGTCGGTGTAAAACAGAGTTCAGTCAACATATTATCGCAAACTTATTATATGCCAAACAGTCGCATGTGGCCCGGGGGCCGGGATTTGGCCACTCCTTCATATTACCCCAAATTGAAGGTGACTTTGTTGTTACGACAGGGCAGTTATTAAAATCCAGCCTATTTGAATGCCATCGATCTCATCCTAGTTCCTTAGAACAGGCTTTGAAGTTGTTCACTCTTGCTAAGTGAATTAGAATCGATGTGTTCCTGACGGTAGTGGCAGCTACTAAGAAGCTGCCTCTTTTCGTATGCTTCGAGAATTCACTGTAGCTCCTCTCCAATCCGAATGCTCGGCTATTTCTCAGGATTATTTCAGGATTTCTTTCGGCGGCAAAGAACTTAGATTTTCAGTTACATGAAGGCCATCAATCAACCAGCAGATTAGCCCTC
The DNA here is from genome assembly GCA_009760885.1 of Achatina immaculata. Classification (NCBI taxonomy): domain Eukaryota; kingdom Metazoa; phylum Mollusca; class Gastropoda; order Stylommatophora; family Achatinidae; genus Lissachatina; species Lissachatina immaculata. The sequence goes on from CM019698.1 coordinate 3,200,739, forward strand.
ATGTTGTCACTTACATAGGAAAGGGGAAAGACGTGGTTTGAGGTATCCCGACTTGCTGAAGGCAGGATTACCTATTTGTCGTAAATTCTGAGATGAACATTCACATTTTTATGTAAAAGAATTATTTTTCCCACAACAGACGACTGGCCTTCATGCCGTCTAAGCTGTCGTTCAGGGAGAAGTTCGTCTACAACAATTACATGTACACACTGGCAGCCCACGTCATAGAGAAAATGTCCGGAAATCAGAAGTGGGAGGAGCTGGTCCGGGACTACTTTCTTGTACCATTGAGCATGAACAACACCGGCTTTGTAATCGACTTGGAAGATTTTTCAAACTTTGCTCTTCCATGCGCTCTGTTGAACGGCTCACTTGTGGATGTACCGACTGAGTTGTTTAAGTAAGTATCTATCTATCTATCTATCTATCTATCTATCTATCTATCTATCTATCTATCTATCTATCTATCTATCTATCTATCTATCTATCTATCTATCTATCTATCTATCTATCTATCTATCTATCTGCCTGCCTGTGTCTGTCTGTTTGTCTATTGAATCTCAGTACTTTGTATACACGATAAATTTGGATGTTAAAAAAGTTTAATTAACGAAAAGAAATATCATGTATTTACTATTTTCAATACAAAGCCTTTGAATGAATACCAGAATTTTGTAACTCTTGAACGCACGAAGTAAATGTCCAGTTTTTATCTCCCCGAGTTTTTTAAATGAAGTATTTCACCTTTTACGCTGCCATGAATCATTTACACAGCGTTTAAAATGTGTACAAGAACTGCTGCTTTTACACGCCTTATATTAAGTTTTTAGATAATCTCATCTCATGGAGAAGATCGAGAGTTCGAATCCTACCGGAGACACCCCAGTCACCCAGGCTGTAGAAATGGGTACCCGACTTCTTCTGGAGTTGGGGAAGGAAAGGCGGCCAGGCATGATACTGACCATATCACCTTCTAGTGTGCTGACAAGAAAAATATGGGCACTAGCACCATATCCCTATGTGCCTCTAAGGCTTTTGTGCAAGGAAGAACTTGATCACTGACACAAATATCCGGATATTTATATCACTGAAGTGCTTTTTGGTCGAATCTATCTATCTATATAAGCCCACTGTTTGTTACACGATATAGTCCTTTCCTTCAAGTAACCTTGTTCCTAATGTTTCTAGTGTTTTATCGTTATTCTTTGTGTTTTCTTAAGCATGCATGATTCAGCTTTTCCTTCATCGTTATTCTTTGTGTTTTCTTAAGGACGCAAAATTCAGCTTTTCCTTCATCGTTATTCTTTGTGTTTTCTTAAGCACGCCAGATTCAGCTTTTCCTTCATTGTTATTCTTTGTGTTTTCTTAAGGACGCAAAATTCAGCTTTTCCTTCATCGTTATTCTTTGTGTTTTCTTAAGCACGCCAGATTCAGCTTTTCCTTCATTGTTATTCTTTGTGTTTTCTTAAGGACGCAAAATTCAGCTTTTCCTTCATCGTTATTCTTTGTGTTTTCTTAAGCACGCCAGATTCAGCTTTTCCTTCTGTTTGTCGCCTCCAATTGCCACGAACTGTCAAATGTTTTATTAAAATGTCGCAGGAGTTGACATTTTCCCTGCACGTCATTTATTCCTGCTTAGTTATTTATTTGCTTATTTCATGTGGTCAGAAATGAGACCATCTTTTACTTGACATCTTCTGTACATAAGATAACGTGTGACTGCTTAAAACGTAACATCTTCTGTACATAAGATAACGTGTGTCTGCTTAAAACGTAACATCTTCTGTACATAAGATAACGTGTGTCTGCTTAAAATCCACGTTTAAAGGCGAAATCAACCAAGTTCCATGTCACTGAAACCGTGTAATAAAATGTAGCTGACATTTCTTGACCTTCAGGCTCGAGCCTGGCTGTAAGTCCTCTCTCTCTCTCTCCAGGAGGAGTCAGTTACACATTCTTGACACCTCAAATGTCTTGGACCGCTTGTTGCTCGAAATGAAATACTGACCACCCCGTTCAAGGGAATATAACTCCCCGTGATTACACTTTCCCTTTCTCTATTATCTTTCTATCATCCAATTTCCGGAATCCAGTGGCTTCCCCTTGTACATTTCAGGACCGTCAGACCTTGCGGCCCAGCAGGTTCCATATACTCAAACGCTGAGGACATGGCTAAGTGGATGAACTTTTTGCTCTCTGGTGGACTTGGGCCGGGGAACCAGGTCGTTGTTGACCCCAGTGTCATTGGGTCAACTTGGGAACTGAGTATGATTTCAGACATGCGCTTTGAAGAGCTTCGTCTACCAGAAGATCCAGTGTCCCACGTGATGCAAGGTTACAACATGGGTTGGATGACAGCAAATTACAGAGGTGGGTGTCACCGCCCTTTCGTACCGTTAAGTCAGGCATCAGCTTCTTTTCTTACCTAGATCATTTACCCTTTCATTTATCCTCAATCATGTGTATATTCTGTGTAAAAATAGGAAAATTGTATGTACACAAACTGTTCTTCTTCTGTGTTTTCTAATGAACAAAATGATACTATTCTGAAGATAAGGGGTAAGATGAGGCTGTCGATGCAGACAGAATGGCAAAGACGCAGTTAAGGCAAAAGATATGTAAATATACATACAGGCAGATACATGAATAAACAGAAAGGTGGTTCTAAGATGAAGACCACTGTTGGGATCTGGGTGTCCAGTTGGTAGCCCTACAAAAACGATGTTCATTCCTTCGTGCAGTATACACATACAACAGAATACCAACGCCCATGGACGTTGATGTGTTTTTTATAGAAAACAGTAATAGTAGATAATGTGTAAGAATGGATGCATCAGCAGCAGGCAATCTTGCTCACAACCGAGAGGCCTACAAGAGTGCTGTTAGGGAGGCAAAGTTCCGCAAGGGACATGCAAATGAATGAATGAATGAATGAATGAATGTGTAAGAATGAGACACAAATAGATCCAAATACTGAGGATGTTTTGTCCTGCATTTGTTTGTTTTAGAGGTTGCTAGTGATAACAGTCGTGTTATGGTTAATTTTTCTTTAATGCTCCATCGTTAACCCTTCTAGGTTACCAGCAGATCTTTCACACTGGGGGCGTGGTCACACACTCCTCAAGACTTTGGCTGTACCCGGATGTTAAAGCTGGGATCTATATCAACGTTAATGGGCCTCAGACTAATAAAGACGATTTGCTCGAGTAGGTTGACGTGCAACAGGATGATGGTGGTGTGGTGATGGTTAAAATTTTGGTGAAGTTTGACGTTGTTATCGTGTTTGGTGTTGCTATGATGATCAAAGTTGTAGCGAATGTTAAAGTCGTAGTGGTGGTTGATGCACTTCTGACGGTTAATGTTGTGTTGGTGGCTAAAGCTGTGGCAGTGGTTAAAACTGTAGAGATGGTTAAATCTGCGGTGGCGGCATAAGCTGATCGTTTCTTATATCAAGAGCAGATCTGAATGTGATATCTCTGTACTGTTCTAGCCAGGTCAGTTTGACATGTCATTATTAAGATAGTAACCGATAGTACCTGGAGTGGTGACAGACCCATTCACATTGTGGGTGCATCAGGAGAGTAAGAAGCCACCAGAGAATACATCCTCACGGGAAAATCCAGTGGGAGAAACCATAGGGAAGGTGGTAACGAGGTTTAGTAAAACAGTAAGTGCCTTGAACGGTGCCAGCTGATAGTGGATTGTATATTATCTTTGTACTAGAGTTCTGAATACTGAGTTATCTTAAATTAGTTACACATCGTCTTCAGCCTCCGACTGACTCACAGATTCTTTATAACCTTGTGTTGGCACAAACAGATAAGCTTGTGTTGGCGCAAACAGATAAGCTTGTGTTGGCACAAATAGATAAGCTTGTGTTGGCACAAACAGATAAGCTTGTGTTGGCACCAAACAGATAAGCTTGTGTTGGCACCAAACAGATAAGCTTGTGTTGGCACAAACAGATAAGGAAGGCCACGCCAGTCTCCATCGTGACAGCTTGACGTGACGTTATTAGATGGACTTGATGATAATGAACGTGATGAGGAAATGCTGACTGGTGACAGGTGTACCTGCCACATGCGTTCCGAGCGTTGTAATAACTAGGGCGGGACATTGCATCTTTCCGACAGTAGCATCAGTCCATCCACACAGCTTCACATTCAGACGTAGACTGACTGCCGCTGAACAGTCTTTCCCACAATTCACCTGTCACAGGGTTTTTACCTCATGTGACCTTCTAGAAAAATCTCGAGCGTCCCTACTCTGTAAGTTCTAAAGAGAAAATCACAAGGGCGACAAATGCCCTTGCAGAAATTTTTAAAAAAACCAATTATCTCCCTTATTCTGTTATATTAGTCTACTCATCTTTTGGTATCACCTACAGATCAGGTAGATATCTTGATGTTTATGCCTCATTACTTTTGGGGGAGCTGGTTACAAGAGTCGAGGTGGAAAAAGAAGGAGGGTGGGTTTGTACCATATGGCAGGAACTTTGTCTATGTTATTAAGCCAGGCCGGGCCTGAATGTGTCCACTGGCTTTAGATCTTCGGTTTTAGACTGAAATTTATTTTTTGCATTCCTGAAGTTTAGTGCAGGTATAGCTATATTTTTCTGATGTAGTGCTGAAGTTTAATGTAGATATAGTTTTATCTTGCTGAAGTAGTGCTGAAGTATAGTGTAGGTATAGTTTTATCTTGCTGAGGTAGTGCTGAAGTTTAGTGTAGGTATAATTATATCTTGCTGAGTTGTGTGCTGAAGTTTAGTGTAGGTATAGTTTTATCTTTCTGAGTTGTGTGCAGAAGTTTAGTGTAGGTATAGTTTTATCTTTCTGAGTTGTGTGCTGAAGTTTAGTGTAAGTATAGTTATATCTTGTAGAGCTGTGTGCTGAAGTTTAGTGTAGGTATAGTTTTATCTTTCTGAGTTGTGTGCTGAAGTTTAGTGTAAGTATAGTTATATCTTGTTGAGCTGTGTACTGAAGTTTAGTGTAGGTATTGTTATATCTTGCTGAGGTAGTGCTGAATTTTAGTGTACGTATAGTTGTATCTTGCTGAGGTAGTGCTGAAGTTTAGTGCAGTGATAGTTACATCTTGTTGAGGTAGTGTTGAATTGTAGTGCAGGTATAGCTATGTCTTGCTAAGGTAGTGCTGAAGTTTAGTGCAGATATAACTACATCTTTCTAATGTAGTGCTGAAGATTAGTGCATGTATAGCTATGTCTTGCTGATGCAGAGCTGAAGTTTAGTGCATGTATAGCTATGTCTTGGTGTTGCAGAGCTGAAGTTTAGTGCATGTATAGCTATGTCTTGCTGATGCAGAACTGAAGTTGAGTGCATGTATAGCTATGTCTTGCTGATGCAGAGCTGAAGTTTAGTGCATGTATAGCTATGTCTTGTTGTTGCAGAGCTGAAGTTTAGTGCATGTATAGCTATGTCTTGCTGATGCAGAACTGAAGTTTAGTGCATGTATAGCTATGTCTTGGTGATGCAGAGCTGAAGTTTAGTGCATGTATAGCTATGTCTTGGTGTTGCAGAGCTGAAGTTTAGTGCATGTATAGCTATGTCTTGGTGATGCAGAACTGAAGTTTAGTGCATGTATAGCTATGTCTTGGTGATGCAGAGCTGAAGTTTAGTGCATGTATAGCTATGTCTTGGTGATGCAGAGCTGAAGTTTAGTGCATGTATAGCTATGTCTTGGTGATGCAGAGCTGAAGTTTAGTGCATGTATAGCTATGTCTTGGTGTTGCAGAGCTGAAGTTTAGTGCATGTATAGCTATGTCTTGCTGATGCAGAGCTGAAGTTTAGTGCATGTATAGCTATGTCTTGGTGATGCAGAGCTGAAGTTTAGTGCATGTATAGCTATGTCTTGCTGATGCAGAGCTGAAGTTGAGTGCATGTATAACCGTATCATGATGCACTTTCTAAATGGTCTACAAATAATTAAATTAGCGGTAAAGACTTTTTCAAAATGATTTTTGTCTGTGTGAATATTCTGAAACAAATGCAAGGACTAATGCCAGTGGGTTTTATTTTAGTCAACTTGTCAAGTTATTGATTAGCTAGTTATAAATCCTTGGAACTCTCATGTTGTATAAAGCTTTTGTCATCGTGTAAGGAATGTTGTTCTTGGTTAAAGAGAGGCGACTCATGTAAACCTTTTGAGTGAAATGAAGTTAGTCTTAACTCCCCCTGAATACTAATGATTACAGAGTCGAGAATATTCTGCATGGATAATGGGGGCAGTCCGTGGTAATGTTAGGAGATTACATTTTTGATCAGTTTGTAGTTTCAGGTTTTGTTGTGTTAGGGCGTTTTGTTTTAGTTAGTAATATAATTGTAGAACTAGTGATTGTCAGCGTCGGTTAGAATGTTTGTGATCAAGAGCTTTTCTTGTGTAGGAATATTGTCATATTTCATTTAGTATCTTCTGGCGGTCATCTTATACTACGATGTAAGCCGTCTGGACTTCTTGTTCTTGTTTTGCTGATCAGTTTGAGGTATGACATTGATACATTTCACCAACATTAATTTTTCGGCCCACATCATCATCATCATGTGCCGTTAGTTAAATGTTTACGTGATCGGCATTAAATGCATTAGTCGATTAATTCAGCGTTATTGTTGAGTGAATTCCAGAGTTCACAGTTGAGCACCAGTTGAAGTAGTTACGTGCGAACAGCCCACAAGTCAGAAGTACCGTGGAGTAGTGAAGATATGTATCATCATTTGCCGAAGTACAACAGTAGAAGTGAGGTAGAGAAGAACTAAAATGACATTAGTATCATTCAAGTGCAGTGATAAGCTTCACTCAACAGCATCTGTATCCTGACTGAGTGCGACAAATACAAAAATACAAATAGTTTTCAGTCGGCAACTCCTCCCTGGTGTTTCCAGCTGTCTTTTTCGAAACGTTGCACATGATGATGATGTTGGTTTTTTTTTTTCATTTTTAAAAGAAATATTATCTTCAAAGGTCCTGAATATTTTGTCTCTTCTGAAGACATGGGGAGTTAGGAGCCTTGCCTTCAGTTCTACAGAGCAGCAGGTGAAGATTAAGAAAGCATTGTGGTAGTTGTGAGTGAAGTATTCCTCATGCTGGGCAGTACATTTTGAGTATTGCCGATGATGATGACTATTATGACGACGGTGATAATGATGACGATGATGACGATGATTCATTGCTGATAAGAATTAGCGATAATGCTCTTTCTTTACATGTCCTCCATCGCGTAGTTACCATTTATCTGGCCTTACCATTTAGTCCGTCTGTGATCGTCTTTCCTTTTTCCCCTTGAGTTTTCCTGTGAATCAGGTTTTGTAATTTGGTTTTCTCATGATATATCTATTTAAGTTATAGTAGTTATGATATATCTATCTAAGTTATAGTAGTTATGATATATCTATCTAAGTTATAGTAGTTATGATATATCTATCTAGGTTATAGTAGTTATGAGTATATCTATCTAGGTTATAGTAGTTATGATATATCTATCTAATTTAAAGTAGTTATGGTATATCTATCTAAGTTAAAGTAGTTATGATATATCTAAGTTAAAGTAGTTATGATATATCTGTCTAAGTTAAAGTAGTTATGATATATCTAAGTTAAAATAGTTATGGTATATATATCTAATTTAAAGTAGTTATGATATATCTATCTAAGTTAAAGTAGTTATGATATATCTATCTAAGTTAGATAGACAACTCACTACCAAAAATAGCACTAAGATGGACAAGACAGGGGAGCAGAAGTAAGGGTAGACCAAAAGAGACATGGAGAAGAACAACAGAAAGGATGTTGAGCAATAGAGGGCTCACCTGGGCAAGAGCAGAAAAAAAGGCGAAGGACAGGCATTTGTGGAAAACCCTTGCGGAAGCCCCATGTGCCCTGGGCACTTAAGGTTCAGAGAGAGAGAGAGAGAGAGAGATCTAAGTTAAAGTAGTTATGATATATCTATCTAAGTTAAAGTAGTTATTATAAAGCTAAAAATTTTTTTTTCTAATAGTGTTTTCTTCTGTTTTTACGTTGTGCAGTTCTGTGAGAAGTTGTTCATTTGTTTTTCTACCCACAGATCTTTGTGTTTATATTTATCTTCTAAACCACAGTCGAGTGTGATGATGATGCTGATGGTGATTATAATTAAGATGATATTCATAATGATGATTCTGTATGATGATTCTGTTAGTAGTATTTCTGAATATAATAGTAATAGAGGCGCGCACAGACTGATATTCATGAATATCATTTTCAACAGGTCTCTGCTCTTTTATATCTCGGATCTGCTGTTAAATAAACTTCCGTGGAAGAAACTGAACTGTGGAGGACCACAAACTCCACCAGGCCTGACCTCGCAGCATACAACACCAGTCAGCTCCACCACCGAGTCTGGCAAGAGCAAAGATCAAGAACCCGGCAACTCTAATGCCACATCCAATTTAGGCAACTTCACCGCCTCTAATGCAACATCCAATTTGTCTATCTTCGTGGGCAACTACTCCCACAAGTTTTTCGGCGAGATAGAGATCTTGCTGGACACATCTCAAGAAAAGCTCATTTTCAGATTTGGCCAGTTTGGTTTGATGTCCTTGACACAAATATCGGAATTAGAATTCAGATGCCTCTTTTTAGGACCTCTGAGCTACTATAATTCTGATTTAAATGCTCCTGATATCCTACAATTTTTACGTCAACAAAATGGAGCCATCAGTGCTTTGCTTTATTCCATGGAATTGCCAGACGATTTAATACAGTTCGATCGTATAAATAACGCAGACGAAATCGAAGATTTACAATCCAACAAAAATTGTTTTGACCACCGTGGGGCAGAAAGATGGATATCTCTTCTGATTTTCTTTGCTTTTATTTCTTTCATGTTCGTGAATTGAAGGATATTTTGATGTCAGAAACACAGTTTTCCAAATGAAAATAATAATATAAGTTAAATTATATTTTTATCAGATGTTTCAATTACCGTCAGTTTCTTTGGGTGGACAACTTGGCCTCTTCACCACAAACAAGGCGAATGGGAAGTTAAATTAGGAATATAATTAATCAAATTGTTGCGAAGTAAAAAACAAGTGACATAAATTATTCACAAATTTGCATTAGCGATTAGAAATACACTCACCCCTTATAAAATCTGCTATCTCGAAGTGAGGCATTGGTGTATTTTCAATAGCAGCTATGATACGTCTTTACAAATTAGGAAACAGTTAAGCATATGAAGTAACATTTGTATGGAAGACGCTAATGCTATTTTCTCATATTTCGTCAGTTGGTGATAACATTCTAACTCTTTTCAATGGGTTTTTCACCTTTGTCAAGAACGCCCTGTGCTTTCTACATATTCATATTTTTTTTCTTGTTCAAGTAAAGATTGGAATGTTTGAGAGAATATCTGGATATCTGAGTAAAGATCAGGATATCTGAGTGAAGATCTAGATGTGTGAGTGAAGATCTGGATGTGTGAGTAAAGATCTGGATGTGTGAGTGAAGATCTGGATATTTGAGTGAAGATCTGGATGCTGGAGTGAATATCTGGATATTTGAGTGAAGATCTCGATGTGTAAGTGAAGATGCTTGAGTGAATATCTGGATATTTGAGTGAAGATCTGGATGTATGAGTGAAGATCTGGATGTCTGAGTGAAAATCTGGATGTATGAGTGAATATCTGGATATTTGAGTTAAGATCTAGATGTATGAGTGAAGATCTGGATGTTTGAGTGAGTGAATATCTGGATATTTGAGAGATCTGGATGTGTGAGTGAAGATCTGGATATGTGAGTGAATCTCTGTATGCTTGAGTGAAGATCAGGATATTTGAGCGAAGATCTCGATGTGTAAGTGAAGATCAGGATGTTTGAGTGAATATCTGGATGTTTGAGTGAACATCTGGATGTTCGAGTGAAGATATGGATGTTTGAATGAAGATCTGGATATTTGAGTGCACATCTGGATAACTGAGTGAAGATCCAGATGTTTGAGTGATAATCCAGATATATGAATGAACATTCATATGTTTCTTAGAATGAATTATTTTTTGAAAATTTTTCTTGTAATTCGTTATATTATGTAGCTTCCTTTTGCTGGAAAACTTGATTTATGCTTTGTGGTTTATTTTATTTATATTTTTTGTGGGTTAAATTCTTTCTAGAAAGAAAGTAAAAGATAATGCAGTTATCTTATCATACCTTTCTTCGAAACGGAATTTTTCCGCATTTTTTCATTATCAAGAAGCTGATAATCCTACATAAAAAGGCGCAATTGTCTTTTAATGAAATTCCCATCGTATCTAATGAAGAAAAAACAGCTTTGGCCTAGATCATGTGCCATAGTTTACGTCCACGGGATGCGGGTTAATGCTGTATTACGAAATGCAGGCAGCCCCGGGGGGGGGATGGTATGGTGTCAGTATCTTTATTTGACTTGTAAGTGCACCAGAGAACGATGTTACCAGGACAATGATTGGCCACTTTTCCTTCGCCAGATCCAGAAGAAGCATGGGCCCACTTGACCGTCTTTCCTTCCTAAGCTCAGGAATAAGCCTGGACCCACTTGACCGTCTTTCCTTCCCAAACCCCAGAATAAGCCTGGACCCACTTGACCGCCTTTCCTTCCTCAGCCCCAGAAAAAGCCTAGACCCACTTGATCGCCTTTCCTTCCTCAGCCCCAGAAAAAGCCTAGACCCACTTGATCGCCTTTCCTTCCCAAACCCCAGAAAAATCCTGGACCCACTTGACCGCTTTTCCTTTCAAAGCCCCAGAAGAAGCCTTGACCCACTTGACCCCTTTCCTTCCCAAACCCCAGAAAAAGCCTGGACCCACTTGATCGCCTTTCTTCCTCAGCTCCAGAAGAAGCCTTGATCCATTTGACCGCCTTTCCTTCCCAACCCCCAGAAAAAGATTGGACCCACTTGACCACCTTTCCTTTCAAAGCCCCAGAAGAAACCTGGACCCACTTGACCCCTTTTCCTTCCCCAGCTACGGAAGAAGCCTGGGTGACGGACGCTCTCGGCAAGGTTGGAACCACCGACTTTCGCTGAGACAGTTGTGCACTGAGCACTTCGCCACTCAGGGTCCCATTGTAATATGAAATATGTATAGAATGAATGGGACATTTAAATGATAAATGTATAGCATATAATAATCTAGAACTTTACATAAATATGTTCTTATTTGTAAATCTTTTTATAGATCTAACAACACAGCTGCAACGTTACAGCCCAATCCGTTATGAGAAATTCATGTTCGTAAGTTCATGCTAATTTTCACGTATTAACGAGTTGAAAAAAGTCATCGGGAACAAGTGACATCCCAAACTGTCTCAAGCAGTCAGTGCTTGCTTTTGTCAAAGTCATATTTGCTGGTACAGATGACACTCACCCAATATCACTTCTGCTGAATATCTCTGCAAGTTCGTCCGACAAAAAACTGTATGTCGTATTGTTATGCCTTGATGTTTTCATTCCTGACCTCACAGTTTTGTGATAATCTTTTTTTTTTTTTTAAACATATGAATTAAACTAATCATGCCAGAAGTAGTAATGCTGGCTGGTACAGATTGTTGAAGTATGAACTGGTCGATATAGACTGGTTGATATAGACTGGTTGATATAGACTGGTTAATATAGACTGGTGGTTATATATAAGCTTCATATTTATTGTACTGAATAGTTAATGTTGGAAAAAGATGTTTTAATTTATGTTTATGTTTCATATCGGCATTTCATACAATATGTGATAATACAGATACTTTTCTTATTTCAACTGCTTATATCATGTTATGTGTGCTATATGTATGCATTTATGCCACATTCAATCTAGAACACATAAACTCTATGAATATATTGGGCATCGTTGTCCAGGTGTTTTTTTTTTTCAGGATGTCACGTGATACGCCACTGATTTCCTCCTTCCTGTCTCTTGGAAAATTTGTTAAGTGAATGTGGATACTGGTTAGTATAGTTTGGTGAATGTGGACACAAGTTAATATAGCTTGGTGAATGTGGACATTGATTAATATAGCTTGGTGAATGTGAACAACATGCGTGGGTGAATATGAACACTGGTTAATATAGGTTAGTGAATGTGGTAACTGGTTAATATAGCTTAGTGAATGTGGACACTGATTAATATAGCTTGGCGAAAGTGAACATTGTTTAATATAACTTGGTGAATGTGAACACTGGTTAATATAGCTTGTGAATGTGGCACTGATTAATATAGGCTGGTGAATGTGGACAAGGATTAATATAGCTTGATGAATGTGGTCATTAGATAATATAGCTTCCTGAATGTGGGCACTCGTTAATATAGCTTGGTGAATATGAGCACTCATTAATATAGCTTGGTGAATGTGCGCACTCGTTTATATAGCTTGGTGAATGTGGGCACTCGTTAATATAGCTTTGTGAATGTGGGCACTCGTTAATATAGCTTGGTGAATGTGGGCACTCGTTAATATAGCTTGGTGAATGTGGGCACTTGTTAATATAGCTTGGTGAATGTGGGCACTCGTTAATATAGCTTGGGGAATATGGGCACTCGTTATTATAGCTTGGTGAATGTGGGCACTCGTTATTATAGCTTGGTGAATGTGGGCACTCGTTATTATAGCTTGGTGAATGTGGACTAATTCGGATTACTAAAACTGAAGGGGAGCTACAGGCTCTTCTGGACATCGTGGTTCATGAAAGTAAAAGTAAAGGTCTCAGCCTGAATAAAAAAGAAGACTGAAGTGATGGTCATCTCAAAGAAAAGAAGACCACCAAAATGTAGCATTATTACCGATGGCACAGAACTGAAACAATTATAACAGCTGATGGGAAATGTCACAACGAAATAAAAAGCAGACGTGTTCAAGCCAAGTCAGCATTCCAGACAATGAGACACATCTTGTGCAATAGATCCATATCAATGGAAACAAGATTCCGAGTACTTAAATGTTACATCGAGCTAATTTTGTATTATGGATGTGAAGCATGGTCCATGAACAAGAGAGTACAGCGAGAAATGGAGACCATGGAGATGTGATTCATAAGAAGTATGTTGCCATAGACAGCTAAGAAAACCAACGAAGAAGCCTTAAGAGAAGCTGGAGTTAAAAGGCAAATTACAGCAAAGATCAGAGGCAGACAAGCGAGATTTGTAGGACATTTTCTGAAATGAGGAAAAATGGAACACGTTATGACAACTGGAAAAATTGAGGGAAGAAGAGACAGAGGAATACAGAGAGAGAAGTTACTGGATGGGCTGTCAGTGTGGCTAGGACGAAAGTCACCGGCGGATCTCATAATCAAGTCTAAAGACAGGGAATCGTGGAGAGAAATGATCGCCTACACCACGCAACGCGGAACTTGATTGATTAATTGAATGTGGACACTGATTAATATAGGATGGTGAATGTGGACACTGATTAATATAGCTTGGTGAATGTGGACACTGGTTAATATAGGTTGGTGAATGTGGACACTGATTAATATAGGTTGGTGAATGTGGACACTGATTAATATAGGTTGGTGAATGTGGACACTGATTATTATAGGTTAGTGAATGTGAACACTGATTAATGTAGGTTGGTGAATGTGGACACTGATTAATATAGGTTGGTGAATGTGAACACTGATTAATATAGGATGGTGAATGTGGATACTGATTAATATAGCTTCGTGAATGTGGATACTTGTTATTAGATATTGGTGAATTTGGATGCCAGTTATTAGAGATTGGTGAATGTGGATGCCAGTTATTAGAGATTGGTGAATGTGGATGCCAGTTATTAGAGATTGGTGAATATGGATTGTTGAAGTATGGCCTGGTTGATATAGAATGGTGATTATATATACTAGTATAGACTGGTGATTATATATACGAGTATAGAATGGTGATTATATATACGAGTATAGACTAGTGATTATATATACGAATGTAGACTGGTGATTAGTTATACGAGTATAGGTGAGTGAAAGGAACACTTGTAATATATGAACAGCGTGGCCAAAGACGGCAATATTCAGTGCAGCTTTCCCATGGACATTGGTCAATAGTTTGGAATTTTTGAGACTTCGATCAGTAGAAATTTGTGAACGTGGACCATTAAAGATGATCACATAATGTGAAAAAATGTCTGCCTAATTACCTCAGATGATACGAGCTATGATTTCGGCCTAGTTATATGACTGTATCATACATTGTATGTTCACGTTTAATTATATGTAACGGATGCTTCAGAAGGTATTCCACATGCTTCGGCAGTTATGGGTGCACCAAAAGTTACGCTAAACCACAAAAGTTATGCTAGCCTCAGAAGTTACGCTAAACCACAAAAGTTATGCTAGCCTCAGAAGTTACGCTAAACCACAAAAGTTATGCTAGCCTCAGAAGTTACGCTATGCCACAAAAGTTATGCTAGCCTCAGAAGTTACTCCTATGCCACAAAAGTTATGCTAGCCTCAGAAGTTACTCCTATGCCACAAAAGTTATGCTAGCCTCAGAAGTTACTCCTATGCCACAAAAGTTATGCTAGCCTCAGAAGTTACGCTATGCCACAAAAGGTTATGCTAGCCTCAGAAGTTACGCTATGCCACAAAAGTTATGCTAGCCTCAGAAGTTACGCAATGCCACAAAAGTTATGCTAGCCTCAGAAGTTACGCTATGCCACAAAAGTTATGCTAGCCTCAGAAGTTACGCTATGCCACAAAAGTTATGCTAGCCTCAGAAGTTACGCTATGCCACAAAAGTTATGCTAGCCTCAGAAGTTACGCTATTTCCGCAATTCGTCATTTTCCACATACAATAGCATAGTAAACAGTTTCTTATCTGGAGAAAGTTACTGATATGTGGTGAAAAAGCTTTCGAGCGGATTATAACAGCATGCACTTTATAGTGAATCATTTTCTTCGGATTAAGAGCATGATAGTTGGGTGACCCCGTAGCAATATATTTGACCCTAAAGTAGGAATTGGGACACGGCATCTGGGTGACATTGTAGTAATGTATAGACCCAAGTATAAGAATTGGGACATGGCACTTACTTAAAGCGCTCTGAAAATTAATAAATATCTCTGTCTTTTTATGTACAAGAGTACATTGAGGCTATGACGAACGGTGTATTAAGAACTCACTTAGATATTCACGAAACAAATTGACCATATTTTATTTGGATACTGCAAGAGCAGAAATATGTATCAATGAGGAAAAACTGGAAGAAGTGGAGAGTTTTGAATATCTTGGATCACTACTAACTAATAATGGAGATACAATGAGGGAAATTAAAAGGAGGACATCTATTGCTCTTCAGAAAGTAAAACAAATAAAGAATCTGTGGAGAGGAGCAGACAGAACCACAAAAATAAGATTTTTAAGGGCATGCATCTTTCCTATCGCAACATATGCCTGTGAGACCTGGACACTTAACAAAACAGCTGAGAAGCACATAAATGCCTTTGAATGTAAATGCTATAGAAGAGTTCTCCAAATATCGTGGACACAAAAAAGAACAAATATATCCATACTACAAGAGCTTAATATTGAAGAAGGCTGGCTAGTAAAGAGGATTAAAGAGAGAAAACTTAAATATTTTGGCCACATTAAACGTCATGATAATTTAGAGAAGACCATATTGGAAGGATACATAATGGGAAAAAGAAAAAGAGGCAGACCGAAACGAAGATGGCTGCAAGACATCGTTGATGATCTGGAAATGGATGCAGCAGCAGCAGGCCATCTTGCTCACAACCGAGAGGCCTACAGGAGTGCTGTTTGGGAGGCAAAGTTCCGCAAGGGACATGCAAAGGAATGAATGAATGAAGAGCAGAAACAGACGAAGTTTAAAGATTTGCTGATTTAAAAAATTGCTACACTGTTTACAATATCTGTAGTAGACAAACCGCATAGATTTCTCATCAATCTTTTCTTTACAACTTTTGTGCTGCCAAATATCATGAAAACAAAAACAACAACATCCTACACGGAAGAGAGTTAGACGTTTATTTCGAAATTTGTACGTTATATAAATTCATTTTCAAGAAATCATTCCACATTTTGTTGGAAACCTTCCTGCAGGTTCCCTTTTTCCCCGCAGGAAAGAGCAAAACAAAAAAGTATTTCATGAAATGCCGGAAACATCTTTTGACTACAAATTCTGAGAAGTTATTCCTCCAAAAAATTAAACGCCATTATTTTAGATGAAAATTATTACATGTTATGGTTGCGGGTAGATATTTTACAAATGGAGAATTACTATATTAGACTGTTGTATAACTTCAGTAAATGATACCATGTTTGTAATACTTAGCTCCTGATTTTTTTTTGAATTATTAGTATCATGCTTACTTTGTAGTGTGTTTATATATTACTACGTATTACATTCTGAACAATATTATATGATATATAACACAATAATTACACACAGCCAAGATGATATGTAATGCACCTAGCCAAGATGATGTGTAATGCATATAGCCAAGATGATGTGTAATACATTCGAGTGTTTTATGATGAACAAATTGTTACCATGCACCATATACTGTAGCTTATTGCTATAACAGCATTTATCAGAATTTTAAAAATATGTTCTCTATACTTTCTTCCATTTGACCTTGATTTGTCTGGAAAATATAAGATACAATAAGATATAATAAGACCAAAGTTTATTTAAAACCCTCTGGCACCCTGACGAGGTTTTGATAACTAAATCTCATCTGTTCAGTGAATGATGTTCTAGTGCGCTTTTTTTAGTTGCACTAAAATCCTTGCATTAAGTATATACTGCAAGCTTTGAAGGCTTTCATGCTGATGATTTAGCAGATGTGCGTTAGATGCAATTGTAGATAATATTTGTTGATAGTGAACTCAAAAAAAAAAGGAAAAAAACTGCAGATTTGGCTCACGCCAGTAAAACAGAACACAGAGAGAGATAGACAGAGATAGAGAGAAAGAGAGAGAGAGAGAGGAGAGAGAGAGAGAGAGAGAGAGAGAGAGAGCTTAGTACTGACTCCAGCCCCCGATCCAAGAACATTGATATCAGTTTTGTGAAAACAATTCAGCACGAGAGCTTTGCCAAAATATAGTAAGAATTGACAGCAGATGATATATTGCATTAAACTGTGTCTCACTGTTTGTTCCTACTCTGGGCCCTGTTTTTCTCTGCACTTTCATCCACTGAAAACTTCACAAACATAAAGATTGATTAGCATCGGCCGAGCAGTTATACCCTCTCACATTTCCCTTCTAGTCTGTTTTCACGCGCAATCAGTTTTCAGCGTTAATTGATTATGCTGAAAACTTTAGCTGAACTTTGTCGAGATCTTGGACTTTTCAAGTTCACAGTGTCATCAGATGCTAAATTTGACTTGGAGAAAATGTCTTTTCCATCTTCTTTCAGTTTGCTAATGTTCTCTAAACGCGGTGATTTTTTGTGCCAGAAGTTGCTTAATCCTTCCAAAACTGGACTAGATCTTATGCCCTTGAACATACTCCGTGAACATTCGGGGTCAAGTGTTTTTCTGTATCTAGTGTTTGTACCTTGACTTTTACTGCTGGGTCCGAGGTGAGAGAAATCGAAGGGCAACCGAAGGCTTGAGTTCACCAGGCTTTTGCTGTCTGCGGAGGTGCCATTAGCTACATCAGAAGTGTAGTATTTTGGAATCCATATGGGGTCACACATTACAGATCGGTTGCAGTTCCAGCTATAAGTATGCCTGTGGGAGTCCCTCTTGCTGTCTGCCTGAACGTAGGGATTATACTTCGTTGATAAAAGTGAATTGCTATCACCGTATCTTGTCAGCGAGGGGAGATAAGGCGAGGAGCGAGGTTTATATGTATTGTCCACGGACACATTCGCAGCATCTGCTCGCGAAAGAAATGAGGCATTGCAGGATATGTTACCCGATTTGCTCATTATCTTCATATCGTCTGTGGAGTCAAGGTTTTTACAGGCCTGGAAGTTTAATCTGGAAGCTGTGACTGGCAAAGATGACGTGTACTTTGACAGAAGCCCTGTTGGTCTGGTACCATGCCACATCGATCTTCGACGGTCAAAATGGCTGCCGCTGTCCAGGTCTAGAAGAGAGCAAGCCAAAGATGACATCGGGTAGTAGTTGTGGTTGCATGACAGGAACATATCTTTCTGAAACAAAGGATCATGATTAAGTGCTTTCATGGCCGATGATTGGTATGTGTCGGCGAAAGTTGGGTAGACATAGCTTCCAACGTAGCTTGTAGGAAAACTTTCGGATCTATTCGCTAAACTTTTGAACAAATTTGTAAAACCGGAGGTTGAAGAACACGTGACAGGCTGTCTGAACAACGAACTACTTCCAGCGTAAGCGGAAGGATATAAATCCGCTCTTGAATGCGGAGATTTATTATGCGAGATATTACCAAAAGGCCAGCCTAATTCAAAGGTATAGTTTTGGTATGGTAGACTAGATGTCGTCTTGGTGTAGTGGTAATCTCCATACTTGGCTATCAAGCAGTCGATCTTTGGGTCCGTTCTCCAACAACTCACTGTAGGAAAACTGCTCAGGAACGGTGATCTATAAGACCTGGAAAAATCGTCAGAGTTGTTTCCACTGACGTGTAAGGAGCCAGCACTACGGCTACACCTCAGGCTGGTCGGGTTGACATACGGGTACGATCGTCCAAGCTTGCTCATGCTCACTCCTGACAGAGGAATCGTGTCATCTTCCACTGAGTGAAATGACTTGTCAGAGGCGGCGCAGCAGTGGTTCTTGTGTTTGGCGTCACAGCAAGGAAAGTCCCAGTAGTAGGACTCTGGTTTGGGACTGCCACACACAGACGTTTCCTTGTCCTGCTGCGTGTAAACACTGTTGCCTGGCATGCAAGTTACTTTATGACGGCCTTGATCCATGGGCCTTTTGGCGAGCATTTTCTTCCTGCAAGGCGAAACTGTCACAGCCGACTTCCTGTTATTAGCCCGACAACGCGCGCATGTGTTGCCCCAACACGTGGGCTGCCTCCCACAGGAAGCTACATTTTCCACTCGATGTAGGACATAGGGGCTGAACGACACGGTCTTTGAAGGAACAGAGTTGGACCTGTGGGATGTGCAGCTAATTTGGTGAGTGGGAGGTTTCCTCCTTCTACGACCCCTATTCCGGCGCTCGATGTCGTCCAGGCGCTCATCGAGAGCAGCTAGAGGGTTTCTCGTTTGACCGACCCCTTCATCTCCAGACAGGAGGGACTCCAAGTCTGAAGTTGTGCTTTTGCATTTCCTTTTACTGTGTTTCATCATTGTTTCTAGCACTTGTGCTCTGCCGAATACCTCGCTTACTGTTTAAGATGTATTTAAAACAAACTGGTCTGCTCTGTGAAACCTTCAGAAGGTGTATCCAAATCACGTGACCAACACGCAAATGCGCAGGACTTTTCTTGACAGCAGGAAGCACATTTTGTGACAGAGCAAAAACTTCCCATGATCACTCGTGCTCACACTAAGTTTACATGTTTGTTAGGATGAAATGTTGCCTCTCATCGCGCTCAGAAAGTCTGAAAATATGAAAAGTCAGAGTTAACCATTCTCATGTAAACAGAAATTAACAAGTTTAACCATTCTCCTGGACGCAAAAATAACCAAACATTACTATTCTCTAAAAATAGCTGTCAGCTGCTTAGGGCTCCTAACTAAACATGCACAATCACAGAGTCTTTGAAGGTTCTTCGTTTAAGTCTTTCAATCCAAAGCAACACTGCTGGGGTTGGTAGGCCTTGCACGCCTGTGAGAATCACTACTGGGGTTGGTAGGCCTTGCACTCCTGTGAGAATCACTGCTGGGGTTGGTAGGCCTTGCACTCCTGTGAGAATCACTGCTGGGGTTGGTAGGCCTTGCACTCCTGTGAGAAACACTGCTGGGGATGTTAGGCCTTGCACTCCTGTGAGAAACACTGCTGGGGATGGTAGGCCTTGCACTCCTGTGAGAAACACTGCTGGGGTTGGTAGGCCTTGCACTCCTGTGAGAATCACTGCTTGGAGTGGTAGACCTTGCACACCTATGAAAATCACTGGTGGCGATGGTAGGCCTTGCACATCTATGAGAATCACTGCTGGCGATGGTAGGCCTTGCACACCTATGAGAATCACTGCTTGGAGTGGTAGGCCTTGCACACCTATGAGAATCACTGCTGGCGATGGTAGGCCTTGCACACCTATGAGAATCACTGCTGGCGATGGTAGGCCGTGCACACCTATGAGAATCACTGCTCTTAGGGATAATTAGACAAAATATAATATAGCAAATCTCTAACCCAATCCATTTAAAAATAAAAAATCATAAAGTTACTTTCATCTGGTTTCTTTCTACCAAAATTTCTCATCAAAATCTGTTCTGGCACTGCATGCAAATTAACTCAGAAGTGAAAGTGTTACCGAATCTCGCCGTGAGTACAGATCACTATGTTTTAACGGTCATCACATTGCCATGATATCCAACGGAAAGTAACTGGTGAAGACATTATCAAAACCTTATCAAAAGAGGACGCAGTTCCAGTAATGATATGCGTGTATATTTCCTTGAAGATCTTCATAAGATATCAACATTCAGTTAATTTCTCAAATACATAATAGTAACAGAGCAACAATATGTTATGCAATATTTCAACTAAATATGAAAGCAACTAAAGGCTGTCAGGTAGCCGTGTGCTGCATACATATCACATGCTAGCATTCTGGTTCAAGTATTATGCTTTTCATCGATTTTTTTTTTCGTAAAGTTAAAGTTGGTACAAAAACAAAATGCCACTATATCTCAGGTTAAGTACAGAAGTGATCTAATCTCAGGTTAAGTTCAAGAAGCTATCTATACGCCAGGTTAAGTACAAGAAGCGATCTATGTTTCAGGTTAAGTACAAGAAGCGATCTATATGTCAGGTTAAGTTCAAGAAGTGATCTATATCTCACATTAACTTCAAAAAGCGACCTATATCTCAGGTTAAGTTCAAGAAGCGATCTATATATCACGTTAAGTACATGAAGCGATCTATATGTCACGTTAAGTTCAAGAAACGATCTATATGTCAGATTAAGTTCAAGAAGCGATGTATATCTCAGGTTAAGTACAAGAACCGGTGGAGTGTTCTGTCGTTAGACATGATTTTTTTTATACATTGTCACGAGGTTTTCTACTATCCTCTTTTCTATACACCAGCACACTGAACATTTCCACTTCGCTATCAGAAATGAAGAAAACAGCTTCAAGGTAATGTACAGCAGCAGATGTTATGCTGCAACTATCTCTGTCTTTTAACTGTAAAAAGTTGTTCAAGGAATATATCAGTATAAAGGGAAGCCATAGCAAAAATATTCCAGTGATGCATAACTGTTTAAATGTTCATGTCTTTTGTTTCATCACAATAAAAAAAAATCGAAAATGCCGTGCTGTTCTTCTTGTGTCTTTTTCCATGCTAGAATTTATTATTCCTGACCGCTAAACATGAACTAAACACTATTATTAGAACACTCAAGCAATAACAGCACAATAAAAGGACAATGATGATGATAATGTGATGTTGATAATGATAATAATGATGATGAAAAAGGCCTTTTCCTGTTAAAATATCTACTGTCAAAACATGTACTTAAAAGAGGAAGTGTAGTAGTGCAAATGTTAGTAGTTACCTTCCTTAAAGTCTGAGTTCACATCAGCATTCAGTGACATCCATGTAAAGTTTACATGCACGTTCAGTGAATCTCACAAAGGAAAGCTTACATTCACACTCAGACAGGCATGTACGTAAACTTCGCATTCACACAAAATGAAGCCTATACAAACTTCCCATTCACTGTGAATAATATATAGATAAAATTTACTTTCATACCAAATAAACTCTATATGAAGTTCACATTCACACAAAATAAACTCTATATAAAAGTTTACACACAGACTCATTCATTTTATATGAACTTTGTGACACTTCACTCCGCCATTGTTGCTATACTTTCTGAAACTGTTGGCCAAAACTTCCTTAGTTTGAACGTTTAGAATTCTGTTCCAACGACTCAAATGATTACTTCGGGAAACAGTTTGTCACAACATACAATCTCTGATCACTTGAGAATGACAGACATGAGGCCGACATTTAGATATCCGCCAAAACGGTGACAGATTAGTTGAAGAGAAGAAAAGTATGGGCATCCCGAAAGCAAAAAACTGAGATTCCATGGCACTGTGTTGCGAGCTATCATTTTGTTTAACTTACAGGCTTTCGAGGCAGTTATCGATTCGTGTAAGATTAAGCTCCATGATGGAGTCTTGTGGTAAATCTATACACAGCAACGCCACTGAGGTATGTCCAGTACTGGTGTTGTTTGGTGCATGCCGCTTTCTCTGAACACTGTTCTTCAGAGATCGGAGTTTGAATGCGGAAAATGTGTGCTGCAATTGTTCATGATTGAAACAGGTGTGAAACAAGGATATATATTATTTCCCTTGCTTTTTGGAATTGCCATAGACTTCATAATGAAAAATTACTGTACAGGTAAAACGGGCATAAATTGGGTATATGAGACCCAACTGGAAGATCTTGATTTTGCGGAAGACATAACTCTTATTAGTGACAATGTGAAATCATTGCCAGAAAAAAAAACAGATACCCTGTCTTCCATAGCTAATAAAATAGGACTTGAAATTAACCAGGAAAAAAATACAAATAACGAAACTTTTCATTAACCGTGAGAGAAAAATATACATAGAAGCATCAGCTGTTGAAGAAGTAAACCAATTTGCATATCTCGGCAGCTAAAAAGCGAAAAATCTACAACAATCGTGCTACAGAGACAAGTAATGAGCACGCCTTATGACGCTTGCTGGCTCGGCAGCGGTACAGATATAGGAATGCCTTAATTGCAACAACGCTAATTCATGAAGTGAAGACCAGGGTTGCTACAGATAGAAACGTTGGTTAACAGGCATATTACCCACAATTAGAGAGTTGTGTGTATAACTTGCATGGCCATGGCCCTTGGAACTTCTGTCCTCGGTGCTCACACATTTCGTTGTAAACAAACCAACCAGCGAAAATGATGTTACTTACCACTGATTTTACTATTAATTATTCTTGAAAATCCAAAAGCTGTGATTAAGCAGCAATAATATAACACTCGGAGGAGAGCAGTATAGTCGTAGCTAATTGCCTTATTATGCGAAGTCAATGTGTGCTAGTTACACTAAAGTTCACCAGAGCAAATACAGCCATAAAACGAGTGCTTGAAAGTTGTTTTAGGC
This sequence comes from Achatina immaculata, assembly GCA_009760885.1. NCBI lineage: Eukaryota > Metazoa > Mollusca > Gastropoda > Stylommatophora > Achatinidae > Lissachatina > Lissachatina immaculata. The sequence goes on from CM019698.1 coordinate 3,223,978, forward strand.
AAACTAGCGCTAGGTTAGTTGATTATCTACCTGAAAGTTGTTTTAGGCAAACTAGCGCTAGGTTAGTTGATTATCTACCTGAAAGTAAGGCGCGGCTTACATATGGTATTACATATTAATTACGAGAAGTTCAAGTCTTAGAAAAAAGTCGAAGTATACAAGTATATAACAGCACTCTTGGGGATACGCCAAGATTCCCAAACACCCACCAAACCCGCAATCCAAATTGAATAAGAAAGGAACTAGAGACATGAGACAACTTTTTCCTGTCACATGAACCCAATAAAAGTGGGTAGTTAATTTCAAAGTTTACTTTAACCAGATAACGCATATTGCATATCTAATTTCAGTTTCTTGTACACAAAACAGTACATAGCTGCATACGGTACCTCTGAAAGGCACTTTCTAAGACAGCACAAAGCTATTCTCTCTCTCTCTCTCTCTCTCTCTCTCTCAGCTCACACTATTGAAAAGCCATTCTGTGCTCATCCACTACAGGTGCCCTTTGACACTCTTTGGGCCCGATCTTAACACAGGGGAAGCTATCCCCGCCCCACCCCTGTCAGTGGGCCTGACTGCATATCTAATTTTATAATTTATTCTCAACAAATTGTACATAGATTTATATCTCACTTTATAGCTTACTCTCATCAGATAATACAATGTGGGCCATAAGGAAGTGGCTGAGTATTATTTCTTTCAGCACAGGTTGTGTGAGGAAATCAGTTTTGATGCTCAGTAAACGGGATTGATTGACTGATTGACTGACTGATTGAGCTTTAAGACGGGAAGATGTTCTAGTCAAATGTTTGTTGATTTAATTTTGCTACAGCGAAAATTTAATTTAGTGGCTTTTACTTTGACAAAAAATTGCTTTCCCCTGTGCTGCAGGACACAATATACTTTCATCTGTTTCCTGGCACCCATTTTGTTTCCTGTGTGATCAGGTGGGATCTTATTTTGTTTCCTGTGTGATCAGGTGGGATCTTATTTTGTTTCCTGTGTGATCAGGTGGGATCTTATTTTGTTTCCTGTGTGATCAGGTGGGATCTTATTTTGTTTCCTGTGTGATCAGGTGGGATCTTATTTTGTTTCCTGTGTGATCAGGTGGGATCTTATTTTGTTTCCTGTGTGATCAGGTGGGATCTTATTTTGTTTCCTGTGTGATCAGGTGGGATCTTATTTTGTTTCCTGTGTGGGCAGGTGGGATCTTATTTTGTTTCCTGTGTGATCAGGTGGGATCTTATTTTGTTTCCTGTGTGGTCAGGTGGGATCTTATTTTGTTTCCTGGGTGATCAGGTGGGATCTTATTTTGTTTCCTGTGTGATCAGGTGGGATCTTATTGTTCCTTAGTTTACCTGGAGCTGTGAGCTGAGGGTCACTGCAGCCACGTGGGGGGGGGGGGGAGGAGATGTTGAGGCACAGCATCATGTTGACTTTGGGTCATGGCAGATATTTTTTTCAGTCCCCGAATGCAGTTAAAGAGTAGGGGATATGCATTTCTTCTTTATTGGACTCAACCATTATGGGACTATGCCAGTCCCTGTCCCATTAGCCAGGTCAGGCCTGTTACCAACAGCGAGGTGGGGTAGGGTCTTGGTTAGCTATGATTCACCAACCCTGATGCCAGCATGTCAACTATGGGTCAATGAATGTCAAAACAGACAGTGTTCCTCCCCACTCTCTTTACTAGCAGTTAAGATTAGATTCTATTCGGAGTTGCCATTTGAAACTTTCATATATTCTGTTCTAATTTTCTCCACAGACCATCGCTACTTTCACATAGCCTATATTGAAATAATAATTAAGTACTTCTTTTTGACTCAAGTAACGTGAAGATAACTCTCTCATTCCACGGGGCTCTTTGACTCATGCAGGGGGAAGATAACCCTTCATGCCATGAAGCTTTTTGATTCAAGTAAGGGAAGATAACCCTGTCATGCCATGGAGATACCTAGAGGACGTGGTATTTGTCCCCGTATTTTCCTTGACCTGTCAGCACACTTGAGGGAGATGGGTCAGCATCACACCTGGCAGCCTTTCCTTCCCCAACTCCAGAAGAAGTCAGGTATCCATTTCTACAGCTGATGACTGGGAAACTTTCACCAAGGGAGACTATGCACTAGAAACTGTGTCTGCCATTCATCTTTTCAACTTAATATGCATATTCTACACATCCCGTGCCATTTCTTATCCTTTTCCGAGAATATCTATTTTTTTTAAAGTTCAGTATCAAGCACTCATAGAATTCTGAAGGATTCATAGACATTCAGACAAATCATGTCAAACCAAATGACAACACACACATAAAAATTCAGACACACATGGCACTTTTCAGTGTGTGTTTTGTGTTTCACAAATATCTGTTTGTAATACTTTACAACTCACTTAGTTGTGGGTGTAATGCACTTCAAGAAGTTTAATTTTAGACATTCATTGTCACATCGCATGGCACCAGATAACTTTGTCTTGAGTTTTCAATGATTAACACTGACAAAGTGAGAGCTCTAAGTGAATTATATTTCACTATATTTTGATTATTTCTGCACAACTTTTTAACTTTATTGCTTGCCTCTCATCCTTTGAATTTGATCACAAAAAAGCCCCAAGCATGAAGGAAATGTAGAAGTACAACATACCAAAATTGTACGACAGTATAGCTATGACATACTGCATTAGTAACGAGAGCTAAAACCAAGTAACTATGAAGTAATATAGTATAACAAAAGTTTGTAATGTATAATGGTACTTTACATACTACAGTAGTTTGTAATATTTTGCATAAACACTTAAATCAAAGCAACAACTATAGAAGAAGTAAAACAATATTGCTTGTTATGATTATGCATAGACACTTATCGCTTTATACATATCAAATCTCTCTCTCTCTCTCTCTGAACCTTAAGTGCCCAGGGCACATGGGGCTTCCGCAAGGGTTTTCCACAAATGCCTGTCTTTGCCGTTTTTTCCGCACTTGCCCAGGTGAGCCCTCTATTGCTCAACATCTTCTCTGTTGTTCTTCTCCATGTCTCTTTTGGTCTACCCTTACTTCTGTTTCCCTGTGGTGTCCATCTTAGTGCTATTTTTGGTAATGAGTTGTCAGTCATTAACAAAGAGAAATATCAAATAGTTACTAAATAATTGTTCAATTTGCAAAACAGAAAATGTTTCTTTAATTTGTGAAGTAATGTTTCTTTAGTTTCTGAAGTAAGTGATTTCTGCAATGACTGGGATTTGGTTTTGTTTTATGTTGCTTATGATGTTGTTTTGAAGAATCAAACAATAATTTCTTAGACAATGTTTTAAACTGAAAGAGAGATACAAAAAATTATGTTTACCATTCAGTAATGGTCATTACTATGTGTCTCCTATAACAAAATAAATTTCATTCATTCTTCCAATATATTCGGGGACATCTTACATCTTGCATCTTACATCCTTCCCATGCCATTAAACGTCACATAGGGCTAGCATAGTTGTTTGTCAAGTTGTCTTGTTTTCGGTGAGTTTTTTCAACTTCATCAAAGGGATGTTATGCCAGCTAAACTGATTCTCTTAACAATGTCTTCTTTCGTTTCACGTGGTCGACCTCTTTTTCTTCAGCCTGTTGTGCTCCACTTGATAGTTTGTTTTGGTATTCTCTGATTGTTTCTTCTCATCACATGGCCTACATATGTCCATCTTATTTTCCTGATCACTCATGAGACAGGTTGTTGTTTGCTCATTTGTCTTATCTCTGTGTTGTTCTCAAATTCGTTCCACTTTATACCAAGTATTTTCCTGAGACATTTGTTTTCAGAAGAGTCTAATTTCTTGTCTATTTCTTTAGTTGATTTCCAGTTTTCGCATGCATAAATGAGGGTGGATATTACATTAGAATTGAATAGTCTTAACTTGGTTTTTGTGCTTATAACTTTTGAATGCCATTTGTTCCCAAGATTCGTGAAGATCGATGCTGCTTTTGCAATTCTAATTCTAACTTTCTTCCTGATGTCACCATCCTAGTCTATGTAGCTGCCAAGGTATGCAAATTGGTTTTCTTCACCAACAACTATTTGATGATTCAAGTAAGGGAAGATAACTCTGTCACGCTATGAAACTTTTCTTAATTCAAGTAAGGGGAGATAACCCTGTTATCCCATGGAATACATTCTATGTATAGTTTTCCTTCTTGATTAATGAGAAGTTTCATTATTTTTGTTTTGTCTTTGCTAATTTCAAGACCTATTTTGCTAGCCAAGGAAGAAAGGGAATGTGTTTTTTTCCTGCATCGATTTCACATTGTCACTGATAAGAGTTATGTCATCTGCAAAATCAAGATCTTCTATTTGGGTCCCATATACCAAGTCAATGCCGGTTTGACCTGTACAACATATTTTCATTATAAAGTTTATGGCGATTCCAAAGAGCAAAGGAGATAACATACATCCTTGTTTCACGCCTGTTTCAATCTGAAACCATTCGCTTACTCCTTCTTCTGTCTTGACTGCACAAACATATCTGTTGTAGAGATCTCTAATGATGTTGACAATTTTAAATGGTATTCTATATAGTCTTAAAATTCTCCACAATGAATCTATGTGTTTGCTATCAAATGCCTGTTTAAAATGTATAAAGTTCAGGATTAATGGTTTCTGCTTTTCTTAGATTAAAGATCTGGTCAAGACAGCTTCTCCCTTTTCGAAATCCTGCCTGTTCTTCTCTCATTGCGGCATCCACTACATCCCTAATTCTATTGAGAATCACTTTATAAAACACCTTTGACACAAGTGATAGTAAAGTTACACCCCTCCATTCAAGGAGACAGAAAGAGAACAAGATGGTACAGTCTCTCCTGAACTAATTTTAGTCTCATATATTTACCTCTTTACTTCTTATCTTATATTCTTCCCGCGCCTTTAAACGTCACATAGGGCTCGCAAGGTAGTTTGCCAATTTTTCCTGTCTTCGGCGAGTCTTTCAACCTCATCAATGGATTTTATGCCTATTAATTTGGTCTCTCTTAACAATGTCCTCTTCAGAGTTTCACGCGGTCTGCCTCTTTTTCTTTGGCCTGTTGTGTTCCACTTTATAGCTTGTTTTGTGATTCTCTGACTGTTTCTTCTCATCACGTGACCAACATATATCCATCTCCTTTTCCTGATCACTCATGAGACTGGCTGTTGTTCAGTCATCTGTCTTATCACTGCATTGTTCTTGAATTCGTTCCAGTTAATGTCGAGTATTTTCCTTATGCATTTGTTTTCAAAAGAGTCCAATTTCTTTTCTATTTCTTTAGTTGTTTTCCAGCTTTCACATGCATAAATAAGGGTGGATATTACATTAGAATTGAATAATCTTAACTTGGTTTTTGTGCTTATAACTTTTGAATGCCATTTGTTCCCAAGATTCTTGAAGATCGATGCTGTTTTTGCAATTCTAATTCTAACTTCCTTTCTGGTGTCACCATCCTGGTCTATGTAGCTGCCAAGGTATGCAAATTGATTGACTTCTTCAATATCTGTCCCTTCTAAGTGTATTTTTCCATTTTGATTAACGGGAATTTTCATTATTTTTGTTTTGTCCTTGTTAATTTCAAGTCCTATTTTGTTAGCCAGTGAAGACAAGATATCTGTTTTTTCTTGCATGGAATTCACATTGTTGCTGATAAGAGTTATGTCATCAGCAAAATCAAGATCTTCTAATTAGGTCCCATGTACCCAGTCAGTACCTGTGTTACCTGTGCAGCATTTTATCATTATGAAGTCTAATCCCAAAAGGTAAAGGAGACAGTATACATCTTTGTTTCACATCTGTTTCAATCTGAAACCATTCACTCATCCCTTCGTCTGTCTTGACTGCACAAACATATCCATTGTAGAAATCCTTAATGATGTTGACAATTTTTGATGGTATTCCATATAGACTTAAAATTCTCCGTAATGAATCTCTGTGTATGCTATAAAATGCCTTTTTAAAGTCTGTGAAGTTCAGTATTAATGATTTCTGCTTTTCAATATATTCTTCAAGTATTACTCTTACAGTAAAGATCTGATCGAGACAGCTTCTCCCTTTTCGAAATCCTGCTTGTTCTTCTCTCATTGCAGTATCAATTAATCTTTAAGTCTATTCAAAATGACCTTGCAAATACTTTTGACACAACTGATATTAAGGTGACTCCTCTCCAGTTGTTACAGTCACTAAGGTTGCCTTTTTTTATTTTTGGTTTTTTAACAATAATTCGTTTTTTCCATTTAGAAGGGACCTTTTCGTCTTTTCCAAATCTTGTTAAACATTCTCTGTAGTTGTCTTATGGTGACACTATTGATAGCTTTTAGCATTTTGGCTGTTATGTCGTCTTCACCTGCAGTTTTGTTGTTAGCTATTAAATTCACTGCTGTTTCTATTTCATGCAATATAATTTCATCTAGGTTGACATTTAGTTTTGCGGCTGGTAAGTCAATTTCGAAGTTTAACAATTCTTTTGGGTGTGGTCGATTAAGTATTTCTTTGATGTATTCAGGCCATCTTTGCTTTTGGTCTTTACTTGATGTTAATAGGGTTCCAGTTTTGCTAAGGATTGGTCTTTCTTTAGATGTAATAGTACCTGTTAGCCTCTTTTGTATGTTATATAAAGTTTTTCTGTCTCCTGTTTTTGCTGCTTTTTCTGCCTCTTTCGCCAAATTGTCTATGTATTCTTTTTTTATCCCTTCTAGCTGAAGTTTTTATTTTCTTGTCTATTTCTTTGTATGCTGCTTTCGCCAGATCTTTTCCAAGAACTGTTTTTACTTTCAACATGTCTAATTTGGCTGCTCGTCTTTTATGTATGTACTTCCATGTGTTTTCTGATACCCATGCTTTTCTATTTGGTTTTCTCAGTCTAGCGCTTGTTTTTGCTGCTTTGCTACTTGCGTGAAAAAGAATGTTCAAGTGAGTGTGTATTTCATATTATCTTCAGATATACAGAAAGAATAGTTTGGCCACTATACAGCAAACAGTTTTTAGCTCTTGCAACATCTGAAGTAAAAATCATTTGTAGATCTCACAGTAGCTGAAGTGGAATAATCTATAGATCTCACGTTGACTGAAGTAGAAATAATCTACTGGTCTCACAGTAAATGGAATAGAATAATCTATAGGTCCCACAATAACTAAAGTAAAAATCTATAATAACTGAAGTAGAATGGTTTATAGACCTGACAACAAATGAAGTAGAATAATTGATGGATCTCGCAATAACTGAAGTAGAATAGTTTATAGATCTCACAATAACTGAAGTAGAATAATTTATAGATCTGACAACAAAAGAAGTAAAATAACTGATAGATTTCACAATAACTGAAGTAGAATAATTTGTAGATCTCACAATAACTGAAGTAGACATCTTTTATATGTTTCACAATAACTGGATCTCACAATATATGAAGTAGATGTCTTTTATACTTCCCACAATATTTGAAGTAGATGTCTTTTATAGTTCTCACATCACAAGTCCAAATCTTCTTGAACTCCCACAACATCAGACACAGAAATATTCTTGAACTCCCACAACATCAGACACAGAAATCTTCTTGAACTCCCACAACATCAGACAGAGAAATCTTCTTGAACTCCAACAACTTCAGACATAGGAATCTTCTTGAACTCCCACAACATCAGACACAGAAATCTTCTTGAACTCCCACAACATCAGACACAGAAATCTTCTTGAACTTCCACAATATTGGAAACAGAATCATCTTGAACTGCCACAACATCAGACACAGAAATCTTCTTGAACTCCCACAACATCAGACACAGAAATCTTCTTAAACTCCAACAACTTCAGTCACAGAAATCTTTCTGAATTCCAACAACTTCAGATATAGAAATCTTCTTGAACTCCCACAACATCAGACACAGAAATCTTCTTGAACTCCAACAGCTTCAGACATAGAAATCTTCGTGAACTCCAACAACTTCAGACATAGAAATCTTCTTGAACTCCCACAACATCAGACACAGAAATATTCTTGAACTCCCACAATATTGGAAACAGAATCGTCTTGAACTCCCACAACATCAGACACAGAAATCTTCTTGAACTCCAACAACTTCAGACATAGAAATCTTCTTGAACTCCAACAACTTCAGACATAGAAATCTTCTTTAACTGCCACAACATCAGACACAGAAATCTTCTTGAACTCCCACAACATCAGACATAGAAATCCTCTTGAACTCCAACAACTTCAGTCATAGAAATCTTCTGAATTCCAACAACTTCAGACATAGAAATCTTCTTGAACCCCCACAACATCAGACACAGAAATGTTCTTGAACTCCCCCAACATCAGACACAGAAATCTTCTTGAACTCCCAAAACATCAGACACAGATTATCTTCTTGAACTCCCGCAACATCAGACACAGAGTATCTTCTTGAACTCCCACAACATCAGACACAGAAATGCTCTTGAACTCCCACAACATCAGACACAGAAATGCTCTTGAACTCCCACAACATCAGACACAGAAATCTTTTAAAGACTGCAGAGTCTGAGGTAGATATTTTATGTAGATCTAAGAATATGTGAGGTCAAAATCTTTTATACATCCTAGAGTAACTAATGTCTTCTTTTTAAACTGCACAATAAATGCTATAGAACTTCTATAGATAATACAGTATCTTATTACATTATTGCATACAATATACTCTAACTAAAGTTCTAATGTTATATAATTATATGTGAACACACACTGTCTGAAGTTATAATGTTCTTTTTATCTTAATAGTAATTTTTATAGATTATTTATATTATGCAATATTTGAAGTCATAAATGAAGCAGCAAATATAGGAATAATATTCTACAAATGTAATAGTTTTTTTCATATTTAATCGTCTATAGAATGTATACTAACTGAAGTAATAATGAATTATAGTCCATAAGCATATGAGGATAAAATGTTGTTTATAACACACATTAGTTATAACATTCTATACATCGAACATCCAACATCTTTTTCTATATGTCATACAGCATTCAGAGTGCTACAGATAATGCAATGGTCTAGTAAATGCATAGTCTTTTAATCCATAGATAAAAAAGATTATACACTGACAAAACTGGCAGCAGGTTATGTAGTAGGACTAGTAAAATATACTGTCTATATTTTCTATAACACAACATGGTCATGATTACTATAACATGTAAGTTTGGTACAAAAGTATCCAGATATCTGTACAGTTTTAGTATCAAGTATGAAATGAACATGTATCAAAATAAAGAGCTAACTGTTAGCCATGACATCTGTACTTGCTGGGAAAAAAACACTACTTTTTCAGTTCTCTACGTCAAAAAATGTGGAACTGATGAATGTAAGTGATGTACATGATTACTGAGGATAGTTACAACTGAATAGCTATATTCCAGGATGCCCATATTATTCATTTCGTTATTTTGGATTGAACTAATAAATACGAATAAGATTAGATTGTAAAATGATAATTCACTTTTTTAAACAATTATTTATAATTTGCTGTAAATTAACTAAAATAATTCTTTTACAGGAAGTTTTAACATAAAATTTTAACATAAATATGAAAACAACTGCACACCATCTCAAAATAATAAAGATCCATAGTGCGGTCATGCCCTTAACTTACTTTTTAATAATAAAACATATCAGAAACTCTGTATCAATGATTAGAAATAATACTTTAAAATGTAGTGAGTTATCATAAAACTACAAATGGTTGTATTATCTCTCTTTTGTATTTTGGAGATGATGGTGATGATGATGATGATGACGACGATGACGATGATGATGAGATAAAACAATAACAATAACATTCCCACAACACATAAATCTTCAACGCATATCACATTTCGGTTTTATCAACATTTCCTACACAAAAATTCCCTTTTTTTAACCAGCTAAACTCCAGTCCAATGTTTCTCAACATTTCCTGAAGAAATAGTCTTTTCTTTATCCAGCAAAGCTTCAGTCTAGTGTTTCTCACTCTTTTCTGTAGCAATAGTCCCTTGTTATATAGCAGAAACCAAGCCCAGAGTTTCAGAACCTTTCCTGCATAAATAGTCCATTTTTATCTAGAAAAGTTTCCATCTAGCGATTCTCAACTTCTGTACCTCAAGAGTCACACACAATAATTAGTGTATGGGTATATAACTATACACGGAGCCACTGCAATAAAGCTGAGATATCAAAATATATAAACCAGGAAAAAAGTAGCAACAGCTTTATTACTTAATAAACGATTACAAAGTTGTGACGTTTCGGTGTGAGCCTTAATCATACAAAAGCACACAGGACGAAGAAATAGAGAGAGCAGATAAAGCCAAAGCTTCTTACAAGTTACAGCTAAGTGCTCTATTCATTAAAAAAAAATTTTTGTAACATAACATTCATGTCAATTTATATTTTATCTTCTCTCTCTGTTTCTTTGTCCTGTGTGTTTTTGTATGATTAAGGCTCACGCCGTAACGTCACAACTATGTGCTCGTTAAGTAATAAAGCTGTTTCTACCTTTCTTCCTTGTTTATACATTCTGAACCTCAAGAGAACCCTTGAAATAACTTTCACGTTCACATCTCAGAAACTAGCGCACGTAGCCAATGATACAGTAATAAGTGTCAGTTCTCTCTCTTCATGTGCCGTGTCTTTTCCAGAACGCTGTCCCTCTCACTGCCTACTTGAAAGCAATGAGGTCTTTCGCAAGTTGACCGGCGTCTCGCAGTGACATATTCAGACTTTCCGTGATGTCCTGAGTCCATCTACGGCGAGGTCGCTTTGCTGGGCACTCTGCCTTCTACTGTCAGCCTCTTCAAGCTATTGTGTCTCTTGATGTAGCCTGGCACTCTGCCTTCTACTGTCAGCCTCTTCAAGCTATTGTGTCTCTTGATGTGGCCTGACACTATGCCTTCTACTGTCAGCCTCTTCAAGCTATTGTGTCTCTTGATGTGGTCTAGCACTATGCCTTCAACTGTCAGCTTCTCCAAGCTATTGTGTCTCTTGATGTGGCCGAAGTATCTCAGATTTATAATTTTGATGGCGTTTACAAGCCACTTTTCTACGACAACTAATCCTGTCATTATCTCATTGTATGATTTCCCTTCTCTCCACGGTATTCTAAGTGCCCTTCTGTACTATTTCATTTCAAACGCTATTATTCTCTTTTCTAGTGATTTGTTAAGTGCACATGTTCCGCATCAATACATTGCCACCGAGAATGTGTAAGCCCTTAGTACACATAGCTTTGTTCTCTTGTTAGTAACTTGCCACATACTCTTCATTTGCTCTAGTTTCAGTGATACAACAGTAACTCTTCTTTTGATTTCCGCTGTGTAGTCGCTGTTGGTGATGATTGAATCTGGATATTCAAATTTGTTTACATCTTCCAGCTCTTCGTGGTCCAGTGTAATTTTGAGTTTGCTGCTCAGTTTGTCAATGACCATTATTTTGCTTTTGTTGGTGTTTAAAAAAGAGGATTTGAGTTTCGCTGTGTCTTCTGGTGGAGAGAGTCAACTGTTAAAATCCTTCTAAGCTGTTTGATAGAAGGACAGTATCACCGGTCTAAACTGTTTGATAGAAGGACAGTATCAGCGGTCTAAGCTGTTTGATAGAAGGACAGTATCACCGGTCTAAGCTGTTTGATAGAAGGACAGTATCAGCGGTCTAAGCTGTTTGATAGAAGGTCAGTATCACCGGCACATCTGCCCGGTTAGCCGCCAGTTCTCTTTGTAATATGAAAAAATATATTTACTGCGGATTTCTTGATAATCATGATAATCAACTTTTTATCACAATGAATGCAGGAACCTATAAACCTATAAAACAAGGGGTGCTACAAGGGTGTGTACTATCTCCGGGCTTTTTTTTCTCTGTACAGCCAGTATATTCTAAGAACAGTCATCACAGAACCAGACATAAAAATTGGAGGATACAATATTAACAACCTTCGGTATGCTGACGACACAGTACTGATAGATGAGAACCAACAAGACCTGCAAAATCTCTTGGATAAAGTCGCCAAAGAAAGTAAACAGAAAGGTCTTTCTTTGAACATCTAAAAGACAGAGACTATGGTTATATCTAAGAAACATAATCCACCAACATGCAGTATAAAATTAAACGGAACTATTCTAAAGCAGGTGCATAAAGTCAAATACCTTTGAGCAGTAATAACTTCAGATGGGAAATACAGAACAGAAATTAGGAACAGAATAGGCCAAGCAAAAACTGCAAATCAGAAAATGAGAAATATATTATCTAAAACATCCTTATCAATGAATGTTAGAAAACGAGTCCTAAAATGCTATATTGAACCTATCTTAGTATATGGAATTGAATCATGGACAATAGGTAGGTCTGCTAAAAAATCATTGGAAGCAGCAGAAATGTGGTTTATTAGAAGAATGTTGCGAATCCCCTGGACAGCAAAAATAACTAATGAAGAATGTAAGAGAAGAGCTGGAGAGACAAAAAAATCTTGTCAAAAAGATAAGAGAGAGACAATGTACTTTCATAGGACATACAATGAGAAGAGGGGGCATTGAAAATATTATAATAACAGGAAAAATAGAAGGAAGAAGATCAAGAGGAAGACCAAGAGAAATGATACTGGACAGTCTGATGGGATGGTGTGAGAGGAGATCACCATCTGAGCTGATGGCCTGCATGAAGGATCGTGTACTCTGGAGAAGCATAATAGCCAACGCCAATCGGCACAGCACATGATGATGATGATTGTAGGAATACCAACATTCTCCAGAGAAGTTTGAAAAACCCAGATTCAGATCTTGAGTCACATTTGACACTCTCTCGGAGCATTTTCAAACTGATCCTGACCTTTCTTAGCTTACCTTTTACTTTCTTACAGACATCAACAAACAGTTCTATGACAGCAGACACATTAACAATTGTGAGTTTCACAATCTCTAACATAAACAATGGCAATAAGTAAACTACAGATGGCAGTATCAAAAACATTTTTGTATCATCGAGACTAATAAATCAGAGAGCGGAAATAATGGACGAAGTTTCATGTTGGCTTTCAGCTTGTTTTCAGTCACAAAATAAACGCAGTATTTCACGTCTTAACGATCTAATGTTGTGTTATACGTTTGTCGCATTCCCGTCTGAATTCAAGGGAACTAATCCAACACCCATTAAGTCGTCCTGAATGCTGTTGTTTCCCTTGGCGTCTGTGTGAAATGCTGAACGTACATTCATTTTTATGTTTAGTCGTATCTGGCGGAAAATGACGAGAATTTCTTCTATTGGTGCGACAATGATGACAACAGCAGCCATAAGGAATGCCCAAATCTGAAAATTCAGTTCAAAATACAAGAGTTAATGTGGAAACACTATTTTAGTCATGCTGTTGGTTACTTCTCTTTGGAAGTGACGTTCACTGTATATAATAAGGGAAATAACTGATCTTTTACAGGGGCCAATAACATATGGATATACAAGAAAATGAAAGAAATACGTGAATAGGTAAACCAGGAGAGTAAGAGAAGCCAAAACAGCTCGCATTTTTTTCTTATCAGAATAAATTTAAGTTTTCGTTGTAAATTTCATTGCATATACACACAGATACAGACAGACAGACAGGCAGACAGACAGACAGACAGACAGGCGGCAGGCAGACAGACAGACAAACAGACAGACTCTCTTATTTGTCTGAAAGTCTCCAGACTGTCATTCAAATTCAGTATCTACACACATATAACGGGGATGATGAACTCTATATTGTAGACATCTACATTCGCCTAGTTATTGACACAATCGACATGGTGAATTTAGGTGATGGAGAGAAAGAAAAAGAGGGAATGGAAAATAAAAATAACAAAGAGCTACTCGTGTAAACTCCTTAACATCGTCCAATCTGAAAACTCTGAACGTAACGAGTTTTGCACTAAATATTACTCTGAACGTAACGAGTTTTGCACTAAATAAAAATCTGAACGTAAGGAGTTTTATGCTAAATAAAACTCTGAAAGTAACGACTTTTGTGCTAAATAAAACTCTGAACGTAACTAGTTTTCCACTAAATAAAACTCTGAACGTAACTAGTTTTCCACTAAATAAAACTCTGAACGTAACTAATTTTCCACTCAATAAAACTCTGAACGTAACTAGTTTTCCACTAAATAAAACTCTGAACGTAACTAGTTTTCCACTAAATAAAACTCTGAACGTAACGAGTTTTCCACTAAATAAAACTCTGAACGTAACTAGTTTTCCACTAAATAAAACTCTGAACGTAACTAGTTTTCCACTAAATAAAACTCTGAACGTAACGAGTTTTGCGCTAAATAAAACTCTGAACGTAACTAGGTTTACACTAAATAAGATCCATATCACTAGATATACACTAAATAAACTTGACTAGATGTACGTACACTAAATAAACGTGAATAGATATACGTTTCCCATCGCAACATATGCCTGTGAGACCTGGACGCTTAACAAAACAGCTGAGAAACACATAAATAAATGCCTTTGAATGTAAATGCTACAGAAGAGTTCTTCAAATATCATGGACACAGAAAAGAACACATATATCCATACTACAAGAACTTAATATTGAAGAAGACTGGCTAGTAAGGAGTATTAAACAGAGAAAACTTAAATATTTTGGACACATTAAACGTCATGATAATTTAGAGAACACAGTCTTGGAAGGGTACATAATTGGAAAAAGAAAGAGAGGACGACCAAGGCGAAGATGGCTGCAAGACATCGTTGATAATCTGCAAATGGATGCATCAGCAACAGGGCATCTTGCTCACAACCGAGAGGCCTGCATGAGAGCTGTTAGGGAGGCAAAGTTCGGCAAGGGACATCCAAATGACTGACTGAGATATACGTATACTAAATAAACTGCACGTCACCAAGTACATATTTAATAAACGCTGCATGTCAGTCAGTCAGCCATTTGCATGTCTCTTGCGGAACTTTGCCTCCTTAACACCTCTCCTGTAGGCCTCTCGGTTGTGAGCAAGAAGCTCTCCTGCACGTCACCAAGTACATATTTAATAAACTTTCCACGTCACCAAGTACATATTTAATAAACTTTCCACATCACCAAGTACATATTTAATAAACTTTCCACGTCACCAAGTACATATTTAATAAACTTTCCACGTCACCAAGTACATATTTAATAAACTTTCCATGTCACCAAGTACATATTTAATAAACTTTCCACGTCACCAAGTACATCTTTAATAAACTTTCCACGTCACCAAGTACATATTTAATAAACTCTCCACGTCACCAAGTACATATTTAATAAACTTTCCACGTCACCAAGTACATATTTAATAAACTTTCCACGTCACCAGGTACATATTTAATAAACTATCCACGTCACCAAGTACATATTTAATAAACTTTCCACGTCACTAAGTACATATTTAATAAACTTTCCACGTCACCAGGTACATATTTAATAAACTCTCATCGTCACCAAGTACATATTTAATAAACTTTCCATGTCACCAAGTACATCTTTAATAAACTCTCCACGTCACCAAGTACATATTTAATAAACTCTCCACGTCACCAAGTACATTTTTAATAAACTTTCCACGTCACCAAGTACATATTTAATAAACTTTCCACGTCACCAGGTACATATTTAATAAACTTTCCACGTC
The DNA here is from genome assembly GCA_009760885.1 of Achatina immaculata. NCBI lineage: Eukaryota > Metazoa > Mollusca > Gastropoda > Stylommatophora > Achatinidae > Lissachatina > Lissachatina immaculata. Next base: position 3,239,625 of record CM019698.1, read on the forward strand.
ACCAGGTACATATTTAATAAACTCTCCACGTCACAAAGTTTACGCGTGGTTGCCCTCTCCCTCTACTTTACTTTAGAAGAAGAAGAAGAGTTGGCTATATATGATATATTATACCACAGGGGTAAGCCTGCAACTAATAGAAAGATTAAATCCAATTCAAGTGCCGTGCCGCGTGGCGTAGGCGATCATTTCTCTCCACAATTCCCTGACTTTAGAATTTATTATGAGATCCGCCGGTGACTTTCTTCCTAGCCACACTGACAGCCCATCCAGTAACTTCTCTCTCTGTCTTCCTCTGCTTCTTCTTCCTTCAATTTTTCCATTTGCCACAGTGTGTTCCAATTTTCCAGTTTTGAACTTTGAATTTGTTAACTCTCTGATACTTTGTTTTCCTGGCTTCACGCTAAGAGCGCCAAACAACCCAGGCAGTCCAACACCAGGACAACGTGGCCACAAAACTGAGTCTGGCAATCCACGTGACTTAACAATTACCGTTTATGAAGAACCAACAGAGTCTAAAAAATATATGTCAGACAGACACAAGTTTAATATGAGGAAGATGTGGGTGATGTTATATGAGATGTGAGGAAAAACTACTTCTGCCACACGGCAGGAACATTTCACAAGCTTGAACACAATATCTTCCAGCAATACAAAAATGTGCCACTGGAAGTCGTAAGTTCCAAATTACAATACCAGTGATAACAATAAGCCAGTTCCCATACTTCAATATGTGGAACAACACATAAGTTCCTCAATGGAAGAAACTAACTTCTCTCACAAGGTCACCAAAATGACTACTCAAAAATACTGCACTTGTCCTAAAAGGGCAACACAAAACAAACACCTACATTTTGAGAACCTCTGTAACTATATACTGTCCTGAAGAAAAGGACAAACACACACAAACTACTACAGAAGCATCATTACTTTTTTTTTTCTGAATGTCAAGAATGTGTGGGAGATTGAGTGGTGGTGAAGTAGTTAGTGCACTAGTCTCTCATGGTGAAGTCCTTAGTTCACGTTTGTCATGGCGAAGTAGTCAGTGCACTAGTCTCTCGTGGCGAAGTAGTTAGTGCACTAGTCTCTCATGGCGAAGTACTTAGTTCACTAGTCTCTCATGGCGAACTATTTAGTGCACTAGTCTCTCATGGCGAACTATTTAGTGCACTAGTCTCTCACGGCGAACTATTTAGTGCACTAGTCTCTCATGGCGAGTAGTTAGTGCACTAGCCTATCATGGCGAAGTAGTTAGTGCACTAGTCTATCATGGTGAAGTAGTTAGTGCACTAGTCTATCATGATGAAGTAGTTAGTGCACTAGTCTATCATGGTGAAGGAAAATATGGACTCTGACAGCATATCTTCCAGGTGATAAAATGGCTATCTTTGTCTTAACAGGAAACTGTAGGTGTTGAAACGTTCCACCGCTATGCAGTACTTTAAGAAAATAACAATTTATAGTTGATGATATCCTAAACTATAAACAAACACTCAGACGCTGCAGGTGTGTAGAAAGAACACATGTTTACCTGAAGGATCACAACCCAGGTCCTGAACTCACTCTTCTCCAGCACGTGCATGCTAGCCATACTGCCAGGTATCACAACAATAAAAAGGACCAAACTTATGGCCCCTCCGATGTAAGCTGTCAGTTTGGCTGTTCTGAATACCTGCAGTTTGAAGAATAATGGGTACTTCTCAATGTTTATCTATTTATAAATCTATATGTGTATATATGTATGCATATATATATGTACGTTAATTATAAACAATATATATATATATATATATACTTAATATGTGTATGTATGTGTAAGTATGCATATATGCATGTTTGTATAATGTGTGTATAGACACATATTTGTATGTATGTACGCAAGACCTCTTAAAGAAGTTTTGTAAGCCGCTGCATACACAGTTTTATATTTCTTTCACTCAAGATAAAAATAATTCTGGGTTAGTAGCAAGAAAATACTAGATTTGAGGAAAGCTCACACAACACAAACAAAATTCCTTTGATGTCACGTCCTATACAACAGCCCCCTATAGCCCTTCTTGCTTATGCTGCAAATGTACCTTATCCAGCTCGTCGTAAGTTGGTTTCTCCCCCTCCCTCAGGGCGGGAAACTCCTCTTTGAATAACTCGTTCCAAGGTTTCAGTGGGTTGTCAATGTCCCGAGCCTTCTGCCACTCCAGAAGCTCGTCCTTGCTGCACTTGATCTGTGGAGAGATTCGCCAACAACAAATTGCAATTTTATGGCTACAAAAATTCACGCTAGCACGTGGGCGGGAATATAGATTTGTATTTATTGATTTGTTGGGGGGTTTTTTTTGCATTTGAATAAAGTACTTAGTGCTTGATGTTATTATTTTGTGAAAATTTTTGGCTGAAGCTGGGAACAAACGAACAAACTTTATTTTCAAATGATGAAGAATCAGACACAGGGCCCTGTCCGATTATCTTCTCTTCATCTCTCATCATTCATCTACTACATAATTCAACGTTAGCTTGTTTCCAACATTAGCAAGTTTTCAACATTAGCAAGCTTTCAACATTAGCAAGTTTTCATACACACATAAAGAACATAAAAATATTCAGAACAACAACACATTTCCATTCAGTGTGTTATCCTTAACAGTTAATGACTTGAAACAGATAAAATTGTGCCATGTGGTTAGTTATCTGTAGCTGAAACGTTGTCAGAGAAAGAGAATTTCTTATCTTTAAAATTGCTCATGTGAACATGAACGTTTCAATTACGCCACTTCTCAAAGACACCGCTTAAAATGTAAGAAAAAAAATATTTATAAAGAACTGGCATGCAGAGTCTAAATTAACAAACCATCTCACAGACTTCATCATAGAAGACTAAACAATATCATGCGCAAAGATGATGTTTTTAGCAGTGCAGATAAAAAATGACTAGTTTTTTTCTGCTAACAAAAAAAAAAAGAGTTGCCAGTCGAGATATTTTCTCAATTTTCTTCCTGATTGAGTTGACTATCGTCTGACTAAAGTCATTTCTTCTTCTTCTTCTTCTTCTCCTTCGTTCGCTTCTACCACCAAGACCGCACTGTGATCCTACTGAATTCACGCCTGTGGTCCTCATTAAGTCATGTGGTTTCCTGTGTGGTCCCCGAGAGGACCACAAGAGGTTCAGAGTATCGTTGGTGGGTCTCAGAAGCGGAAATGCATGACACCGTGGTTTTCGTTGCACCAGTTTAGTTTAGAGTTGGACTTTCTCACCGGAAGACCTCGACGTGTTTAGGATATCAGTATATCCCCGCTGGGTGAGAGGTGTAGCCCACCCAGGCCAGAGTTGGACTTTCTCACCGGAAAACCTCAGCGTGATTAGGATACGCATACATCCCCGCCGGGTGAGAGGTGGTTGCCTATCTAGACTGCCCTGGTCCAGTGTCTCCGACTTCAGCATTTTGTGGTCGTGGCCGCTACCCTTCTTAGTTGTGAGCAGGATGGAGCTTTTGTCCAGGAGGACGAATCCTCGCCACTAGTGACTTCCACCCCTGGGTTGAGCCGGTTTAGGCATATTATCCCAGTGTGGGCGTGTTTGGGGCGTGATCGACCTCTAGAGCAGAGGGACCGTGACATGCCTAGCCATCAAGTTTCACTCCTGGCGTATGCCAGTTTAGGCATATTTCACCAGTGCAGGTGTATTTCGGACGTAGCCGGCCTATAGAGCAGAGGCGCCATTGTATGTGTAGCTCTCGCCGCGATACTACTGGACATACCGATTAAACTTCACTTTATCGTTTCCTTCACTTTTTCACATCGGCGCCGCACAGCAACCCTTACTTCTTTTCCGCATTTTCTTCCTTGACCGGAAGGAGCTTCACTCCACGCGCGGCATCCGAAGAATCTCGCAAGCAGTGTCTTAACCTCTGGGTTAAGCGATTCGGCATTTTACCCGATATAAGTGCACTTAGGACGTTGCCGACCTCAAGACCAGAGGTGCCATGATTTGACTGTTTACTTCGCTTTATCGTTTCTACTACCTTTTCCGCAGTGGTGCCACACAGCAACCCCATTTGCACCTTCCTTCAGTGATCGGGAGGAGCCCTACTCCACGCACGGCAACTGAAGAATCTTGCCAGCAGCGGTAGATGAGCTACCAAACATGACTCTCATGTACCCTAAGTGTCTGGTTTTCAGGCTCTGGATGTTCGCCGTCGCCCCTTCTCCTGTCAGTTTAAACAGTTCTGCCACGAGAAGGCCAGGAGCTGGACTTGACTGCCAGAGGCTATTTGAGACGCACGCCGTTGGAGCGGAGAGCGAATTCTCCACCCCACCTCCGGCAATAACAGTCCTTAGAACCACTAAAATCATTTTTAAAGTCTAGCTTCTAGTCCAACTTTTAGTTCAGCTTCTAGCTCAGTTTCTAGTCCAGCTTTTAGTTCAGCTTCTAGCTCAGTTTCTAGTCCAACTTTTAGTTCAGCTTCTAGCTCAGTTTCTAGTCCAGCTTTTAGTTCAGCTTCTAGCTCAGTTTCTAGTCCAGCTTTTAGTTCAGCTTCTAGCTCAGTTTCTAGTGCAGCTTTTAGTTTAGCTTCTATTTCAGTTTCTATTTCAACTTCTAGTTCAGCTTTTAGTTCAGCTTCTCGTTCAGCTTTTAGTTCAGCTTCTACCGCAGTTTCTAGTCCAGCTTTTAGTTCAGCTTCTAGCCCAGTTTGTAGTCCAGCTTTTAGTTCAGCTTCTAGTCCAGTTTGTAGTCCAGCTTTTAGTTCAGCTTCTACCCCATTTTCAAGTCCATGGTCTAGTGAAAGCAAACTTCAGAGTAGCAAGTAAATGTTTGTGTGTGTGTGCGTGCGCGCATGTGTGTGTGTTTGTTGTGTGCGTGTGTGTGTGTGTCTGTCTGCTGTTTATTTTTTCTGCTGTCCTTAATAACGACATTTTGTACATACGATTATGTTGTTCATTAGTGCAGCAACAATATCTACTAAAAACAAGTAGATGTATTTTGTTGGGAATTATTATCAGTTATAGATACCCAGGACCTAAGCAACGTCCTTTATTATTTTTTTCATTAATGATACAACAATGGAGACAGCGGGGTTACATACAACTTACTTTGTCATTAATGATACAACAATGGAGACAGCGGGGTTACATACAATTTACTTTGTTTGCCATTAATGATACAACAATGGAGACAGCGGGGTTACATACAACTTACTTTGTCATTAATTATACAACAATGGAGACAGCGGGGTTACATACAACTTACTTTGTTTGTCATTAATGATACAACAATGGAGACAGCGGGGTTACATACAACTTACTTTGTCATTAATGATACAACAATGGAGACAGCGGGGTTACATACAATTTACTTTGTTTGCCATTAATGATACAACAATGGAGACAGCGGGGTTACATACAACGTACTTTGTCATTAATGATACAACAATGGAGACAGCGGGGTTACATACAACTTACTTTGTTTGTCATTAATGATACAACAATGGAGACAGCGGGGTTACATACAACTTACTTTGTCATTAATGATACAACAATGGAGACAGCGGGGTTACATACAATTTACTTTGTTTGCCATTAATGATACAACAATGGAGACAGCGGGGTTACATACAACGTACTTTGTCATTAATGATACAACAATGGAGACAGCGGGGTTATATACAACTTACTTTGTTTGTCATTAATGATACAACAATGGAGACAGCGGGGTTACATACAACTTACTTTGTCATTAATGATACAACAATGGAGACAGCGGGGTTACATACAATTTACTTTGTTTGCCATTAATGATACAACAATGGAGACAGCGGGGTTACATACAACGTACTTTGTCATTAATGATACAACAATGGAGACAGCGGAGTTACATACAACGTACTTTGTTTGTCATTAATGATACAACAATGGAGACAGCGGGGTTACATACAACTTACTTTGTCATTAATGATACAACAATGGAGACAGCGGGGTTACATACAATTTACTTTGTTTGCCATTAATGATACAACAATGGAGACAGCGGGGTTACATACAACGTACTTTGTCATTAATGATACAACAATGGAGACAGCGGAGTTACATACAACGTACTTTGTCATTAATGATACAACAATGGAGACAGCGGGGTTATATACAACTTACTTTGTTTGTCATTAATGATACAACAATGGAGACAGCGGGGTTACATACAACTTACTTTGTTTGTCATTAATGATACAACAATGGAGACAGCGGGGTTACATACAACTTACTTTGTTTGTCATTAATGATATAACAATGGTCAGGATGAGTGATAGGCCGAAGCTTGTGGTGGACCCAGCCAGAACTGAGTAGTCCTTGGACGTGTTGTTCAAGAAATCGCCAAGCCCGCCATCAAACGTTGATGCTGTGATGAAGTTGGCGGTAATGCCGCCTGCGAGGCCGCTGATACTGCCTGCAACATAAAGCTCCGGCTGTTAACCATTTTACTATTTACATACTCCGCCATGGTTATGGTGTATGTCTGGACAGTTATTTAATCTTTTCTTTATCCAATTCAATAAAATGAGGATAACTGGTAATATCACTATTACATGTGATACTCTTTGCTTTCTTTCTCGGCATTTTCTTCTGCCATCGCAGTTGTGCACGAAATGCATAGAATGAATCAATTTTTTTAAAATGAAAAAAAAAAAAATTAAATGGCTGGCAAGACATTTTGACCGAAGAGTTGAACCGACACAATTGCAGCAACATGACTGTGATATCGCTTTCCATCCGAGAAAACTGTCAAGATATCGAGCATAATTTTGCTGAGCGGTGCTCACATTTGACTGACACAATGGAGCACAGAAACTGACATAATGGACCACAGAAACCGACATAATGGACCACAGAAACTGACATAATGGACCACGTAAACTGACATAATGTGTAGCATAGCCTTGTAAGTAATGATTATAGTTATTATTATTATTATTATTATTATTAGTGACATGATCAGGAATAAAGAATGTATTGGGGGGCAGAGAAGGGATAGTTAGAAGGACGAAGAACGGATACTCGGTACTTCAAAGACCTGATCAAAGGTAAACCGAATCGACATGGGTACGCCGATAGATCGTAACATTGCGACTTCACGCACACCTGCAGTAGCCGAGGGGGAACAATTGACCAGTAGATCAAACGACTGAACAGAGAACGGACTAGGTCCCGAAGCAGATAACTTGAAAGAGATGAGGGACTGGGTTAACTGGAGGTAACAATTGGACCGACGGAGATGAAAGCGACTAACACGAAGACGCTACTAGTTGCGGCCAGTTGGAACTTAGGAATATAAGGCAGAGAAGAGGGCTGGAGAGCAGAGGGGGATTCAGGAGGCAGGGGGAGGTGCAGGCAGCTGCAGGTAGACAGATTAGGACTCAGCTGCAGGTAGAGAGAGGATTCAGCAAGAGAGATGTAGAGATAGAGACACAGTGTTAGACTGAACCAGTGTATTAAGAGATTGTGTTGTAATTATTACATTGAAACTTCGAGCACTTCTATAGTAAGAAGTATGATATTGTGAGACTTTGAGATTATGTGCTACAAAGGAGAATATAAGGAAATGTATATAATCTTGCATATTATTACAAGCGAAGTGATCAGCCAGACGTATTGATCATGTTTGACATAATAAAATGATGTCAGTGAAATGTTTTATGAGGCCTCATCTATTGCCATTTATATGAAACTTCGATGTGAGATGTGATGAGGAAAGAGAAAGATAATGAACAATATAAAATAGAACTTCACAGTGTTACAATAATAACGATACCACATTGTTATAAATGGACCACAGAAACTTACATAATGGACCACGTAAACTGACATAATGGACCACAGAAACTGACATAATGGATCACGTAAACTGACATAATCCACCACATAAACACCCTTCCTATCTTAAAGTGACAGAGACCGGCGTTATAAGGTTAGCCTAGAAAAGGACAGCTCTGTATAAGCGATAGAGATACAAATATTAAGACAATGACTGTGACTCAAACTACGGACTCCGATAGATTGAACAACCGCCCAGCCGCGTGAGGGAACTGCACTGTCCCCTCCGTCATCTTGCATCTCACTTCTTTTCTGTCTAAAGCAGATTCCTCTGGTATCCTCTCTTCTACTCGCCTGCTTATGTATAGATGTAAACACTTTACTACTAAAAGGTGGTACAGATATTAAGAAATACATTCACTAACAATATTTATACGTTATGTACATCGAGACATACATTACATTACTGATTTTCCAGCACATTTCTTGTGTAGTTCTAGCTTCTCCGAAATTTCTTTCTGACTCAAATCTAGCATTAAAATTAGGAGATAAATTCATTAAAAAAATTTCAGTCACCATGAGAAATTATAAATACCTTTTAATCCATTGAACTCTCAGTCTATTCCTGGTAAATAATTATAAAGCTTGAGAATTGTTACTTGTTATTGTACTAATTGTGATGCAAAAAGAAGCTGAGTCAGCATATTTCCGCAGCAGCAAATTATGATGGCAAAAAGCGACATGGGTCTCGCGAGCTGTAGTTTGGTAACCTCTGTTATAAAAAACGCAGTCTTACAAATCTTTGACAAAAGATAAAACGGAAAAAAACCATAACAAGCTGATACACTCACCAACAATAACGCCTAGAGCTGAGGTTTTGCTCCAGATGATGGCCATAAGGGCAGGTGGGAAGCTCGGGGTAGTTAAGATGAATCCACACACCATGACATAGTTGAGGTCCACACCCGTGGCCAGTAGGACCATCCCGACTGGCAGCAGACCAAGAGTGACCCACAGAATGCACCAGGACTTGAAATTGACCAGCGAGTCTTGGTAGGACCGGTAGTCGCCGTGGAAAGGACACCTTTGGTACGTGAAACAGGAATTATTTTCTTTGTTTCTGGCTCACATATTGAGACAGACAGAATTATCGACATGTCCATTGCCAGTTTTTTTTTATAATACAAGAAAACAAAAGAAAAGATGATGATCTAGGAAGACACAATCAATTGTTTATGAAAACAAAAATATACCATGAACATTCTGTTTCCTCGGGACATATTTTGTTTCCTTCTACATATTTTGTTTCCGAGCACATATTTTATTAAAAGGCACATGCTTTGTTACTTGCTGGCATTTGTCTCCTTCTACATATTTTCATATCTCATAAATATTACTGAAATAAATGTTGTAAGGCCAAGTAAGGCCACATATAAACGATGCCAACAAGATACAAGAAGGCAAAAAAGAAGGGCAAGAGGGACGAGTATTTAAGGAAACCTGCGCTTTCAGTGCTGAAAGCAGGCGTCACGTGGCTCTCACATATGTGGAATGGCTTGGAAAATCTGTTGATAGATCATCTTACAAGGCCATAAAGAGGAGCTGTAGATCTTGTCTGTACAGCTCCGATGCAGAAGTCGAGCAGGCGATTGCGATCAGAAAGATAAACGTCAAGTGTTACATCGGCTAGGGTATGTGTGATTATGATTCGGTATAGAGAGAACTGGAACAAGCCAAAGTAGTAGTAGTGTAATGTGCTGTGATAGCAGTGTAAATAATAGTTGCTATAGTGACAGTACTAGTAGTAGAAACAGTACTGTATTTGAAAAGATAGTAAAATAATGGTAAAAGCAGAAGCATTAACGGCCACAGCAGCAGTAGTAGCTATTGTAGTAGTAGTAGTAGTAGTAGTAGTAGTAGTAGTAGTAGTAGTAGTAATAGTAGTAGTAGTAGTAGTGAAAGTAGTCGTAATATGGGAGTAGTAATAGTTGTAGCTATACCAGTAGTTGTGATAGCAGTAGAAGTGCCTGTAAGTGTAATAAAAGCAGGTACAATGTAGCAGTTATAGCTGTAGTAGTGGCAGTACTGGTCTTTTAGTAGCAGTTGTAGTAATAGAAGTAACAGTAGTAGTAGTAGCACACGTTGTATCAGTAGTACTAAAACATTGGTAGTAGTAGTAGTAGTAGTAGTAGTTGTAGTAGTAGTAGTAGTAGTAGTAGTAATAGTAGTAGTAGTGGTAGTAGTAGTAGTAGTAGTAATAGTAGTAGTAGTAGTAGTAGTAGTAGTAGTAGTAGTAATAGTAGTAGCAGTGGTAGTAGTAGTAGTAAAAGAAAAGTATGTTCGCAAGAATAGTGGCATAAGAAGAAATCAATCAATCAAGTGCCGTGCCGCGTGGCGTAGGTGGTTATTTCTCCATAATTCCCTGTCTTTAGACTTGATTATGAGATCCGCCGGTGACTTTCTTGCTAGCCACACTGACAGCATATCCAGTAACTTCTCTCTCTCTCTGTCTTCCTCTGTCTCTTCATCCCTCCGTTTTTCCAGTTGCCACAATATGTTCCAATTTTCCTCTTCTCAGAAAATGTCATACAAATCTCGCTTGTCTGCCTCTGATCTTTGCTGTAATTTGCCTTTTAACTCCAGCCTCTCTTAAGGCTTCTTCGTTGGTTTTCTTGGCTGCCCATGGTACCTTTAACATCCTTCTTATGAACCACATCTCCATGGCCTCCATTTCTCGCTGTACTCTCTTATTCATGGATCATGCTTCACATTCATAAAGCAAAATTGACTCGATGTAACATTTAAGTACTCGGAATCTTGTTTCCATTGATATGTATCTGTTGCACAAGATATGTCTCATTGTCTGGAATGCTGACTTAGTCTGAGCACGTCTGCTTTTTATTTCGCTGTGAAATTTCCCATCAGTTGTTATAATTGTTCCTAAGTACTTGAATCTATCAACTTGTTTCAGATTTATGTCATCGATTGTAATGCTACATTTTGGTGGTATTCTTTTCTTTGAGATGACCATCACTTCAGTTTTCTTTTTATCAGAAGAGAGGCATGCGTTTATATCGCAGGTGGATTCTGTGGTGCAAGGAGATAGCAGGATGGACAAATCAAAATATATAGCTACAGGAAGGTGGGAGATAGAATGAGAGAGAGAGAGAGAGAGGGAGGGTAATAACATGACGACTCAACAGAAAATGGATGGAGAGGATGACGGACATTTTCAGTGATACATAAAAACTGGTGATGTAATGAATGGGAAGAAATAATAAACCATGGCAGGAACTATTGGCAAGTTATGAACGGAACATAAGAAACGGGCTCTGTGTGAATGCTGCAGTCTTATGGCTTCGCATCTCGCACTTACACATAAAACACAGGCCGTTTTCTGAACACTGCTGGTGTGGATCTCATTACCTATGGCGCTGTAAAGGACTCATATTGCAGCTCTTTGACTGCTTTGTTATATTACATAATGAATGCCCACCGTTTCATGTTACTTTATGAATCAGCACTGAGCTTTCTAATAGAAGAAATTGTCATATATCACTGAATCAGCACTGAGCTTTCTAATAGAAGAAATTGTCATATATCACTGAATCAGCACTGAGCTTTCTAATAGAAGAAATTGTCATATATCACTGAATCAGCACTGAGCTTTCTAATAGAAGAAATTGTCATATATCACTGAATCAGCACTGAGCTTTCTAATAGAAGAAATTGTCATATATCACTGAATCAGCAAATGGACAGTTTCCCCTGGAGTAGTCCAGTATATGGACAGTTTAATGGAATGTTTGTCAAAATATTACGGGAGTGTTTTCGCTTTACTGGCTTATATCTGTGAACTACTTCATTCAGGATAGCTTCATTCTCAGTGCTTTGTGTGTGTGTTTGTTACGCCTGCTCAACATTTTGTTTCTAATGAGCGTCCTATATTTCACTTCCCATAGTCAACATTTTTCTAAATGAATGTTCAGTAAGTAACATCTTCAGAAAATTGAGGTTCATGCTTTGTTTCGTTCTGTTAACATTTTTTCTACTCTTACAAATTCTCCTTGATACAGACTACGCCAGTTGTTTCAAACATTTCAATTCGAATGGGAAAAATTTAAGTAAAAAGAGGAATTAATATACATTCTAAACAATAAGTTATAAACAAAAATAATTTACAAACAGATGAAAGGCACCATGCAAGTAGGCGCAGAAGAAGTGTGAAGAATCTGGACTGAATCAAGTCACAGTTTATGTAAAACCTACTGAGATAAGCCGAATAGCAAACGAGAGACAGAGATAAGCCGAATAGCATCAAATAAGAGACAGAGATAAGCCGAATAGCATCAAAAGAGAGACAGAGATAAGCCGAATAGCATCAAATGAGAGACAGAGATAAGCGAATAGCATCAAAAGAGAGGAAGAGATAAGAGAATAGCACCAAAAGAGAGACAGAGATAAGAGATTAGCACCAAAAGAGAGACAGAGATAAGCGAATAGCATCAAAAGAGAGACAGAGATAAGCGAATGGCATCAAAAGAAAGACAGAGATAAGAGAATAGCATCAAAAGAAAGACAGAGATAAGAGAACAGCACCAAAAGAGAGACAGAGATAAGAGAATAGCACCAAAAGAGAGACAGAGATAAGAGAATAGCACCAAAGGAGAGACAGAGATAAGAGAACAGCACCAAAAGAGAGACAGAGATAAGAGAATAGCACCAAAAGAGAGACAGAGATAAGAGAATAGCACCAAAAGAGAGACAGAGATAAGAGAATAGCACCAAAGGAGAGACAGAGATAAGCGAATAGCATCAAAGAGAGACAGAGATAAACCGAATAGCATCAAAAGAGAGACAGAGATAAGCCGAATAGCATCGAAAGAGAGACGGAGATAAGCTGAATAGTATCAAAAGAGAGACAGAAATAAGCCGAATAGCATCAAAAGAGAGACAGAGATAAGCTGAATAGCATCAAAAGAGAGACAGCGATAAGAGAATAGCATCAAAAGAGAGACAGAGATAAGCCGAATAGCATCGAAAGAGAGACAGAGATAAGCCGAATGCTCTACGGAGACAATATATAGAGCGAGCTGGAAGCTCCTTATACTCCCTAGAGGGATACGATAAACTTGCTGTGTTCTAAGTGAACGAGAGCTCCCCATATTCAAGTATTTATGGTGTTCTTTTCTCTTATTTCAATCTGATTTTCACAAATCCACGAGCACATAAATCAGCGACAAAAACTCTTGACCCAACTTGAACTGTTGACTCCGTAGTCCCGCTCTCATCTGGTTTCTGAATGCGAAGTTCTATCTGAAATGTTTGCTGCCGCATATGTTCGGATTTATTCTTTTCATACCTTTCCAAGCGGAGTCCATTATGTTGCTGTGTGCTTTATTCTTCGTTCCGTGGATGACAGATGGGTGTGTCCAGCACATTTCTCAGTGTCTGTGTGTGTGCGAGCGCGCGCGTATGTGGCATAGTTAGATAAGGTGAAGGTAATCCTGTCATGCCTTAGAGGCACCTAGAGATAAGATGTTAGCGCCCATATTTTCCTTGACCTATCAGCACACTAGAGGATGATACGGTCAGAATCACGCCTGGCTGTCTTTCCTTCTCTAACTCCAGAAGAAGTCGGGTACCCGTTTCTACAGCTGAATGACTGGGGTGTCTCCGGCCGGATTCGAACCCCCCCCCCCCCCCCCCCCGACCTTCGCCATTAGAGAACAGTGCACTAACCACTTCGCTATGTGTGCATAGAGTTAATGTATTGCTTGTCAAAGTCGTCTTTGTCTTCCTTTTTTCAACCCATTCTTACTTTTCTCATCTACCACCCACTCCTGCTACATTTATTATTTCTTACATAAATGACTTATTTCTTCTTTATTGAGAAAAATTGTTCATTTCTTACCCTGCTGTTATTTCTTGCATAAATGTGACATATTTTACTGTGTTATAGCTGAAATATATTACTAATTTCTTTCACTTTTCTTCCATAAACTGCTAGTTTCTTTCCTTAATTCTCGCTTATAAATTGTTCATTTCTTTCCTTAATTCTCGATTATAAATTTCTCATTTCTTTCCTTAATTCTCGATTATAAATTTCTCATTTCTTTCCTTAATTCTCGCTTATAAAGTGCTCAACTTTTTTTCTCTCTAGAGCACTCTCTTTCAAACATTATTCACTTTCTCTTTATTCTCTCTCTCTCTCTCTCTCTCTCTCTCTCTCTCTCTCTCTTCTCTCTCAAACAAATTTTTCTATTTTTATCCTTACTGTCTAGTGTTAAATATTTTTGTCTCTTCCGAACATGTTTTTGTTTATTATCCGGTGCTGAGTTATCCCTTCACCTTTAATAAACTTATCCAACATTTTTGTTTATTATCCGGTGCCGAGTTATCCCTTCACCTTTAATAAACTTATCCAACATCTTCAAGTATTCTTACATAACTCGGACCTCATTTCATGCTATACTCATTCAAAATGTGCCACATGTGTAGAAAAAAACGAGATATAGGAAAGAAACGCCACCATGTACCACCGCTGAACAAGGTGGCTCGTCTCCCTTTTTCTTGAGATCAATCAATATCCTGATTTCTTTGGTCAAGCCGCAACCCCAGGCGGTTCCCACGGTCCCCGGGGGTTGCAAAAACCAAAGAATGGATGTGTAATTGCCTTTTGATGAAAGGGGAAATGGAAATGTCCGCTGACGTGAGCCTTGTGGACGAGCAGTGGTTTTATATTGATGGTGGTGCAGAGAGGATGGGGCTGGGACGGACATGAGACGAGGCAACGCCGAGAGAGAGAGAGAGAGAGAGAGAGAGAGCGACGAGAAGCAGGGCTGTTGACAACCTGTAAGAACAGGCCATACTGAAAGCGATGATGTGACATGTTTAAAGTGAGTACAATTCCCTTTGAAGAAGGTATAAGAAAAGAGGAAGGTGAGAATGTAAAGAATGGTGAAAACAATCCATACATTAAATTAAGATAATAAATCAAGAAAATAAATGTCAGATTTTTTTTTAAAGTTAATTTTGTGGCAGCGTATAAAAATCTTTAAAGTACGCCAACAAGAACAGCAGCAGCAGCAGCAGTAGAAACAGCAACAAAATGCTGCTAGTAGCTGCAGACAAAAGTGAAAATAACTTTAAAATAAAGTTAATAAACATGAAAATATGTTCAGAAATGACACAATTCTGGCATAAAGTGAGAGATAAATTATCTGGGACAAACCAGTTGCTTGGTTAACGCCGTTTGAGAAATTTCAATCGTGGAAAGTAAAGAACATTCAGGAAACTATACAAAATATGACATTTTATAAACATGACATTATGAGAAATATACAAATATTAGAGACTGCAAAATATGACATTTTTTAAACTATGCAACATATTTTAGAAATTATACAAATATGACATTTAGGAAACTGTACATCGATGCATTTTTGGACACTATACAAATAAGAGATTTTAGAAACTATATAAAATGTATAGCGTTTATGAAATTATATTTTAAACAAAAATACAACGTTTAAAAAACTGCACAAAAATAACATTTAGGAAACTATAAGAGTACAGGACGAATAGGAAACCACGTGGAAAAAAAGGGACGTGTAAGAAATCATGTGAAAGTAAAACCACACATGAAACTGTGGGATCTGAAACCCATACACACTCATTTTGATTACATTTCACAGATTTAGGTTTTCTAGTACAGTATACTGATGTTTACAAGGAAAACTCATTACCGTTCCAGACTATATAAACAAGACATTATCCATATGTTAGCAAAGCATAGGCAGACTTATAAATGAACTAGATAAAACGTAAGCGAATCGTTCCATTTAAGTCCTCTTCAGACACAGAGGTTAATCTACACGGAAATGAAAATATAAAATTGAATATCACAAAATGTGATAGTCTAGGCTAATCTTAATCGTGTTTTCTGTAACGGGAGCAGTAAATATGGTGTATGTAACGCATGCCCGAATATAAAGTTCATTCAGTCATTTGCATGTCCCTTGCGGAACTTTGCCTCCCTTTTAGCTCTCCTGTGGGTCTCTCGGTTGTGAGCAAGATGGCCTGCTGCTAATGCATAATATATAAATCATTATACAATAAAGTATGTACTTTTATTCCCCATTTTTTCTGGGGGGGGGGGTGAGGTTGGATGGGGTCCAGTGTGGCCGTCAAAGACCCACAAATCACATGCATGCGTCAGATTTAGCGAAACCATGGGAACCATAACTGACCAAGACCCTGCCCCACCTCTTCGTTGATACCTCAAGTTAAAAAGCCCGGCCTAGCTTATAGGACAGGATCACTGTAGTCTCTGTGGTGGTGGAGCCTGCTATAGAAGTACTGCACACTCTCCTCTCGCTTTTTAGCTCCACCAATGCTGAAAAAATAATCGCCGTAATCAACCTCTCATTCGACACCTTACTTTGCTTCAACATTCTCGCCGCACTGGCTACAAATAACTTCTGCTACAGATCCACAGAGATAGAACAAGAACAAGATTCGTCACTTATCAGAAAACAAGAGAAAGAAATATGACTTACTTTCACTCTTTGTAGCTATTTGAAAGATGTTGTATGTTTGTTTACTAAACAAATTATAAACTATCATTTCATTGAGAATCTTTCACTCTGGCATATTCCTCAAACATTTCATCGACACAATATCATATTCGTGTTGAAGTCTACATTGCAATGACATTTCGCCTTCTGGTTTTGAGTTTGGCCCACATTTCGCCGGAAATGACGGTGCAGACATTTTTTTGGCGTATTAATTTTACTCAGATATGAAAATGGTACAGAAAATCATCTATTTGTACCTTAGCACAACCCAGTACCATTTATACGAGGATAACATTTAACGTTAATACCAGATACGCAACAATACCAGATACGCAACATTACCAGATACGCAACATTACCAGATACGCAACAATACCAGATACGCAACATTACCAGATACGCAACATTACCAGATACGCAACATTACCAGATACGCAACAATACCAGATACGCAACATTACCAGATACGCAACATTACCAGATACGCAACATTACCAGATACGCAACATTACCAGATACGCAACATTACCAGATACGCAACAATACCAGATACGCAACATTACCAGATATGCAACAATACCAGATACGCAACATTACCAGATATGCAACAATACCAGAAACGCAACAATACCAGATATGCAACAATACCAGATATGCAACAATACCAGAAACGCAACAATACCAGGTATGCAACAATACCAGATAAGCAACAATACCAGGTATGCAACAATACCAGAAACGCAACAATACCAGATATGCAACAATACCAGATATGCAACAATACCAGATATGCAACAATACCAGATATGCAACAATACCAGAAACGCAACAATATCAGGTATGCAACAATACCAGATAAGCAACAATACCAGGTACGCAACAATACCAGGTATGCAACAATACCAGATAAGCAACAATACCAGGTATGCAACAATATCAGGTAAGCAACAATACCAGATAAGCAACAATACCAGGTACGCAACAATACCAGGTATGCAACAATACCAGGTATGCAACAATACCAGATACATGGACAACAATACATTGATAAGAGAGGCCAAACTAATAGGCATAAAATCCCTTGATGAGGTTGAAAAGCTCGCCGAAAACAATAACAGTTGGCGAACTACCTTGCGAGCCCTATGTGACGTTGAAAGGCAGGGGAAGGATGTAAGATATAAGATATAAGAACAATACCAGATGCGCAACAAAACCGTTTACTCGCAATACTAAACTAGGGAGTCTGAGCGGTGCAGTGGCTAATGTTATTATTTCACGCGCGGAGATCATTGGTTCAAGTCCAGCCTGCAGTACCCCAGCCCCCGGGCTGTAGAAACGGGTACTTGAGTACTTCTAGAGCTGGGGAAGGAGAGGCGGTCAGGCGTGATGCTGACCACGTGACCACGTAAACCTCTGGTGCGCCGACAGGTCAAGGAAAATATGGTCACTAACACCTTAATGGAAAAAATGGGATTTCCGACACATCTGAAACAATTAACATCACTGCTGTATCTAGACCAACAAGCAGCAGTAAGAATAAATGGTGAAACGACAACTTGGTGTGACATAAAACAAGGGGTCCGCGAGGGGTGCATATTGTCGCCTTACTTATTTAACTTGTATACTGAAAATATCATGAGGAATGTTAGAGAAGATGTAGACAAATAATATTACGATGACATAACAATTGGAGGCTATGAAATACCACAGATTAGATATGCTGATGACACTGTATTACTGTCCATAACACAAAAAGGAATGGAAAACCTAATTATGTCTGTCCGTAAGAATAGTGAAGAGCAAAACCTCTGTCAAACTGGAAGAAGTGGAGAGTTTTGAATATCTTGGATCACTCATTCATTCATTCATTCCTTTGCATGTCCCTTGCGGAACTTTGCCTCCCAAACAGCACTCCTGTAGGCCTCTCGGTTGTGAGCAAGATGGCCTGCTGCTGCTGCATCCATTTCCAGATCATCAACGATGTCTTGCAGCCATCTTCGTTTCGGTCTTCCTCTTTTTCTTTTTCCCATTATGTATCCTTCCAATACGGTCTTCTCTAAATTATCATGACGTTTAATGTGGCCAAAATATTTAAGTTTTCTCTCTTTAATCCTCTTTACTAGCCAGCCTTCTTCAATATTAAGCTCTTGTAGTATAGATATATTTGTTCTTTTTTGTGTCCACGATATTTGGAGAACTCTTCTATAGCATTTACATTCAAAGGCATTTATGTGCTTCTCAGCTGTTTTGTTAAGTGTCCAGGTCTCACAGGCATATGTTGCGATAGGAAAGATGCATGCCCTTAAAAATCTTATTTTTGTGGTTCTGTCTGCTCCTCTCCACAGATTCTTTATTTGTTTTACTTTCTGAAGAGCAATAGATGGATCACTGCTAACTAATAATGGAGATACAATGAGGGAAATTAAAAGGATGACATCTATCGCTCTTCAGAAAGTAAAACAACTAAGGAATCTGTGGAGAGGAACAGACAGAACTACAAAAATAAGATTTGTAAGGGCATGCATCTTTCCCATCGCAACATATTCCTGTGAGACCTGGACACTTAACAAAACAGCTGAGAAACACATAAATGCCTTTGAATGTAAATGCTACAGAAGAGTTCTTCAAATACCATGGATACAAAAAAGAAGAAATATATCCATGCTACAAGAACTTAATATTGAAAAAGGTTGGCTAGTAAAGAGTATTAAAGAGAGAAAACTTGAATATTTTGGACACATTAAACGTCATGATAATCTAGAGAAAACCGTCTTGGAAGGGTACGTAATGGGAAAAAAAAGAGAGGAAGACCAAGGCGAAGATAGCTGCAAGACATCGGTGAGGATCTGGAGACGGATGCATCAGCAGCAGGCCATCTTGCTCACAACCGAGAGGCCTACAGGAGTGCTGTTAGGGAGGCAAAGTTCCGTAAGGGACATGCAAACGAATGAATGAACCTTATCTCCTTGGCTCCTCTCTTGTATAATAGGACTTAAATGTAATAAACACGGTGGTACTGGCAGGCAGATGGCGCGGACTTACATGTAGACACGCTGCGTGTTTCTCCCTTGACTGGAGTGGAGTTTCCTCAGGTCTTCCATACAGTGCATGCACTCTGACACTAGGGGGCACTGGCAGTACTTGGCTCTTGACGAGTCGTCATTATACTTGTCTGTGGTTTCCGAGGAGACTTCCAGTGCTTTAGTTTCCCCGCATAGGACGCAATGTCCTGGATTGTGACGATACCTGAAGAAATCAAATAAAAAAATATGGTCTCCTGTCATGTCTGGTGCAAACTTGAACAACAATAACAAACGAACGAATACTTATTACATGAAATTAGTTTCAGGTATAGTTTTAAGGAACAATTTTTTTATAAATAGGAAACTACGAGGCTTTTGTACGAGGCTTTTTGTGTATGTTTGTCTAAAAAAAGTTGGTACTTGCTAGAGACCGCGTGAAACTCTGAAGAGAACATTATTAAGAGAGGCCAAGTTAACAGGCATAAAATCCTTTGTTGAGGTTGAAAGACTCGCCGAAGACAGGAAATATTGGCGAACTACTTTGCGAGCCCTATGTGACGTCTAACGGCACGGGAAGGATATAAGATATAAGATAAGACTTGCTAGAGAGACTGAATCTAAGCTAGGGAATTTCTGTGTCACGACCTCGTTTCTTTCCGGGTGTCACGATCCCTCGTGTCTACTGAACAGTTACTAAAGACTATGTCAACAAAACACCTTTTTTGGGGTGCCAGTTGGGTAAGTCGACAGTAGCGCTGTTCTCTCGTGGCTAGACGGCTGCTCGTCCTACCGGAGTCCGTGTTCGAATCCCAGGTAATTCTCTTGTGATTTTTCTTTCTCTCACGTCTCACTAAAGTGTTTTGTCTACGACTTTTTCGAGGTCTAATCTTACAAAATTTGTTCTCTTACTTTTCCTGGTGGTGACCAGGACGAAGCCCCTGCCGAGGAGGACGAACCCTCGCCACTAATGAGTCTCAGCCACTAATGAGTCTCAGCCACTAATGAGTCTCAGCCACTAATGAGTCTCAGCCACTAATGAGTCTCAGCCACTAATGAGTCTCAGCCACTAGCGAGTCTCAGCCACTAATGAGTCTCAGCCACTAATGAGTCTCAGCCACTAATGAGTCTCAGCCACTAGCGAGTCTCAGCCACTAATGAGTCTCAGCCACTAATGAGTCTCAGCCACTAATGAGTCTCAGCCACTAGCGAGTCTCAGCCACTAATGAGTCTCAGCCACTAGCGAGTCTCAGCCACTAATGAGTCTCAGCCACTAATGAGTCTCAGCCACTAGCGAGTCTCAGCCACTAGCGAGTCTCAGCCACTAGCCAGTCTCAGCCACTAATGAGTCTCAGCCACTAGCGAGTCTCAGCCACTAATGAGTCTCAGCCACTAGCGAGTCTCAGCCACTAATGAGTCTCAGCCACTAGCCAGTCTCAGCCACTAATGAGTCTCAGCCACTAGCGAGTCTCAGCCACTAATGAGTCTCAGCCACTAATGAGTCTCAGCCACTAGCGAGTCTCAGCCACTAGCGAGTCTCAGCCACTAGCCAGTCTCAGCCACTAATGAGTCTCAGCCACTAGCGAGTCTCAGCCACTAATGAGTCTCAGCCACTAGCGAGTCTCAGCCACTAATGAGTCTCAGCCACTAGCCAGTCTCAGCCACTAATGAGTCTCAGCCACTAGCCAATCTCAGCCACTAATGAGTCTCAGCCACTAGCGAGTCTCAGCCACTAATGAGTCTCAGCCACTAATGAGTCTCAGCCACTAGCGAGTCTCAGCCACTAATGAGTCTCAGCCACTAATGAGTCTCAGTCACTAGCGAGTCTCAGCCACTAATGAGTCTCAGTCACTAGCGAGTCTCAGCCACTAATGAGTCTCAGTCACTAGCGAGTCTCAGCCACTAATGAGTCTCAGCCACAAATGAGTCTCAGCCACTAATGGGTCTCAGCCACTAATGAGTCTCAGCCACTAATGAGTCTCAGCCACTAATGAGTCTCAGTCACTAGCGAGTCTCAGCCACTAATGAGTCTCAGCCACAAATGAGTCTCAGCCACTAATGGGTCTCAGCCACTAATGAGCCTCAGCGACTAGCGAGTTTCAGACCTGGGTTAAGCCGGTTTAGGCATATTATCCCAGTTCTGGCGCACACAGGACGTGGCCGGTCTGTAGAGCAGAGGTGCCATGATATGGGTAGCCCTCACAGCGAGACTACTGGCCATACCGATTTAACTTCACTTAAGGCTTTCCATCACCTTTTCCACGGCAGCGCACATTACATACTGCAGACACGATACTCTTTGGGAGAGATGGCCCGCTTTTCGAGACCTTCGGTCGACAACACCGTAGTACACCACCGACACGTTAGCATGAACCTGGCTGGCTAGCCGTTTATAGGCTTCGCTCGACTGACACAGCACTCGCTTCTGCATGGAAACATCTTAACTCTCGCCGTCCGGGAAGGGAGCTAAAGCCTGTCTCCCCACGCACGGAACTCGAGGGCGCTTTTTCGCCAAAAGAATGGTCGGCCTGCGCAGCAGCATCATCCCGCGCTGCGCAACCCGGTGAGGCTGACGACTCTGATAATGAACAGAGACGGATGGATGGATGGATGGATGGATGGATAGATGGAGGGAGGGATGGATAGATGGAAGGAGGAATGGATGGATGGATGGATGGACGGATGGATGGATGGATGGATGGATGGATGAACGGACGGATAGATAGATAGATAGATAGATAGATAGATAGATAGATAGATAGATAGATAGATAGATAGATAGATATAGATAGATAGATAGACAGATAGCAATTCACTCATAGAATGACTCAAATGTTAACATTACTCAGCCACAGTCTAAAATAATTTCTCCACTTGTCACTTTGGGAATTCTGCAAATTGAACTCGACTCTGAGCTTCATCCGGGGAATTAACTCTCACATTTAGTGCAGGTAACGTGACCAGTCGAGCAGTAGTTATGTCTGCTGGCAGACTGGAACAGCGGAAACCTCTTCGTATAGTTTGTATTACGTTTTTTCTGTGTGTCTGACTAGACGCTATCGAGATTGTGAAAGTCAGAGATCATCATCATCATCATTATTATCGTTATCTTCCTTTTCTGTGAAATACCCCATGTAAAAAATTAGCTGCAGAAAAACGTTTTTTTTTCCCAACCGGTTCTGATATTTCCTTTCTTTTTTGCTGCTGGATTTGATCCATCCATCTATGCCAATGCTGTCTCCTTTCACGTGATTACTCTGGCCTCTTATCATATCTAATTACTTTAACTGCTTTGGCTTAACGCATTTCAATTTTATCATTTAATTTGACGCTAGTGGTATATATTTTTCATCTTTTTATTTATAATTCCAGGGTCTTGTTCATCTCCCCTTTTATATGGCACTTACTGTGTCAGAGAATAACACGGCATAGTTTCTCAAACTAATCTTGGCAGCCCAAATGATTTCCTCATTATGATCTTGGCAACATCAATCATTCCAGTCCTAACATTTATCATTATAATATTAGTACGGTAAAAGGTCCATTTCCGTGCCTATAAGTCATACTGGGGATTCGGTGTTAGGCCCGTATTTTCCATAACCTTCGGCACGTGAAAGTGTGGTGTGGTCAGTATCACGCCTGGCCGCTTTACCTTCCCAGGTTTCTTTAGTACCCATTTTCAAAGGCTGGGTGGCTCCCGGGGCCCTTGTGGTGCGTACCAGAAAAAAATCCCACGGCTGGGACTTGAACCCGGTACCATCAGATTAGTAAACCGAGCGCCTAACCACCCAGCTAACTTATTTAGTTCAGTTGTAAAACCCCAGTAATTTCAGTCCCAGCATTCAACATTCCAAGTTTAGCAACTCCAGTAATTTCAGTTCTAACATTCGTCATTCTAATTTTAGCAACTCCAGTAATTTCAGTTCTAACATTCGTCATTCTAATTTTAGCAACTCCAGTAATTTCAGTCCTAACATTCGTCATTCTAGTTTTAGCAAACTCCAGTAATTTCAGTCCTAACATTCGTCATTCTAATTTTAGCAACTCCAGTAATTTCAGTCTTCCATTTTCATTAATTTTTGTGTGCCGTCCCCCACGGAAGGATGGCTGCAATGAATCTCCCACTCTGATCTCTTTCTTCTTTTCTCAGAACACTCGGGCAAGCTTGTCCCTGTCCATCTCTTGCTGTTGTCCACCCATCTATGTCGCTGTCGTCCTCTTGTTCTTTTCCCTTCGATTTTGCCCTCAAGAAGGGTCTTCACTATATTATAGTGCCTCTTGACAAGACCAAAGTGTCTTAGTTGTCTTGTTTTTATGACTTTCAATATTTCTTTTTTCACTTCTCTTTGGTGTAACACTTCGGTGTTTGTTTTCTTTTCTGTCCATTGCTCACGACCTATTCTTTTATGTATCAACATTTCAAGACCTCGATTTTCTTTTCTGCTCTTTTCAGTCTTACATTCGACGATAAATCAGTGGGAAGTGTTAACATTTATTGTACTGAATAATTTGGATTTTAGAGCCGTGTACAATGTTTCCTCACAACGGCCATGTGTGCCATCCGGGTGGCTGCCAGTTTTTAAAAAAGGCACAACAAATATTTGTGAAATATGAAGAATGAATCAAGATGAGGCTGAAGTATAAATCTGCGGTCCCGGATGTTTGGTACAGGAAGGAAGCACCAGAAACTTGTGTTGGTACGTATATGTAATCAGTGGTAAAGGATATTCTGTCTGTGGTCATCCTCATTCGATTGATATGTTCCCGTAGGTGGGGGAGCTTACTGAGAAAGCCTGCACATCATCAAGTTCTTTTCATGTCTTCCAATGAGAATAAGGAAAACAATGGTGAACGTATCCTTACCGTTATCATCATTTGCCTGCTACAAAATTCGAGGAAAATAACGTCTTCTTGATGAAGTGAATTGCAAAAAAGAAAACCCCGTTTCTACTAGGACATTGAAGGGATGGTCAGTTCTGAGGCTAAAAGATGTTCTACGGATGGTAGCAGGACCAAAGACTAGGGTGATGGAGCAAAGACTAGGGTGATGGAGCAAAGACTAGGGTAGTGGAGCAAGATACGATTTAGGGAAACGGATGCACCAGAGTCGGTGAGCATCCTGTTTCACTTCTTTCATTATTCGTCTAGTGTTGGTAGTGATTGAAAGAAGGAGGTAGACTGGCCACATTACAAGAATGGCTGACGAATGTTTAGTACGAACACCTTGGAAGTAGATTCTCTAGTTTATGTTCTATAGCCTCAGTGCTCGGTGGATCCAGCCAGTACCTCGATCCGAGATCTGGAAAGCATCTTCAGTTTTAAATGGGGGCTCATAGAACTTCAAAGGTGGGGGCCCAGAGAGCTTCGGGGGAGGGGGTGGTGGATGAAAACAGAATGGCTAATCAACAGCAGCAGGAGGGAGGGTGAGGGAAATATTTTTGCTTTGCCTTATACAATATCTCTCGGAGACCATGTCCACAAGGCAACAGATGAATGGGACCACAGAAAAGATATGGAGAAGCACAGCACAGAAAAATGCTGATAAACAAAGCGGTTATGCAGGAGATATCCAAGAAGGCAGAATAGGACCCACAGAACTGAAAACCTCTGCTAGAAGCCTGCCCGCTTGTCTTGATCACTGAAAGAACAGATAGATCGTGTGTGTAGTCCTCGGCTCACTGCCATCTATCTGCCGTGGTTTGTTGCACTGTGCAGCTTTTAGTCTTTCAGCGCGTACAGTGAGACCCAAGACTTCGATGTTATAATACTGGCAATATGTTTCATAAGCAAAACGTATTTTTCCTAGAATGAATCCTTGGCCTGTACATAGACAATCGTCAACACGCTATTGGTTTCACTCTCACAACCTTGTTGCCAAATCTTGTCACCAGATCTTGTCCTTTGTTCTTCCCCCGTTTTCCATGGTCGTATGCACTTACATAGTCTGACTCTCTCTCTCTCTTTCTCTCTCTCTCTCTTGTCAACATCTGTTTGATATGGACTATATGCCTCCGTAAGCATAGTTTAAAGTATGGCTTGAGTGTTGTAATTTTTTTTAAAAAATACTGCTGTTCTATAAATTTGTTAGTTTTGAATGAATGTAAGAATGTAAGTTTATTTCATGTTGTTGCATAAATCAGAGTGTAGAGTGTATGGACATGAGATAAGTTTATTATTTATTTATGTAATCATTTAATGTGTCTTCATGATTATTATGCTCATTAACAAATGCTGAATGGCTGTGACTGAGTGAAAGCTGTATAATGAAGGGCAGAATGTCAGACGGGCCTGCGTGCCCAATTTTTAACCCTTTGAAAATAAAGTATGTTCGTTCGTTCGTTCTCTTTCTCTCTCTCTCTCTCTCTCTCTCTCTCTCTCTAATGTGTGCCTCCCCTCTGTTTCTGTTATAGACCCATGCTGTTACAGTTATCTATGATGCTTGAGTTTGCCAGTTACGTTCGTTTCTTTGGTTCACTGTGGGTCTCCAAGTGGGTCATTCTACTGCACTACCCTCTTGTACATGGTAGCTGCGTCTTTACATCGAGTCGGCTTTGATTCAGGGAGAATTAGCTTGCAGTTCTATTGAGACCATAAGAGGAATAACAAGTCCATAGAACAAATATTCATATTTCAAGAATAAGACAGACAACAAACCTGATACCAACCTAAATGGCTTGATGTGAGTCTGATAGATATCATACACAATGATCGATGATATTGCCATGACCTCGCCTGACCCTGAAGACATCACTGCCATGATGAGCATGGTCAGGACCATGTAACTTCCTGCTAAGCCCATTTCCGACTGCGCCATGAAGACTGTCACCAGGCCTGTAACATATTTGTAACACGTTATGCCTGTTATGTAACATATTTGTAAAACGTTATGCCTGTTATGGTATTACATCTGAGGGTGGTCGTCACTTCAAGTCTGAACACAGCGTTGTGAAAGTAGGGACAGAACTTACTCCGTAGTGGAAGGATCAACCGCCTTACCACTTAAAAGAAACAGAAAGGCAGAACACACAGAGAGGATAGAAATGAAGGGAGGATAAAGAACAATGACAGCAGAAACGAGAGTTTCTTCTTCTTGTGACGACCCTGGGGCCAAGAATCAGACTTAAACACACGTGACAATGCACACAGACGTCCGGCTCCTCCACCATCTAGAAACCAGAGGAATTTATTGCCAGAGAATGCAAGAAAGACAAATTCCCTGCCACTTCCAAGGAATGCTCGGTTGATTTCTGGTGAGGTCTTTAATCTTTTTATTTTTTTTTCTGTGCTTTGAAACTTTTCTGAGAGGTTAATGTTTTTCGTAGCCGTCCAAGGCGTGTTCAAACTTGATCTGAAACAACGTGTGTAATGCTTACAAGTTCTGTTTAATATAAATGTGTACAAATACATATGTGACCATAAATATCTGGCAATGTAGAAAGACATATATATATATATATGTATACATATATATATGTATATATACGATACCATGGACAAATACATATGTGGCCATACAGAAATATATATATATGTGACTATAGAGAAAAATATATGTGTGGGTATATGAAAAAAACCACGTTTGTTATGTCTTACAAGTTAACGATATAAATATTCACAGATAAAAGCATAAATCTGAGAAAGATATATTATAACTGTGTAGATCTACTTAAAATCAATATAGAAAACGGGCATAAATATCCATTATACTTTTATGAAAATAAATTATTGTTTGAAGGAGGAAATACATCCTTTCTCCACAACGCTGAAAACTCTCCGACTCGCTACAACTGCAGACACACGCTTTTTTTATGAGCAAACACGAAAAATGATCTTGAATCTCTTTAAGTTCTCATTGCCTGGTCTGGGTCGCGTAATCTCTACCTTTACTACACTCTGTAGACCCTGGCACTGCCTGGATACCATGAGCCACTTTATAAACTCAG